>CM076569.1:342390629-342942827 GCA_034641835.2 Pinus albicaulis | reverse complement strand
ATTTTGGGTATATTTTCCAGTTTTAGTGGAGTTATTTGTAGTCCTCCCAAATTTGGTGGAGGTTTTTTAGGCAAGACTGGGAAAATACTGTTTTGATCATAAATTTCAGGATACTGAACCTTTTTGGATGAAATTTTAGACAATTTCGACTATTTTTAGCATTTTGGAGCCATTGGAATAGGTTGCAGATCCAACAGAGTTGATCTTCAGGTACTTTTTTCTTTAGGGAAGCTTGGAGAGCCATTAGGGCCTAGAGGGTGTTGGAGCTGTTTTGGGCTATGTTTAATCATTTGAGGTGAAAAAAAAGCCAATTTATACTGGTTTCTACATTTTGAATTCATTTTCACAGCTGGTTTGGTCTGTTTAGGCCTTCTTTTCACTGTATGACCAATTTGAGAATCATAATATATCAAGGACATGCCCATTGGGAGCCTTGGACCCGACAGATGTAGCCCAGGAGGGGTGAAATGCCTCATCATGTTGTTGTGTGTTTATGGTGAATTTATTATGTTGTGTTATTTAGATTAACGTTGTTAAACAGTAAATTTAAACAACACTCCCTCACACCAAAATTCATAAACAGTTACCAAGCACACTTTGTTTCACTTGCAAGACTATCTAAACACTTTGCACACTTAAATTAATGGAAATGAATATTTTGAATAGAAAAAAAAATACTTTCATTTTCAGATCATCGCATTTAGCTAAATATTTTATAATATTTTTTCAAACAGTTGAAAGAGTATTTAATAACTGACATCCTAGCCTAACTACATCATAGCTAGATCAATATTTAATGCATACATTTGCATCTACTCATGGTTGTTCGGGATGTGTTGTTATTACTTCCACTTCTAGCATATACCATACATAAAACAATAAATATGTGTTGACTATGCCTTCATGGTAGTATGAAGCATAGTTCGGGATGTGTTATTATGGTTGGTGAGGTGATAGTGGTCCCCTATGAGGTGTAATAGGTATCAGACTTAATATTTTGTACTTTATCTCGAGAGGCGTCAGATTTTATTGTAACATTTTTTGGCACCATTGTTGGAGATAAAGTTCATTTCCCACCATTTCCCAAAAGATGACATTGGATGAAATTTAAGATTGTATGTACCTTTCCACATCTAGGTGAATCCATTTGATGAACAAATACCTTGTTCTTACACATTTTTAAGACTTAATGCTTGCGAGGTGAGACAAGCACCATTGGAAAGGCATTAACAACTCATCTTGAAGGCTCCATTATGAGAAAGGTATAAATTGCATTTATCTTCAAATTTAAATTTTTGTGCATAAGTGGTATAGGGTTAAATTTGAAAGGTTAATTTTCTTCATTTTTTCAAAGAGAGTCATCAATGTGATATAAAAGAAAGATCATTTGACCGCCTTCGTGTTGAAATTTGCAACAAGAAACAGTTGAAATTGGCATCCCGAAAGGACAAAATTTGCCACATAACTCGGTGTGGGATTCCACTACACATGAGTGAGGAATTCAATTACAAATTAGTTTTAACAGCTAGGTATCTAATTTATTTATCCCTTAAATAAATTGGAAAATAAATTGTAATCTTATCTCATAACATATTGTATCAGTTAACTAAGTCAGAAAGACTGAGTTAGCTCAATAATTTTGAGTTGAGGGTCAAAGGTGAGGCATGTAGAGTGATTATATTATTTTGGGGGTCTAGTTGCAGTTAATGCACTAGTGGGGTGCATTTGTAATCAATTAACTCAAATTAATTGAGTTAAAATATGTTTAACTAGTTCTAAGTGAGTGATGATCTAGTGAGAGGTCCAGTGAATTAAAATAGATTTAATTCACAAGTATTGATAAAAAAGATAACTAATTATTCACTATTAATAGATACATGCATGTCAATTATGATTAATCCCTAATTGAGGCAGAGGTTAAAGGGAAAATAACTATCAGTTGTATTAATAGAAAATTTCCCAGGCACAATTACAAAGTCACATGAAGGCTCATGACTGATTTTAGTAAGGGAAGGTTGATTATCCTATTTAATAGGTATTAATTGCCTGTAGTATTTTGTGAGAAAGGTTGGCTATAGGGGCTGAGAAAATTAGTCAAGTGTTAGTCAATTTTAATTCCTAATTTCCCGTCAGCTGGAGTAGGATCAGGGTGAGACGATCGGTAGAGTGCAGGAGTTTCTCTATGTGAGAAAGCATTGTATTGTTTCATGATTATTTTACTATGTAAAATATATGATAGATGGGTTTTGAGCAAGTTCATTCCCCATATACGTCTTGTGTTGTGTGATTAATAATTTCCTTTCTCTTACTTGCATGTGATTGAGCGATCATGTTTTATATTCCACAAATATGGTAGAAGGATTCGGTATCTTGTTTTAGTACATTACATGATCACATTGAATCCATTGGTATAGAGTTTATATATAATTTATACACTTGGAGATATTTACACTTTGGATCAAAGTGAAAGATTGTAGTTTTTTTTTTCCAAAGTAGGATGATGTATCTATTGACCCAAAATAACACTTTTGCGGAAACAATAATGGAGAGGAATTTTTTTTTGAAATTGATGAGGAAAAACTTATTTATTACACAATTTAAGACAACCATGAATATAGGGTGGAAGAGATAATTACCACATATTTACAACAAGTGCAACCCCATAATATTTTTGAATATTGTGGTTTCAGTGCTAAGGAATCTAATCAAAAAGTAATTTTGGATTATATTATTGAGGATAAACATCTTTCAAATGAGTATGTAGAGTGATTACATGTGGAAAACCCATCTTTGTTTTAGACCATATTCTCATGCTTTCTATCCAAACAAAATAGTGACATGAAAACCAAGAAGATGAGGGATATATTGAAGTAAAGATAGAAAAAATGTTGAATTTTTTCAATGGTATATGACACGTAGTCATCCCAAATCATAGGTGGTTTATTTTAAGGATTCTCCCATCTATGATAGTTATGATCCACATGGCAATGAAACTAAATTGATGGATTTTGATAAATTCTTCAATGATGACTATAGACTAGTAATGATTTTTTTGTTGGAGGTGGAAATTGGTAATTCTAATGACTTTGGAGATGGAAAGTCTTTAAGGGGTAAGTTGTTTGAGATAAAAAGAGAATATATAGAAAACTTGTTCACCATAAATTCAAAAAAAAGTGGAAATTTAGTACCTACTAATAGATATATTTATCCTAGATTGAAAATGTAACTAGAGGTTGGGGTAAAGGTTGATGGATATATTCATTTCAACAATGTTGTTTATAATTTGATATGGAGAAATTTTATGGTATCCCAACTAATTAAAGGACTGAATTTTTTTTTGACTAGCATGCTCTTGGATTGGGTTGTGAGCTAGCATTTTTTTTACTAGTACGTTCTTGAATTGGATTGTGATCTAGCATTGAAAGAGGCAAAAACCTACATGTACCAATATTTGATGTTTCTTTTTTCTCCACGATGATGAAGAATAAGGAAAAGGGCAATCATTGAGATACAATTTTGAGGTGGTTACATTGGACTACGAATTTAAATTGTAATCACCTCATTTCATGACGAGATACTAGGATTCTCAAGCAATCCCACAAGGAGCACTTGTCCCCAAGCAAGGGTCATATGTTACCCACCATTGTGATAGGCACTAAAGATGTTTATTGAATAATGATAATAATAAATTCTTAATTATTTAATGGACTTTGACATTGTAAAATTAATATTATTTCAGGTCATCCACAGGTGGTAAGATATGGAGTCATAACAACACTCGATGGAATTTATTATCATAGGACATTTATTTTCCATTGAAATTCAAATTTATGTTAGATTTTTTTTTAGGGAAGGTGTATTATGCTAAGAGGAGTTAGTGTTTTTATTGTCTCATCCCTACACAATTTTTTTTATGCATGAAAGGACTGATTCAAATATAACTAAATGTGTGCTTTCCTTTCCTAAATAGGGGATTATTCAATGCATAAATGAAGACACTTACGAGACTGAATATAATGCTTGAAGGAAATTCATTCAACATACATATAATCAATACTTTAGCATAGTAACACATATCAACATCATATATTAGCATCATCAAACAAATACCAATAGTTGTAGGGGTGTCCACTTTATGGAAGTTTTGTTGAAAAGGGATAAAATTTGAGTTTCACTAGTGAACTTTTAAAATTTTTAGTTTGAAGAAGGGTTCATATAAAATCACCCATATATTTCTATAGATCACCCCAAAATAGTGATCTTTTCTTTGTCTAAAAAATTTGGGATCATATTGCATACCATGTACATGTGGCTACCTATAAGTGGTGCTTTAATAGAGATGATAAATTTTCCTCCTATAACAGGGGTGTAGAAAGGTCATGGATAAACATATGAGAATGCAAACTGTATCTTGAAACTGAGAGTCTAAGGCATCTATACAGGTATTTATTTATGAAAACATTGTTGGATTTTGTTTTCTCAACACAATGAGTTTAAGAGCCTTAGACAAATGCCCAAATGCAGCCTTTTTTAAAATAGTATCGTTCTATATTATATATGTGTAAATGATGGAAATGAAAAATGTGATAACATGTGAATGAATTTAAATGAAATATGAGTCGCATGTCTAGGAAAACATCACAAATGATTCAATCCAACCTAATCGAGAAATAATTGTAATTTCTTTTTTTTAACTATATGGTAGAATTATATAGGACCTTCTAGGTATTATGATTGAAAGGAACCTCATCATATGGACTTGAGGATTTATTGTATATGCAGATAGATTTTAGTGGATATTTATGGAAAAATGTGAGTAGTATGGGAAATTATATATCTATATCTATAACAACATTTAGTAGTACTTATTCGTGCACTGTTACACATGAAAATCATGATTTTGTGTAATCATGGCTAAATCTAAAATTACCAACTCAGATTTCTAAATACCATCTTATTCATTATTGCTTGGGGGTTTTCTTCCATACCCATATGATAATATATATTTTTCTTTGAATTTCCGGGTCATATCAATATTTACAAAGAGATGGCCTCAGAATTGATAGACATTATAATTTCATTTCCAGGGGTCTAGGGGTTAGTTCTTGCCCTCTATAAGTGCATATTGACCGGTAATGATTTATATATTTACATATTCCGTAGATATGAGATGAGAGGATGCCTCTAACATTGTTGGGAATTATTCTTTATTTGTGACTCAAGACTAATATATAGATAAAAAAATATACGTATACAAAGTGAGGTTGTATGAAGAACCCCGAGACTCGATCATGGTTCTCATACCGTAAAAACAAATCCCCCGGATCACATGGGATCCCGTCACAACATACCCATATATATATATATATATATATATATATATATATATATATATATATATATATGTTGAAGGATTCTAAATTATATAACTACAAAGTATCAACATATTGATACGTTACCCCTTCATATGAAATCTATTTCTATTTATTTTTTAATAAAAAATTTGGCTAGTCCTTTTAGTATAGACCAAATTAATGAATGTTGACATATTGTCTCTTCGAGATAGGTCAATTACTCTAGAAGATACGTAATCCATGCGGTCCCCTGTGAAATGTTTACCAATAATACATATCTCAAGGAACAAAGGCCATCACATTACTTTAATATTACTCTTAGAATCGTATGCCAAGTTGTTATTGTCAGACAATTTTACAAAATATATATTTAGTCTCTATGATAAACAATTCTAACGACTTATAATGTGATTATTACAATATATATATTTGGTCTCTGTGATAAAAAAAAATTAACAACTTATAATGCGATTATGGAATATGGTACACTGATTATCTGTTGGAAATTTTGAATACCAAATATGTTGTCTCTGTATAAATATATGCCATGAAATATAATTTAAGATCCAACCATATGTTTTTTAATATATGTATGATTGATGAATTTATTGTCAGCTCATAATTTGATAATATTTAATAAAATTTGAAAGAAAACATATATTGACCACAAATTTATGGACATTAGATATTTTGAAATATAATATGAAATATGATATCAGGATCAGCCATATATTGTCTATGTAGAAATATAAATCAATAAATATGATTTAAGATCTAGCTATATATTGGTGGTGCCAAGGTTTGGGCTTCGATTTCGACATTTCGCCTCTAGGTGCCAGTTTAATTCTACTATGCTATCCGAAATTTAAAATTGAAGTTTTCCTTTTAGGTTGTCTTTGGATTTAGCCATATTCGATCCATTGGGTTTTCAGGATTGTATAAAGTTTGAATATAGTCATTCTATGGTTCGGCCTTATGACTCAGACTCCTCATAAACTTGAGGTTATGTTATTTTTTTCCCCTCGACACTGTATATGACTATAGTAGTATTTTGGTTGAATACCTAACTACATCAATAATTATATTTTTGTGATAATTGCCGGAAAATGGTTCACAACTGAAGGTTTTCACTCTCAGTTTTCTTGAACACTCCGTGTATGGATATTTGAACACATTTTTGTGGTCACAGTTCCTTATTGGTTCGATCAGTAACCATGTGTTTATATGTTGAATATGTCTCGACTATTGCAGTTTTGAACTCAACATGTATTTACATAAGGCATATTTCCTCTACCGCAAGTATTTACTTGGGTTCTTCACATTTTTGATATATATGTTTGATTGAAAATTAAATATTTTTCTCGCTGCATTTATACTAGTGATCATGGTGCGCTATGATTGAGGTGATAATATTTTATGATGGAAATTTTTTTCTCGGCATAAGTACATATATATTTGTAAATTCAAACCTCTAGTTGTAGTTATTTTAGTTTCTATATAACCTCCAATGGATACTCAAGTCACTATGACCTTAAATGTCATTTTTTCAGTTACATTTTTCATTCCATGTCTTTCTCAGTGGCTAAGGGACTGTCCTTGGCTGCCATCGACTTGGCTAGAGGACTAACCCGAATCTCGTCTTGAGGAAAGAAAGCTAAATTGGTTGTGCCTCTAGTTATATTTATAGGTATGGTCTCTTGAATTTAAGAGGTTCTTTAACTTGCATGTATAATATTCCTCTTACAGAAATAATTTTTCAATTATTTTGTATTCTTGTATCCACTTATGAGAATAACTGTTAATGTTTCTTAATCTGGTTTTGCAAGATTATTTTACACAATACTAATTTCTAGTAAATGTTAAGTGAAATAGGTTCTCGAATTATCATGAGATTACATGCCATTCATGAAATTATTGTAACAATTCTACTTCTAGTAGAAAAAAATTAATTCAGTCAGTAATCTATAGGTTATTACCTAGATAACTTATTCACACACAATATTTGCAAAAATTAAATCGATCATAAATATCTCTCTCCCAATACAGTAATATGTTTTCCTATCCATTTAATTTAATTTTTGACATTATTTTTATTAAATTAGACATGGAGAAAGCACATGAGAAAGAACCCAAAGACTTACCTGGAACAAAGGAAGCCGAGGAGACAAAAAAATCTGAGGAGATGAGGAGACAAGGACGTAGAGGATGCTAAGGAGAGGAGGAGATGAGGACACAGAGGAAACAGAGGAGATGAGGAGGTGAGGATGTAGAGGACACAGAGGACACCAGGGAATTTTGCAAAAAAACTACCAAAAAAGTAACAAAATTAACGGACTTAGATTATTCAACACAAAAAACCAAAAAACCTGCAACAGTTGTAGCAAAATGACATACCGGCTCTGCAACTCTTACGTAATGGTAAAATTAGGTCACGTAATGTTAAACTAAAATTTTCGTACATGTTTTTACAATAAGAGGGTCGTTATATTTATAAGAGAAAGTTCGACAATTTTTTTTTTAAAGTTCGGCCAAAATAATATTTCGGTCTAACTATCTTCGCCAGTTTTTCCACCTGCAACCAAAAGTTCGATTAGCAACAATGTCAACATGAACGACAGAAAAAGTTTGAAAAATTTCAGAAAAATTTTGGCAAATGGAAAAACGTTCAGCCAAATTATTTTCAAAAGTTTGGCTGAACTTTTAGGAAGTTCGACCTAAAATTTGGGAGAATGAATTTTCAGGTGCGTTTCACACAAAAGGGTAGCAACCTTCGTGTTTCCACCCTTTTCTAACCCATAAAATGAGATTGGATCAGATTCCGAAGTTGGAACTTTGTTGAATTAATTAATTAATTTATTTATTAGAACCACTAATTGACTCAGAAATACATAGTGAAAGTCGATCAATGTTTATATTGGTTGGTTAATTGTGTATGATTTTTAAAATGTGTTGATTGACTATGATAAAACCTCAATCTATCTGAGTGTGTCAGTCGAATTTTCCAACAAGTTAATCAAGTTGTGCACACTTACATATGCACTGGCTAGAATCAGGAAATCGGTGATGATAATATTGTGGCAAATTCTTCAGGATTTGTTGATTCTCAACTTACTAGGACATCTTATATCTGATAATTTTTTGTGAAAAATGAGATTCATCTATACCATAGTTAACAACGACCATGTGGATTCTAGAATTTATAAACATGAAGAGTCAACCTTTATCATGACCAATGAGTTGCACAAGTTTCAAAGTCGACTTCGTTGGGCATTCAAATTGAATCATTTGATGAGAGTAGAATGGATCATAAAGTCACCTTCTTTGTTAACTGAGTTGTTGGAATTCTTGGCAAAAACTCTATTACAGTAGACTTGTTTCATTGCACTTATATTATGTATAAATAGGTTGACTTGATTTAGTTCGATGGGGAAATAGTTGAATCGTTGGCTTGTCCAATGAATTGTTGCAATTTTTCAACTGAAGCAAAGTACTTTACCCTCAATATGTTGGAATAAATATGTCATTATATATTTGCAGCAAACTATTAAAAGTTAGATCCTTAAATAGTACTATGTTTTGTAGAATCATAGTTATGGAGCTTTTGCAAAATCAAAAATCTCATGAAGGATGTGAGAGTTAAGTCAAATTTATAATGAAGTTGTTTATTTGTTTTGATGGTTGTCGATAGATAATCAACCATAATTGTAAAAATTGTTAATTGAGTCATAGAAGAGTCATGTTCAATCCTTCATGTAATCTATTAAAGACAAGCATTATAGATTCTCATTAAACAATAGTATCAGAACAAGAAATAATGTTTGAGCTAAAAGTATTGCAACAGAGAAAACAGTCAATAACAGGAAATCGTATAAGAAAAACAAAAGAGTTTAACAATGATGACATCAAAAGGATGTATGTATTGAGCCATCAATATAAATTTGTAGATTTATTCTTTGGTTGTGGAAGAAGTAGAATGCAGGATGGTTCTTATGCAAATGTTTCACTTATCATATGTTTGATAAAGGACTCTCAAGAATGAAAGTTTTGTGCTAGATTCCTCCATATACAAAGAGAAAAATATTCCCTCAGACTAGAGAGGAGATGTCGACCATTCTAGGTTGGACTAGCAGTCCATTTGGTTGAGAATACTACAAAGAAGGTGAGAAATGGAGATATGCAAAAAGTGGTCGAAGAAGTCACAACACGATTTGTCTTACATCCAAGGCTTTATTCCATCCTTGCTCGGGGCGATCAAGGCATTGAGGGTGGTGGGAGATGTTTTAAGGGTCTCTTAGACCTATGATTGTCATCATATATTATGTATGTGTAACTTTCAGTAATCATTGGTAAATGTCTAGAGTAGTAGGTTATGAGAGGGTACAACCGCTCCAACTATATCATCTATGTATAAATAAATATTAATTCTAATGGAAAATGATGGTTGGAATTCCTTCCCAATATTCTATTGCCTTTGTGTATTCTCATAATATGTGTGTTCTTGTAGATACCAAGATGTAGCCTATTCTTGTTCATTGTATGATTATAACTAGAATTTCCAATAGGATATCATGTGCATCAAATGGAGATCATTTTCCAAATATATGACCCCAGGAAGTTGGTGGTCCAACTTACCCCATCAAAGCCCATAATCCTTTGGTGTTTCATCTTGTAGGGTTATAGGGTTTTAGATGTTTATGGTTTCTCATTGTTTCTTCATGATAAAAGGCCTCCAACCCTCCTTGTAACATGATTCAAGAAGGTGTGTATCTATCACATCTCTTATTAGAGATAAGCTACCACCGTTCGAGCTAGTTTTATTTGATTATGCATGTATATAATTTCAACATTTTCCATTTATTAGTTGAATTCTAGTTTCATTGCATCTTTTTGTTTTGGTTATAGAATTATATTGCATTTCGTTGCCTTCATAAATTTGGATTATTGAGAGTGTGTAACCATTCAACAACCATAACATTTCACAGAGTAAGGAACAATTTGAAGGTACACATTTTCATAACAAGCCCCTCATTTCTGGGAACCTCCACTAGAAATCATGATTTGAAAGTTGTTGGCTTAATGGATATAACAATGGGTCTCTTGATGAACTCTACATTGAATAATATTATGATTGCTACCACTATCAATGAGGACACGAGGTCTCCACTTAGTAAACTTGTGTCATACTACCTACATTCGTGGGAAATTAAAGAATACTTCTAATATCACTAGATATTTAATAAAAAATCCCAAAATCATTTTCTTAAACCTGCCTATTAATACATCTTTCTAATAAAATAACCCATATTTTTATTGAATACCCCATTTTATATGCACCAATACATATAAACCCCAATATTTCCCCTAAATACCTACAATATATTTTCTCTTTTTTACCATAATTTTAAAACCCCCTTTATGAATGAACAGGGTGAAACCCCCACTGATGAGGATAATGATGTTTTGATGCTCAATATAATCAATTAATTTAAGAGTTTAGGTAACTAAAATTTGGTTACAACATGAAGAGAGATTATGAGTTCCACGTCAGGTTGATTAAAAAGAAGATAGACATCATCTAGTTGAGGCAACGATTTTGTAGGGACAACATCACCATCATCTTTAGAAATTCCCTTAGAAATCACCATATGAAGTTTTTTCTTCTTACATTTATACTCCAAAAAGTGTTTTTCATCACAATTATAGCAAAGAGCTTTAAGTTGTTCATTCAACTGTTTCTTCCCTTGTCAATTTATGGATGTTAAGGCGAGGAGAGGGAGGAATGGGATTGGTGGGGTGAGAATGAGAAATAAGGATGTTCTTTTTATTTGATTAGTGACCACTTGTGCTTTCTTAGCTCTATGAGTTGATTCAAGCCACATCTTAGGGAAAGCTATTAAGATGTGAACACATATGTATGAGTTTATTGAAGCCACATCTTAGGGAACACCATTAAGATGTGAACACATATGTATGAGTTTATTCAAGTCACATCTTAAGGAAAGACATTAAGATGTGAACACATATGTCTTTCTTGAGACCACTAATAAAACATTTCCTAAAGCAAATGTATAAAATTTCTTTAGTACACAAAACTTACAACTCAATAGCAATGATGTAGTTTTCAATTGTAATAAACTATTTAAACTTAGTCAAGCAATCTAGATGATGGTTGTCTATGTCAAAATGTTCACAAAAATAAAGAAGAGATTAAGTCCAAACAATATAATTGTGGTGGAAATTCTTATACCATCACTACCGCCATGAATCTAAATAGAAAATAATAACACAAAGTTTCATTAAATTATGAATAATGCAATGCAATAAGAAATAGTGTTACATTTAAATGACCCAACCAATGTGCTTAGAGAAATTAATAAATATCGAGCAAAGGAATTAGGATGAAATTCCGTGGGTCGAGATAATCAGACTCCCGCTTGATGTAAAGGTTGTTCAAGGGAGTCGGGTCCGTGAATGTGACTAGCTTGGAATTGATGGATTAACTTTGATGTGTTTTTCTTTACTCTTAAACATTATATTGAATATTTACTCTTCACATTAAAAATGAAGATAACTTTGAAACGTCGAGCATATGACAGATTCAATAATTGTTTTCTTAAATCTAAATTTAATTGTGGACATATACCGTCTAACAGCATTTATTATTTTATAGCGCAGGAAATAGTGATAGCCCAACAATTTTTCAATTATACTTGGTGTAAGCTGTAAAGCTAGACATTGATTAGTTATTAAATATTTTTTGAGTTGTAAATTAAAATTTGATTGAAATATTTTGGATTTTTATTTTTTTATTATTATTTTTAATTTTTATAGTTAAATTTGTAATTTCAACACATTTTTATTAAATTTTGAATAATTTTTACTTAGCAAATTTACTAAATAACGGTTACATTATTGAGTATTATTCATATTTTCAAAAACTAAATGGAAAGTGAGAGGTTGACTTTTGTGTATTATTCATATTTTCAAAAACTATATGAAATGTGAAAGGTTGACTTTTAAGATATGGTTCAATAAATTTTTTGAAAAGAACTTATTTTTTTATTAAATTTTAGCAAACCAGTTATCTAGGAAGTTGTCTACTGAGTTCATGAAATAGCCTGGACGGAAGAAAACTGTCGGAATCTGGTCAACTAAAACTCAAAAAATTAGGTGCTTGGAGTGTTTAGAATCCATTTTTGATGCTGGGGATGGATTCAGCACTATCAAAAACCCTTAGGGCATTCAAAATATTAAAGTTTAACAACTGTAAACAAGATTCTGAGCAAATCTTTGCCGGATTTTCTCAAAATCATTGCCAAATTCCCGGATTTTCTCAAAATCATTGCCAAATTCTAGATGAAAACACGGTTTTTTTACACTACATGGTTATCTAGATATCTAATCACAGACATATACAGCCCCTATATTTATGACCCATAAGCAAACCAGTTATTTATTGCCTTCAATCAATAATATAGACTCCAGGTCACTGTGACACGTGTAAGCTGTTGAATAGGTCAAGTCAGCAGTCTCGATTTCATTGATCTTCCCTGCATCCAAAACTGACCAAAAATAGGAAGAAGGATTCAAAAGTTAGGATAGATGGAAATTCAATTAACACGTTTTTATAATTAATTTAATTAACACATTTTTTTTACTTGAGAACTTTTATTATCTCATTTTAATGATTAGATGAATATTACAAATAAGTCTTTTATAAAATATTCTCTTTTACGTGTTAATTCATATTGAATGTGAAAATGGAAGGCTGCTTTAAAATAGCATCTTAAGTTCAATATATATAAAACTAGTAGAACAATTCTAACGAAATTAATATTTTATATTAATAATGATTAATCATTTTAAGAGTATATTTATACTTCACTTTATAAAATTGTCAATGACTACAAAATTATATGCATATTATTTTTTTTATTAAACACTAAAAATTATTATATTAGTTTTTATATTTGATATTTGGGATTTAAAAAGGAAGTAATATTATACCAATATTAATTCAATATTAATTTAATATTTTTCTATTTTAACTAGCTCAAAGAAGAAAATTAATATAGTTAAGATTAGAACTAACTCTCATGAGCTACTAGTGAAACAGGTCCTTGGACAGTTCCTAAAACACCATGGGTGGAAAGGATCTGCCATCTCTATGAGAATATGAACATCGAAGATGAAAATCACTTCCTCTTAGAGTGCCCCGAGTACAACCACATTAGAACTTAATTTCATAATATTTGTTGCAGTACTGACCTCACTAGCCTTTTAAGATGTCAAAATTATAGTGAGCCCGAGAGGCTTCTCTCCAAGCTTTTTGAGCATAGGAATAAAATCTTAAATCAAACTAAATAACTCTTTTCTTTAGGTCCGATAGACCAAAGATTGGTCTGAGTGGACGTTAACCATCATCATCATCATCATCATTAATGAATATTTTAAAAGAAAAAGTTTTTCTATAAGATTTAATTAAAATAATTAGTTTGTTATTTTATATTACTTAAACTATTTTTAATCTTGTTTTTTAAATTTTATTAGTATATATTCATTTTAATTTTGGATATACTAAATGTCAAGAGGAGTAAATATATTAAAGTGTAAATAACTTTTTGACTAATACAAATTGTGTGTGTCTAACTAGAATGCTTTTTAGCCTTGAAAATCATGAAAATTCCTGTAATATTTTAAGAAAATTTGGTAGTGATTTTTATAGATCCAGATTATAGTTATCAAACTTTAATATTTTGGGTGCCCTAGAAGTTTTTTATGGTGTTGAATCTATTTTCACCATCAAAAACATGATTCAAACACTACTAGTGGAAGATATTTTTTTTTTTTGCCCAGATTCAGGCCACTTTTGACCGTCCAGGCAATTCTTCGACTTCAGTAGACAACTCCATAAAAATTCAATCCTTCCAAACATTAAGTATTAAGTCTTGATATGGTTGTTAACTAAATTTAAACATCAAATTATAAAATATCATGATTGCAAATCATAATTATTTGAATGTTTTTTAATTGTGATATTGGTATTATAATTTTTCAAATGAGGAAGATGTTGTATTGAAGGGTTAGTTTTTTTTTTTTTAAAATGTGATATTGATATATTATAACTTTTTAAATAAGGGAGATGTTGTAGTGAAGAGTTATATCAGATGTTACAGCGATGTGAGTGTATATTGTAGAGATTTGGGTTTAATTTGGATAGTAAGTGAGACTAAGCTTCATAAAAAAAAGCAATAATGGAATAATCAATTGGTATATCTGAAGGGGTTTTAATTTAGACAACATGTATGAGTGTCTCCATTAGTGGGATACTAAACAATACTCTTAATCTCACTAAATATTCATAAAAACCACCCAAAATCCTTTTATTCAATTCTCTCACACTACATCTCCCTAATACATGTAACCAATTTTTTAAATAAATATCCCTTTTTTATACCCCCGATACCTACAATATATTGATTCCATTTTTGACAATTTAAAAAGCCACTTTGTTAATGAATGTGGTAAGTTATTGGTCAACTATTTGAAGTCTACATGTTATATCTATTATTTTTTATATATGTTCTATGCCACATAAGAGTATGCTTGTTATATATGACAATTAGAAGAGACCCATTGATATCAAAATATAATTGTCACTAATTTTTCATTATTGGAAAATAAGGATGCCTATGTAAGCTTACAACTCATATTAGTTGGTTGTATTGGAAATTAGAAAAGAATGCTAACATCCCCTCCCCAGCTTAAGCAAAATGTAGCAGTAAACATAAGAAAAATAGAGTCCTAAAAATGAGGTCTTATTATGTACTCAAGTACGAAATAGGCTCTCACAAGTGTAGAAAGGGAGAAGAACTTGTAAAATGAAAACCCCTCTTTATTGCTAGTGTGAAAAGGGCATTGGTGCTAAAGCTAAGTTTCTCATAATGATGTACTGAAATACAAAATTAGAAGACCTATGGAGGTTGGAAGATCTAATAAAAATGAATGATGAAAACTTTGATGACATGAACCAAACAACCTCGATTAACTTGATTGAATTCTAATGTAGAATAAGTTCAGTTGTAGGTGCGTGAGAATGGATAACATTAAAAATAACTATATAATTTCTATAGGAAAATAAATGTTGGTGAGGAAATAGAAATATGGATTCATGTAGAAGCCACAACACCATCAACCATCAAATGAGAAATGAGGCTCGAAAATGTTGAAAGGTACATACATTATTATGGCCAACACTCTAAAGATGACTAGGAAACCCTATTTTAGGTCCCTATATTACTAGTGCAGTCCCTTATTGTGGTTAGTATAGCCCCCTTAGTGTTATTTTTGTACCCATGTAACCCCCATATTATTATTATTGTGCCCTTACATTATTATTGTTAGGTCTGCTAGGATTATATTGTGACCCCATGGAATCCTATATATAGAAGGAGGTTTTGTCATTTGTATCATCCAAGAATTGTTCATTTATGTAATGTAAAGGAGGTTCCCCCCTCTAAGTGGATTATTTATAAGGGGTTTATCTCTCTTTTCTTCTATTTTTGGAGCTGGTTTCATAACATTTGGTATCATAGATTTGGATTCTAGGGTTTCACTGCTCCAAATAGGTAATCATGGAATTTTCACTATAATTTTTTTTCTACGAAGGTTCAGAAGCTGAAATTTTAATCACACGAAGCCGAAATCCTGAGTAACTTCGTGTAAAAATTTCAGATCTTGGTTCGTAATAAGTTCGGAGATATAATCTTTGGAAGTTAGTGTATTTTCAGGCTCTTGAATTTCATCTTAAAGAGGCGACCGTGGGAAAATCTTCATAACTCTCCCTCTTAGCATCAAATTGAGATTTTGTAAAAATTATCCGAAAGTACATAGACTATAGTTTCCTGTGTATCAATTTCAGATTTGAAGGAGGAAGCAGTGACACATGGCACGCTGTACAATTTTGCTCTACTTAACCAGTCCATAATTAGGTCATTGTGGGAGATTGGTAATAGCTTTGTCTTGAAGCATCCAAATCAGGTTAGACCTATGGAATTGGAAAGAATATTTAGAGGGCTACTACAAGACAAGATTTCAGATATTGAAGATACAAAATCATATAGGTAATTCAATTTCAATATCGAGCTCCTCAAAAGCAAGAAAAATGTGTGTATTTTTTTTTCAAATTGCATCAGTCTTGTTTGAAAAATCAGTTTAAAGTGGTTCCAAGGGCATATTGAAGCATAGATATGAGTATTGGGTTCTAAAATACCGCCGAAAAATAATTTAACACCAACTAATCCCTCATAATACTCTACTATGACTCATGAAGATGAAGAAGTACAACATGATATATGAAAATTACATGAGAAAGAGAATCAAATTTCGCTCTCACAAAGAGCAACAAAAAATGAAATGGAATTTTTGAAGAAAATCGTAGAAGCTAAGATGGATGGTTTGAATAAGGGCATGGAAGCTAATATTGATGGTTTGAATTAAGACGTGGAAGCTAATATGGATGACATGGAAGCTAAGATCGATCGTATAGAGGGAAAAATGAAAGACAACATGGAAGACATGAAGAATGATCTAAAAGCATACATGGAAGGTTTGACAAAGTTGATACAAGAAATGATTCATAATGGTGAAAATATTGTAGAGGAAACTCAGGATGGAAACAAAATAAATTTTAATCATGATTTCATAAACTCTAATGTGGGATTGAATACCTACCATATTCCAAAGATCGATATGAGGAAGTTTGATGGCAAGGATCCTGTAACATGGATACTATAGATGGAGCAATATTTTGATCTCAATAATGTGAAAAACACTCAAAAGGTACACATTGCAACTTTATATATAGAAAAAAAATACATGTGTATAGTATCGATGGATTTTCGCCCATAAACAAATTGTCACTTGGTCAATTTTTACGGAGGAAATGATAGCACATTATGATTATACAAATAGAAACATTCTTTAACCAATTGATAAATATCAAACAAAAGGGTTCAGTGGTGGAGCACACCGAGGACTTCCAAAAATTTAATACAAGGGTAAATGATATTCCAGAGGAACAAAAGATTGATGTCTTCATGGGGACTTTAAAGGATAGCATCCAACATGAGGTTCTCCTTTGGGAACCTGATTCATTGGAGAAGGCATTCAGGTTGGCAAGATAAATTGGATGTAAAGTTATGGTGACAAGGAAGCCTACCACTCACATCTATAAAGATGGAAGTGTTGCTACTCCCAGACTTCCACAACCTACAAGGTTTACACCACAACAATTGGAAGAAAAAAGAGCGAAAGGGATTTGCTACAGTTGTGATAGAAAATACACTAAAGGTCTGAAGTGTGCTGACAAGAAATTATTTTACATAGATTGTGAAGAGGAGGAAGAAAATGAACAAGAAACTTCAAAAGAAGAGGATATACACCAAGAACCAGCCCTAGAGAAAGAAGAAATGAGTCTAACCATGTCGCTTAATGCATTGGCAGGAATTACGACTCCTGAAACTCTCAAGGACATATCAAGAAGAAAAATATAATAGTGTTGACTGATTCGGGTAGTACCCATAATTTTATTCATTGCAAGGTAGACATGGAGTTGAATTTCTTCCTGTAGTCAACACCAGAGTGTACATTGTAGAGATTTGTGTTTAATTTGGATAGTAAATGAGACAAAGCTTCATAAAAAAGTAATAATGGAATAATCAATTGGTATATCTTAAGGGGTTTTCATTTAGACAACGTGTGTGAGTGTTTGCATTAGTGGGATAGTAATGAATACTCTTAACCTCACTAAATATGCATAAAAACCTCCCAAACTCCTTTTATTAAATTCTCTCCCACTACATCTTCCTAATATATGTAACCATTTTTTTGAATAAATATCCCCTTTTTATACCCCCAATACCTACAATATATTGACTACATTTTTGACAATTCAAAAATCCCCTTTGTTAATGAATGTGGTAAGTTATTGGTCAACTATTTGAAGTCTACATGGTATATCTATTATTTTTCTATATGTTTTATGCCACATAAGAGGATGCTTGTTATGTATGATAATTATAAGAGACCCATTGATATCAAAATATAATTGTCACTAATTTGTCATTATTGGAAAATAAGGATGCCTATGTAAGCTTACAACTTATAATAGTCAGTTGGATTGGAAATTAGAAAAGAATGCTAACATCCCCTCACCCACTTAAGAAAAATGTAGGAGTAAACATAAGAAAAATAAAGTCCTAAAAATGAGGTCTTATTATGTACTCAAGTACGAAATAGGCTCTCACAAGTGGCGAAAGGGAGAAAAGATTGAAAAAATAAAACCCCTCTTTATTGCTAGTGCGAGAAAGGCATTGGTGCTAAAGCTAAGTTTCCCATAATGATGTATTGAAATACAAAATTCGTAGACCTATGGAGATTGGAATATCTAATAAAAGGGAATGATGAAAACTTTGATGACATGAACCAAACAACCTCGATTAACTCGATTGAATTCTAAAGTAGAAGAAGTTCGGTTGCAGGTGCGTGAGAATGGAAAACATTAAAAATAATTATATAATTTCCCTAGAAAAGTAAATGTTGGTGAGGAATATAAATATGGATTCACGCATAAGTCGCACCACCATCAACCATCAAATGGGAAATGAGGCTCGAAAATGTTGAAAGGTACATACATTATTATGGCCAACACTCTAAAGATGACTAGGAAACCCTATGTTAGGTCCCTATTTTACTAGTGTAGTCCCTTATTGTGGTTAGTATAGCCCCCTTATTATTGTTGTTGTACCCTTGTAACCCCCATATCGTTATCATTATTCCCTTACATTATTACTGTTAGGTCAGCTAGGATCATATTGTGACCCCATGGACTCCTATATATAGAAGGAGGTTTTGTCATTTGTATCATCCAAGAATTGTTCATTTATGTACTGTAAAGGAGGTTTCCCCCTAAAATTGGCTTATTTATAAGGCGTTGATCTCTCTTTTCTTCTATTTTTGGAGCTGGTTTCGTAACATTTGGTATCAGAGCTTCGGATTCTAGGGTTTCGCTGCTCCAAACAGGTCATCATGGAATTTTCACCATAAATTTTTTTCTACGAAGGTTCCGAATTTGAAATTTTTATCACGCAAAGCCAACATCCTAAGTAACCTCGTGTAAAAATTTCAGATCTTGGTTCGTAATATGTTCGAAGGTATGATCTGTGGAAGTTAGGGTATTTTCAGGCTCCTGAATTTCATCTCAAAGAGGTGACCATGGGAAAATATTCATACCCCTCTCCTTGAGTATCGGATTCGAATTTTGTAATAAATACCTAAAATCACATAGACTTTAGTTTCTTGTGTATCAATTTTATATCGGAAGGAGGAAACAGTGACACATGGAACACCGTACAAGTTCGCTCTATTGAACTGGTCCATAATTAGGTCATTGTGGGAGAGCATAACTTTGCCTTGAAGAATCCAAAGTAGGTCAAACTTGTGGCATTGGAAAGATGATTTAGAGGGATACTAAAAGACCTAATTTCAGATATTGAAGATCCAAAACCATATAATATAATTCAATTTCAATATCGAGCTCCTCAAAAGCAAGAAAATGGTGTGTATTTTTTTTTCCAAATTGCATAAGTCTTGTTTGAAAAATCAGTTTGAAGTGATTACAAGGGTATATTGAAGCATAGATATCAATATTGGGTTATAAAATTATGCCTAAAAAGAATTCAAAATCCATTAAGCCCTCATAATACTCTATGACTCATGAAGATGAAGAAGCGCAACATGATATATCAATATTACAAGAGCAAGAGCACCAAATTTCGCTCTCGCAAAGAGCAACAAAAAATGAAATGGAAGTTTTGAAGAAAATGGTAGAATCTAAGATACATGGTTTGAAGAAGGGCATGGAAGCTAATATGGATGGTTTTTTCACTACTAGAGACAACCTTGAGTTGCCAAAGACTAGTCCTTAGGACATATTAAAACAGGAGATTTTTCAGGTTATTCTTCATACTTTGGGAAGGGAACCTCCTGATAGGAAAGGATTTAAAGTTGTTTGAATGGTGGTCTAGGATATCAGAGAAGGAAGGCTAGTAGATAGGAGCTCTAGCTGTAGAGAGAAAGGCCTGCTCAAAATGGGCGTAAAGCAGTCATGAAGTAGATCTGTTGCAAGTTGGGCCGAATGTGAGATAGATGAACAATTATAAAAGTTAATGAGGATGGGATACTATGAGAGATATTTTGGGGAATATCAAAGTAAGGTGGGCTTGCACAGTACAAGAATCCACCATTAAATGACCTTAGAGGAAAAATGATATGAAAAAGGAACTTGAAACAGAAATCGTGCCTCAAGCTATATTTAAAATGTTACTATAAAGCATGACATGAGTACCATTAAAGATAAATTAATATCCAACTCATAGAACACTCACATTCCAAAAGCAACATAACAAGGAGAAAATGTAAGGAAAATGGACATTAAATTGAATCACTATGTCAAGAAAATACATACTTGTTCATTCATTCCAGTAGGAATCCATTAAAGCAAGAATCTGGCTTTATATTACTTTTCCAAAATGGCTCTACAGATATGCACTAAGAGAAAACCTCAAAATTACAAAAAGATGATACGCAGACTACAACTTCTTCTGCTAGAAAATTTGGAACATTTTTTAAGTATGTGGTCTGATCTTTTATAGTATTTCACATGAAGGTTCAGAGTAGATATTTTCTGAGACAAAATATTCTCTAGAGATATGTTTGTTTCCAGTCTTAATCAAAAACCAAAATTGATTATGAGGCAAAATGACCTATTATCTCAAACAGTATGGTATCACACGGGCTATAACTAAAACATAACAGAAAATAGAAAATAAAAAGAGTGCATAGGATGAAATCAAGATTTCACCCTTTTTTACATTATATAGAAAATAAAAGTAAAACAGGCTGCGTGGGCAAAATCATGAGATTCATCGGTTTGTGTTTCGCCAAGGAATGCTTGACGGTGGCATGTGTGGCCGAGATGAGGATGAAGATGATCCAAGTGGACGAGCCGAAGGAGGTAGCAGCTGATGAGAAGCAGAAGATACCGGGGGATTCGTATATTCACTGCACTTTTGCCACAACCTGTCCCCTAGTGATGGCATTGTGATGTAGGATTCGAACACGGATTGCATGTTAGTTAGCTCAGTATAATTGACACAGACGGCGAGGAATTGCTTTACCTGGCAGAGAAGGAAAAACTCTTTGCGTAGCGTGGCTATTATTGTCTTTTCTTTTAGCCGGGTGTTCTCTCCAATGATATGTCTGCATTGCCCATAGTTTCTGACATATTTTTCTCATAGACCATTACCTGAGAGAATGTGCCTGTTTGTGGATCCCAGCATGGTGGGAGGCCTGCTTCTACCAGCTTGTTCCACCCCTGGTCGAACTTCTCCACTCCTTTCGAGACTAGTGCCAAACAACCCAGTGTGTTTGTGCGGGCAGTTTCTTTCTCGATTACCCTTCCGACCTCTATAACCGTCCTAAAGTGGTCAAGTATTCCCTGCGTACGTAGTTGATCTGCTGAGAGTTAATTTAGGTACCTGATATATTTCTTGGCCATCGTGGCTTTTTCTTCTCCGCCTGTGCGTCCATCCTATAGCTGGGCTTTGAAAGAAAAAGCAGAATGATATGAGAAGTGAAACTAGTGCAAATTTCACAAAAGAAAATAGCAGCCAAAGTAATTTGTTTTTAGCTTGTAATATGGCTGAAGAAAAGAGTGAAGATTTATGGTTTCTAGACTCCGGTTGTAGTAACCATATGACAGGAAACTTAGCAATGTTTTCTATGTTAGATGAAAGTGTGCAGTCACAAGTCACACTAGGAACTGATAGCAAAGTTTATGTTATGGGAAAAGGAGATGTAAATGTTTTAACAAGATTAGGTGCAAAGAAAACCATAACAGATGTTTATTATGTTCCAGGAATTAAATGTAATCTCTTAAGTATTGGACAGCTTGTCCATAAGGGGTATAATGTTTTCTTTGATAATGATGTTTGTACCATCATGGATAAACCACCCAACAATCAGTGTATTGTTGAAGTGAAGATGACAAGGAAAAGGATGTTCCCTCTTAGAATGAGAGCAGATTTGAAGAATGGTGAAGAGAAAGCAACAGTTGCACAAGAGACTTTCCAAAGCGAACCAAAAGATGATAATTGGTTATGGCACTTGAGATTTGGTCATCTCAACTTTGGAGGTCTTAATTTGTTGAACAGAAAAGGAATGGTAAGTGGTTTACCATTGATAGAGAAACCGGACAACCTTTGTGAAGGTTGTATCTTGGGGAAACAACACAGAGAAAGTTTTCCTTCTGGGAAAAGCACAAGGGAAAAAGCACCCTTAGAGATTGTCCACTCAGATGTGTGTGGACCGATGCAAACTCCATCACTTGCTAGCAGCCACTATATCTTAACATTCATAGATGATTTTACAAGAAAAACTTGGGTTTACTTTTTGAAAAACAAAAGTGAAGTGTTTGAAAAATTTTGCAATTTCAAAGCACTTGTTGAGAACCAGAGTGGGCTGCATATCAAATTCTTAAGGACTGATAGAGGAGGTGAGTATATATCTAAATATTTTCTACATTTTTGTAGAGAAAATGGTATTCAAAAGCAATTTACAACTAGATATACTCCGCAGCAAAATGGAGTAGCCGAAAGGAAGAACCAAACCATAATGGACATGGCGAGGAGCATGCTGAAGGAAAAACATTTGCCTAATGATTATTGGGCTGAAGCTGTACATTGTGCAGCGTATATTTTAAACAGGTGCCCTACAAATGCAGTTATGAACAAAGTGCCAGAAGAGGCATGGAGTGGCACAAAGCAAAGTGTCACACACATGAAGGTTTTCGGATGTGTGGCTTATGCACACATTCCGGATCAGCTAAGAAAGAAGTTGGACAGCAAGGGGGAGAAATGTATTTTCATTGGATACAGTGAGGAATCCAAGGCATATAGGTTATATAACCCATCCAACAAGAAGTTTCTTGTGAGCAGGGATGTTCAGTTCATTGAAGAGGAAGCTTGGGATGGAAGCATAGAGAAAACAGTGAATGTTAAACACTGTTTATCTCATGATGAGAATGATGATGAGTTGGCTGAAATACATCCCCAAACAGCAACACCAACAAAAGAACAGCAAAGCACACCCTTGAGGAGAAATGATAGTGCTTCTCCAAGCACACCACAAGGAGGAAATTCAAGTGCTTCTTCAAGTACTTGTACACCTAATGAAAGAGGTAAGAAATTCAGAAGTTTGAAAGATATTTATGAACAAGATATAGCTAATGAAGGTATCAATTCTTTTTTTGCTTTATATTGTCATGTTGATGATCCTGTTCATTTCGAAGAAGCTATCAAAAATAGGAAATGGATAGAAGCTATGGATGAGGAAATAAATGCCATAGAGAGGAACAAAACTTGGGATTTGGTTGAACTCCAAAAAGGTAAAGATGTCATTGGTGTTAAATGGGTCTACAAGACCAAGAGTAATGCTGAAGGAAAGATAGAGAGACACAAGGCAAGGCTTGTTGTCAAAGGCTATAAGCAGAAGCATGGCATAGATTATGAGGAAACTTTCGCACCGGTTGCCAGAATGGAAACCGTGAGAGCAGTGTTGTCCATAGCAGTACAAAACAAGTGGAAAGTTTACCAAATGGACGTTAAGTCAACATTCCTAAATGGAGTGTTAATGGAAGAGGTTTACATTGAACAACCTCTCGGTTATGAAAAGAAAGGCCAAGAGCATAAAGTATGCAAGTTGAAGAAAGCTCTTTATGGGCTGAAGCAAGCGCCAAGAGCGTGGTACAGTAGGATAGATTCATATCTACTGGAAAATGGTTTTGAGAAATGTGAGGGAGAAACCACCCTCTACATCAAAGAAAAAGATGGTAAAATATTGATTGTTGTTCTATATGTTGATGATGTTATTTTTACAGGTAATGATGATTGCCTTATTGAACATTTTAAAACAGTCATGAAGGAAGAATTTGAAATGACTGACATGGGTTTGTTGAGATACTTCTTGGGAATAGAAGTAGAACAAGATGAAAATGGGATTTTTATCTCATAGGCAAAGTATGTTAATGAGGTACTTGAAAGATTTAACATGCAGGAATGCAAAGCAGCAATCACTCCCACAGTGATGGGATTAAAACTCAGCAGAAAAGACAACAGCAAGGATTTTGATCATAGTTTATACAAGAGCATAGTTGGCAGCCTTATGTATTTGACTGCAACTAGGCTGGACATAATGCATGCTGTTAGTTTGATTTCCAGATTCATGGAAAAGCCAAAAGATGCACATTGGCAAGCAGCAAAAAGAATTTTGATGTATGTTAAAGGTACTAAAAGGTATGGAATTTTTTATACTACTTCAGAATGTTCAGATTTAGTTGGATACATGGACAATGATTGGGCTGGAAGTGTAGATGATCAGAAGAGCACTTCCGGTTATGTTTTTGATATGGGTTGAGGAGAAATTTCATGGGCTTCTAAGAAACAACCTATTGTAGTGCTATCTACAGCAGAAGCATAATATGTGGCAGCTACAGTAGCAGCATGTCAAGCAGTTTGGATGCGGAAAATGTTGAGAAGCTTATGTCAAGAACAGATAAAAGGGACAGTGATATTTTGTGACAATAGTTCAGCTATTGCATTGTCTAAAAATTCTGTTTTTCATAAAAGGAAAAAGCACATTGACACCAAGTTTCATTTCATACGAGAATTGGTTAGCAATGGCGAGATTGTTTTGCAGCACTGCAGAACGGAGGATCAATTTGCAGATATCCTCACAAAGCCACTTCAACAAAAAAGATTTGAACATTTCAGAAAATGCATGGGTATGCAAGAAAACCCAACAGTTGAAATTAAGGGGGAGTGTTGGAATTAATTTCCAACTGCCCGAAGAGCGCAGAGAACAGTGGCAAGACTGTCCGCGGGGGTCCAGCAGGCAGAGCAGGTAGAGGATTATACCCCCTCGGAGCTGGGACCACACTACACCATGCCAAAGAATTCCGCAGGGGTCGATGAGGAAGAGCTGGCGGTGGAGTATACCCCATCGGAGCTGGGCCCACACCATGTAGTCACAAAGAAGTCGGCGAGGGTCGTGGAACTCTTGTGGGTGGAGGTATGAACCCCCTCGGACCTGCTGACGTATGAGGGGGCCCACGTATGTGCATACACAAATGGTTGCGGGGTTTAATCTTATGCCCATCGCATGTTTTAAATTTGGTTTTAAAACAAAAGTCGTTTTAATTTATTTGTTTGTTTGTTTGTATTATGTTTTAATTAAAGCATGTCATATATATTTATATATATATAATGACAAAGCCCAGTACATTGTAAAAGCCGCGAAGCATATGTTGTAATGTTATTACACAGGAATGTTTTTATTACACAGAACAGAGTTTATGAAAGCACAGCAGTGCTAGAATGAAAAAAAAGATCTAGGCGCCATCAATGCGAATTGTAAGCAGTGCTGACAGAAGTTATTGAGACCATTAAAGATTGTCAAGCGGTGATAATTTAGTGGTTGTGTAAATTTATGGCTGAGATATTTTGTTTTGTAATATGCAGAAACAGAGCGCATCTTTGTAAGGTAATGTTTTTTTTTATACAACAGAGGATTGTTGTTAAAAAGACAGAGAGCAAAATTTGGAAATACACAGCAGAGTATTATTCCAAACAGAGACAGAAAAACAGAGTGTTTTGTATTTTACACAGCAGTGTGCAATATCTTGTAATAGCAGTGAATGACAGAGTGATATTTCTGAACTGTGTTTGCAGCAGTCAGATTTTTTTTGTAAATCCCTCTTTTGAGGAAGACTCTGTAACAGCAATTTTTTTAATAGAAATTTTTTTTATGTGAAACTCTCTCACTGTGGAAGAAATTCTGAATATTTCTCTGTGTTAAGGAAAGTGATTTTTATTGTTTTGGAATTCAACAAAATTCCAACAAACGAACAATACCAAAGAGCTTCCTCCACCCCTTGTCATGCAAACGGCGTGGCTTGTCAACACCTATGATGGCTTTCAATTCTCCCTACGATCATCCGAAGGAACCAAATCATTACTGGTGTTGTATTTTGCAGAGCTCTAGACGCTGAACTTGTCTCAAACGAGATATTTCAATTTATCGATAAATGGGGAAGCAAAATCAGAAGCTATTACTCCAAATTATTCTGCCCTCGAACTGACATTCGTGTTCGATGAATCAGCTTCCTTTTTAATTCAGAAGACCGCTAACTCAACTTATTTTCCTATAATCAACGCATTTGAGTATTACGAGATAATTAATACGGATCCGGCAACATATTCACAAGATAGTAAGTGCCCTCTTAATCTTACAATACTCAAGTTTCACATCATTCAATGCCTAAACGACTAGTTCTCAAATTGCAGTTCAGGCTCTTGACTCTATCAAAAGAAGTTTTGACATAAAAGATTGGGTCTCCGATCCTTGCTATGTCATCCCTTGGAAAGGAATCCGCTGTGATAACAGCACCTCTATCGTTAGGATTTCAGAAATGTGAGTTTAATTCTTTAATTTGCTTACAGCTGATTTGACTGTTGAGATTTAGAGGTGAGCTTATAGTAGCTGACGATAATAATATTCTTGTTGCCAGAGATTTGCCGGGAAGGAATATTACAGGATTAGTTCCTAATGATATTGTCCAGTTGACTGGATTAGTTAATGTGTAAGCAAATTTCTGTGTAACCCAAGTATTTCTTCCAAGAAATTGCGTGAAATTTTAAAATACCAATGGTGATTATAAAATGTGAATGTTTCTTCCCATTGCGATGAGTTTTGTAGTGAAATTAGCAATACAGTATGTTTGGAAGGTTTCCGAATAGCCTGAATGTGTGAAATGTATGAAATGTATGAACAATTTATAAGTCTCCATGTCTGAACATAAATTTTGTTGGTCCGGGTTGTGAAGGGAACATAGTTCGTATTAAAAGCTATAATCATTCATTTATGTTAAAATGAGCAGGACACTTGACAATAATCATTTGATTGGATCATTGCCAAATTTCTCCAAATTAACCGTGTTGGAGAGATTGTAAGTATCGTTTCAACATAAAATTTTCATTTAGTCCCTTTTCAGTATTTTCCTGGTGTATTTTCACAAGACCAAAATTAATTTTTGTTGTTATGCAGATACCTGCAAAACAACAACCTGAGCGGTACTGTTCCAGAATGGTTGTCTCAACTGAAAAACCTTAAAGAGCTGTATGTTTTCATCTCTTCTTCCTTTTCAGTTCCTGTTCTAAATGGAATTAGCTAATAAAATTCATACGACAATGTTTATGAATTTATTGCAACAGGAATATAGAGAACAATAATTTCAGCGGTGTTATTCCGGGGCAACTTCTCCTTAATTGTTCGTTGAACTTCAAGTAATCATATGCTATTTTATATAAGTTATGTCGGAGTAAAATCCCATTTTAAAATTTCTTGGTTCAGATTTTCATATTTTCTATAATAGAAATACCACATATATTAATAATCAATCGAATTAAATCTCTAATTCATCTAAGTGCATCATGTTCATGGAAAATTATTTCCTTGGTGTGTTGCAGATACCTTGGAAACCCCCACCTACTTATGGACAAGAGGAAATGTACTCTACAGAATTCAAATAAAAATAGATTGCAGGTTGTCCTCGGAGTAACGCTCAGCGGAATTTTAATCATCGTTTTAGCGTTAATAGTCGGTTTTGTTGTGTATCGCAAAAGAATCGGAAGAAAAGATGAGGGGGTAACCACGCGAAGCAGTGGGGTGGAAATGGAACCAAGACGTTTGTTGTACGAAGGTCACGAGATAATATTTAAAATATGATACCTAAATGAAACTAGCTTAGAAATAGTCTGCTTTTACTGCTACTAACTTCACCTGCTACGAATGAATTTTAGACTATTCAATAATTGCGGTGCCGAACCCAACAAAATCCCATGCCTTCACTCTAGAAGAAATGGTAGCTGCTACACAGACCTTCAGTCGGGAGATTGGACGAGGGGGATTTGGATCGGTGTTCTTTGGTAAATTTCCAGATGGAAAGGATATAGCAGTCAAAGTGCTGTCATTGTTCTCCCACCAAGGAGTTCATGATTTCTTGAATGAGGTAATTCTCATTTATTACCACGTAATTCGATTCAATTTGGGTCCAATTTAAGAATCTGTAACAACGAGCAGTTCTGGTTGCACTAAAAAGTAGTGTATATACTGTTAAATTTATGCTAGTGGCTTGACTTGATGAACAGGTTGATCTTCTTTCGAGAATCAATCACAGGAATCTGGTACCTTTGCTGGGTTACTGTAACGAAACCAGAGAAGTTATGCTGGTCTACGAGTACATGTCAGGAGGGTCCCTGAGGGACCACCTTTACGGTAAACTATATTGCAGAGAGATATTTTTGTTACAATTGATATAATAGCCAAGGTAACCAACTCGTATTTGGTTCTTGTATTTTCTTTTAGGACCTCTTGCAGAAAAATCCAGTCTAAATTGGAAGACAAGGCTTAAAATAGCTTTAGATGCAGCCCAAGGTAACTGTTCCTTTAAATCACTTTGATGTAAAGCAACATTTTTATGATCTAAACGCTAGTTGTTTTAAGAATTGATCACAAGGAAATATCAATTGATTTCTACTCTCTTAGAGGTGACAAATGATATACGATTAACCTGTGCTTTCTATTTAAAGGACTGGAATATCTACATGTCGGCTCCACTCCAAAGATAATTCACAGAGACATCAAAACCACCAACATACTTCTCGACAGCAAGAGGAATGGAAAACTGGCGGATTTCGGTCTTTCGAGGGTGACAATTGATGGAGAGGCTACCCATGTCACCACTGCAGTTAAGGGAACGGCAGGATACCTCGATCCAGAGTATATCCCAAAACTACAAATTGAATTACAGCTTTGCAATATAATTCATCTCAAATGAGTCAGAATGTTTTATGTTATAATGAGTTTATTCAATTATTCTTATATTTTAAAGAAATGAAATGTATTTTAACTTAGATTATTACGGTATAAAAACAATTTCATTAGTTGCATTGGAATGATTATTTATTTTTCTATAATGTTGATGCTAGTTTGTATACATCTAATATAATATTAGAAGTATAATAACTAAAAATTTATGTTATACAATAAATATATATGGAATATATTGAATTAAAATTTAAGAAAAATTTATTGAATATTTTAATGTAGAAAATTTACACAAATAATTTTATCTTTTATTTATACCATACTTATTAACTTTCTGAATGTATGTCGAAAAATGCTTGCTTAGGTATTACAGCTCTCAAATGTTAACAGAGAAAAGTGATGTGTATAGTTTTGGAGTGGTTTTGTTAGAGATCATATGCGGCAGGCCACCTATAGATCTGAAACTCCTTGTGCATGAACTAAACATCGTCAGATGGGTAAGGAAAACCTCCATCAATCTTCAAACATATAAATATTTTGTGCTGCATCTTCTATTAGATCGCTAACAGTAATTATTATAATTACAGGTGACACCGTATGCAATGGAGATAGATGAAAGTGGTGGAAAAATAAGAGAAATCATAGACAAGAGGTTGGGCGGAAGTTACAACATGAAATCGATGGGTGGAGTTATGAAAGTAGCTATGAGATGTGTTCAGGTTGAACCGTCTTGTAGGCCCAGCGTGAGTGAGGTAGTGGCGGAGCTTAAGGAGGGTATTAATGATGAGGATATTTCTGATATTTAAATTTCAGAGGAGACTGCTATCGAAAGTGATGCTTAGTTGGCCGGCCTTCAATTTCAATTTGAATGATGAAGATATTTCTGGTTTTTCAATTTCAGAGGAGACTGCTATCGAAAGTGATATTACTTCGTTGGCCTGGCCAGTCCGCTCATCGTTGGAAACGAGTGAACCCAAAGCAATGGAGTGGAGCGATAACAGCTCCAACATTCCAAAAGTAGGAAGATAAGTTGAGACATTGTGGATATCGATTGAACGGAGCGTTGCCACCATGTGAAATCTACATACCGTAATCATGTCATCTTGATGCAATAGATGACATCATGGCAATGTGTTCCGCCATTTACATCTTAATATTTTCAGAACAGACGTAATGCACTGGCTGTCAGAATGAAACTTATCATTTTGTATGATTTCTTATTTTGGAAAGTTATTTTGAAAAGTTTTGTTTAATCACTACGAGTTATAAGTTCAAAAGCAAAGGTATATAGTAAGGTAAAGAATAGGTATGTTTGACTAAAATTTAATAGTCAAATCGCTAAATCTATATGGATTTCTTGTCCTATTAAGAAGAATTTTTAACACTAATTTAATATTTAGCTTAGTGATAATTTTAAAATAGATAATAATTTATTAAAATAAAAGATATAATAATAATAATATTTCCAAACCAATTAACTAAAATTCTCATTTACGTTTTAAATGTCTATAATTCTTATCAAAATTAAATTACTCCTTTTCATAATTTAGTGTTTTTAAAATTTAATATTAATTATACTCTATAATCAATATTTCATTTTTTGAACTTATTATAATACTCTTGCCAAAATCAAAACCATTTTTTTCCATCTAACCTCTATCGTGATACAAATAAAATCTCACCATCTAAGCAAAGGAAATGTACCACCATTTTGATTTCATCTATTTATATAATTTTTAATTTTTTAATTTTTATATTTAATAAAGTTTATTGTTTTTAAAATTAATAACCATCTTTTCATGAAACTCGTTAATATTTAATAAATAATATTATATAGTGAATTGTTTCGTTAACATTTAAATCAAAAACCTTATTATCTCTGCAAAACATATTTATATGTATCTTTACATGATCTTTACAGAAGCGTGTCATGTATTAACAGTGGGCTCTCGGGAAGATTCATGAGCCTTTACAAAGAAAAATTGCAGGATGGGAGCGTGAATCACTTTAGTAAGTCATTGCAACTACTTGTTTGCATATGAAATATGAAATAGAATAGATTAAAGCATTGGAACTACTTGATGGAACATTACTATATCTTTGCACTTTTTTTTCACCAAAATTAAGTAGAGATTTTTAAGAACTTGAGTTTAAGTTGTTCAATATGTAGAATTCAAGTGTGGCATAGATTTTTCAAGGTGATGAATCCATTTATGCATTTAAAAATGTATTTTAAATAACAAAAAATCACATTCTTTCCTATGGAAAAAGTTATTTAGTCTACAAGTTGGAATAGGTTAAAATTAAATGGCTAGTAAATTTTAATAAACATCACTCCATCATAAGCATCAAAACACTTATTCCATGATATATTCACATTACTAACATTATAAAAATAATAACATAAAATTAACTAAATTATAACTTTATCATTATTATTAAGTAAACACATATACCTTTAAGAAAATATGTAACAAAAAGATAGAGATTCATTTCAGCTTTACATTGAAAGTGTTTAAACTACTTTGTTACAATATTATGGGCCAATACTATGATTTATGAATAGTACAAGCTAAAAAAACTATAACCCATTTCATATGAACAAATTTTATATAACATTTTTTAAGTTAAGTAATTTAAGTAGAAAAATAAAAAATATACTATTATCTAAATGAAAATAAGATATTAATAAAAAAAAAAAAAAAAAAAACCGGTCACAGAAACAGTGATGTTAAATTTTTAAACGTATTTTACAGGCAAAATGCCTTATGACGTGCATTTTTCCCTTCAAAATCTAACCCTACCCTATATGTCAATGAAGCATTTAAATCAATGAATAAAAGACGTTTATTATTAATATCTAAGACTTTAGGTGAGAACTTTTTTTATAATAATCTGCTGGTAATGGATGACCAATCCCTGAACACAAAAGTCAACATCCTCCTCCTTATCGTAACCAGAAACTATGTGAGAATAATCTAGAAATAGATTTAGTTTTGGTTTGTTGAACGAGAGTGTGCATTTAGAAATCAGTTCCATCTATTCAGGTTTGTTTCCTCTTCTTCAGGAAGATTACGTGAGTGAGTTTCCTATATAAGTGTGATGTAATTGAGCAATTGAATTCATTGAGTTGAGTGAGCTTTGTCTCACGTTTGCTGGTGTTTCTGGCTGTGCATTTTTATTAATTTGGTATCAGAGCTATGCGTTTGGGTATTGGAGTAGAAGCTCCGCTTTCGAAACCCAGTTGTTTTTTTTTCCTTTTCTCGCTGCTGAGACAGCGTGCTGTGCCATTCCGAAGCTTGATGTTCGTGGAGCCGTAGTCTTACTGTTCGTGGCCGGCGTGAGGCTGATCGTGGAGCTGTAGTCTTGGTTGGAGCCGTTAGCAAAGAAACGCAGGCGTTGACAGCAGAGGTCGGATTTCTGTTGGTGTCAGCGTGCGTGCAGTCAAATATTGGTGCAGTCGGTTTGGTATCTCGCCTCACGGTTTGGTTCTGTTCAATTGTTTGGCAGCGTTTTCCTTATTACATTGCGTTGGTATGTCCATCTCCTGCATGGAGTTTGCTGATCACATTTTTTTTTAATTTGAAGCCGAAAGTTTGAAGCCGAACAGTGAAAAAGGGCTGTGTTTTTTTTTGGTAATGGTTTCATGTGGCAGCATTTGTTGTTTGATTCGTGTGAAGTTCAGAGTTACATTCAAAAGGCAGGCTGTGCGTTTTTGAAACGCGTTTTTTGGTATTTAAATCTTTTTGATGCGGCTGTCTAGAAAATCGATCCACAAAATCAGCACAGAGATCGATCTCAGCGTGTGCTCTTTCAAATTGCTTATGCCAGATGGAAATTGCTCGGGTTGCTTGACAATCTCGTTGGTTAAGCTGAAGTGTGGCAGCGGTTTGTTCATAGAAGCCGCAGGTTGAAACCGAAGACAGCAGTGCATGTTTTTTTTTGTGCTTAGAACAGATTTAAAAATCTGTTTTTGTCATAAAGCCAAGAAAGTGAAAGTGTTTTTTTTTAAAAGGGGAGAAAATTTTGTTTGATTTGTTTTTTTATTAAAAAAAACCAAACCAAACAAAGGAGCGCAATCTTTTTTTTTAGTAAGTCATTGACACGTTGAGGAATCAAGTGTGCATCATTGCATTCAATAGAAATTGCAACTTAGATCTTTGAATATTTAGATCTTTGAATTTCATCATTTCTGCTCACAACAATGGCTAATCCACTTGCTGACTCCTATTTAAATGAGTCTTCAAAACTTGATGGAGAAAATTATGTAAACTGGAAATTTAAGCTCATAACAGTACTGGAGGCATACAATCTCTGGACGATTGTCAAAGGTGACGAGCCCAAGCCTCAACCTCCTGCTGCCACTCAAGATTGGGAGAAGCATGAAATGAAAGCAAGGGTGCTGCTACGCATGTCAGTGAAGGACAATATTATTCCTCACATTCGGGACTGTGAAACTTCAAAGGCGACATGGGACACTCTCAAAGGTTTGTATGAAACTACTAATGCAAACCGTATTTTATTTTTAAAAACAAAGCTTCTATCTATCAAAATGGAAGCCAATGAAAGCATTAGCAACTTTGTTTCCCGAATTAAAGACTTGAGTGATAAGCTTGGTGATATTGGTGAAAAGGTGTCTAGTACAGACTTGGTAACTGTTGCTTTGAAGGGGTTAGTCCCAGACTATAAAGTCTTTATTTCAGCTCTCTCAGCTAGACCGACACCTCCTACATTTGAAGAATTGGCTGGAATTCTTCTTCAAGAAGAAGAGCGCATGAAAAATTTTGAACTGGAGCCAAATGGTTTTGATTTGGCTTTGACTGCAAGAAGAAAAAGACCATTCCGAGGGAGACCATGGGACAGGAACAGAGGTCGGTTTCAAGCAAAACAGAAAGGTATGGCACCTCCTGATGCTTATGTTAAGAAGAACATTGAATGTGATTATTGTGGAAAACCTGGACATCTGGCTAAAGATTGCTATAGGAGAAAGAATAATGAATCATATCAAAGACATAGAAGGCATAATGGAAATTATATAAACAGAGACACCTCAGTGAATGATGGATTTAAAAATCTTAAGTTATCTCTTTCTGATGCTGCATTGTCTGCTGAAACTGATGATGAGAATGCATGGTTCATCGATTCTGGTGCATCGGCACACATGACTTGTAATAAAGAATGGTATGATAAATATTATGAGAAATCTGATGGTACACACATTTACCTAGGAGATGACAGATCACTTAAAGTTCAAGGCTATGGCATAATAAATGTGTACTTACCTAATGGACAAATGCGACAGATTCATAATGTGATGTATGTACCTGCTCTCAAAAAGAATTTGATATCTATTTCCACTATCACTGATAATCATTTAAAAGTTGAATTTGGTAAATTGGGGTGTATAGTGAAAGATGTTCAGGACCACTACAGAGTTGTTTCTACAAGTACCAGGGTTGGATGATTATACAGATTGGATGTGACAGTGAAGCGCCATGTTGCATTGACATCCAAAGAGACATCGACAGCAGAATTATGGCATCACAGGTATGGGCACCTAAATTACAATGATTTATCGTTGTTGCAAAGGAAATCAATGGTTGAAGGTCTTCCTGTTATGAAGTGTGAACATTTACCATGTGAAGCTTGTGCACTTGGTAAGCAGCATAGAGAAGAGTTTCCGGTTCATACTGAGAAGCGAAAGTATGATATACTTGAATTAATTCACACTGATGTATGTGGACCTATGCAAACTAGGTCTCTTGGTGGTGCTTCATACTTTGTTATTTTTATTGATGATAGATCTAGGTATACCTGGGTCTATTTCATTAGAAGGAAAAGTGACATATTTGAGTATTTTAAAGAGTTTCGAACTATGATTGAAAAACAAACAGGAAAGTGCATTAAAATACTCAGATCTGATCAAGGGGGTGAATATAAGTCAAAAGCATTTAACACCTATTGTAAATCTAATGGAATTCAACAACAGTTCACAGTGCCACATACCCCTCAGCAAAATGGTGTTGCTGAGCGATGGAATAGAACCTTGGTGGAATCTGCGCGTAGTATGCTGCAAGGTAAGAACATCTCTAATGGTTTCTGGGCAGAAGCCATTAACACTGCTGTTTATCTGAAGAATCGATGTCCCACTAAGCAATTAGTTTTTCAAACTCCTTTTGAGGTTCTTCATGGTTATAAACCTGATGTGAGTCATTTTAGAGTCTTTGGATGTACTGCTTTTGCTCATATTCCTAAGGCTAACAGAAGAAAACTTGATGCCAAGTCAATCAAGTGTGTTTTCATTGGGTATTGTGCGGATCAGAAAGCCTATAAATTGTTTGATCCAAATTCCCATAAACTATTTGCAAGTCGTGATGTGCTGTTTCATGAGCAGGCTGATAAAAGTAATACAAAGAATGATGCATGGCATATATCTAATGATGCTCATGTCAAACTTGATACTTTGATTAAGCAGGAACAGGAACAGGTACAGGTACATGTACAGGATCAGGATGAGAGCAGTATGAGCACATCCAGCAACAATGAGTCATCACAAGGGGGTGATTCCCCTCAAAGCCGACGCATCATGGATGGAACATCCACAGGCATTGAAGCACTAAGAAGGTCATCCCGACAGACTCAGCTTCCTGCAAGGTATAGAGATTATGCCTTAATGACTAATATAATGAATGTTGTTGAACCAATTGATTATGAGAAAGCCAAACAACATGAACAATGGATAAATGCTATGAATAATGAGTATGCTTCTCTTATGAAAAATCAAACATGGGAATTAGTGGAACTTCCTGAAAATAAAGTTCCAATTGGAAGCAAATGGTTGTACAAATCGAAATTTAAAGCAAATGGTACAATTGATAAATTTAAGGCAAGATTAGTAGCAAAAGGATATGCTCAAAATGAGGGAATTGATTATGAAGACACTTTTGCACCAGTAGCTAAGTTGAATACAATTAGATTACTGATTGCCTTAGCCACAAAACATAATTGGAATATACATCAATTGGATGTCAAATCTGCTTTTCCCAATGGTGATTTAAAGGAAGAAGTTTATTTGGTTCAACCTGAAGGGTTTGTCAAACAGGGACAGGAGCATCTGGTTTGCAGGTTAAGAAAGGCATTATATGGTTTGAAACAGGCACCGAGGTCATGGTATGTAAAGATTGATACCTTCTTTCTTCAGAATGGATTTGTGAAAAGCAAAAATGATCCTAACTTGTATGTTAAGAAAGATGAAAAAGGAAATGTTGCTTTAATATCTTTGTATGTGGATGATCTCATTATAACAGGCGGTGCTCACAAGTTAATTGAAGAAATTAAAGTTCAGTTGTCACAGGAATTTGAAATGAAAGATTTGGGTGAATTGCATTACTGTTTAGGAATTGAGGTATGGAGAGAGCCTGGTAAAACTTTGATCACTCAAAGCAAATATACAAAGGAGATTCTTAAAAAGTTCAATATGACGGATTGCAAAGCTATGTCAACTCCTTTAGAACAGAATGCAAAGTTGTACAAAGAAGATGGATCGAAAGAGGCAGATGGAACATTATATCGTCAGTTAGTGGGAAGTTTGAACTATCTCACCACTACCAGACCAGACATTGCATACTCAGTCAGTATCCTTAGTCAATTCATGGCTAAGCCTTCAGGAAATCACTGGAATGCTGCAAAGAAAGTTCTCAGATACTTAAAGGGAACAGTGAATTTAGGTATTATGTATACTGATGAATCTGATGTTGCACTGACAGGTTTTTCTGATTCAGATTGGGCAGGAAATCCAGATGACAGACGATCTACCTCTGGCTATGCATTTCATATTGGATCAGGGGTCGTATCTTGGAGTAGTAAGAAACAGCCAAATGTTTCTTTATCATCAACAGAATCAGAGTACAAAGCTTTGACCAATGCCACCTGTGAAGCTATTTGGTTGCGGAGAATTCTTGCAGATCTTGAAGAGGCGCAAAGTGGTTCAACATGGATCAATTGTGATAATCAGAGTGCTATCAAATTAGCACATAATCCAATTTACCATGCTAGAACAAAACACGTTGAGTTACAGTACCACTTTGTACGTGAGAAAATTGAGTCGAATGAAATTGAATTGATATTTTGTAACACCAAGGATAATGTGGCTGATATATTTACTAAGCCCCTTGGTAAAATTAAATTTGAAGTTTTTAGAAGTCAGTTAGGTATTGTAGAAAATCCATTTCTCCATTAAGGGAGGAAGTGAGAATAATCTAGAAATAGATTTAGTTTTGGTTTGTTGAACGAGAGTGTGCATTTAGAAATCAGTTCCATCTATTCGGGTTTGTTTCCTCTTCTTCAGGAAGATTAGGTGAGTGAGTTTCCTATATAAGTGTCATGTAATTGAGCAATTGAATTCATTGAGTTGAGTGAGCTTTGTCTCACGTTTGCTGGTGTTTCTGGCTGTGCATTTTTATTAATTAACTATACTTTAACGGACTCAAAAGAGAATTTAACTTGCAGTCGGCGATTAAAATTTACTACGGTTACTTAAACATATACCCATTAAATCTGTTGAATATATATATATATATATACCCATTAAATTACTCTTAATCAATTTTTTAAAATTTACTACGGATATTTAAATATATACCCATTAAATTACAATTAATTATATTTTTCTTTTTCTTTTAAACTCTGCTTAGGTATCTGCACATTATATTTACTTTTTTTTGAAAATTCTGTCCCGAAGTTTTTAAGCTTTTGTTGGCTGTAAAACCGTGCAATGTAACATCTCTTTGTCTCTCTTTTCTATTAATGTTTAATAAAATAAAAATAGAAAAATATTCCGTGCAATGTAACATCAAGGTTTGGTTAAAGCGTAGTAACTAAAGTTTAAGTAGAAAAATAATACATGTTTTAGGAAGAAAAAGATTGAATTGCAGACTAGTAGTCTATTTTTAATTAAAATATCATTCATTTATACAGTCAAGTCAATACCTAGTTCAATAGACAAGTCAATACATGCAATCAACGACTCTTGTGTGTTGATTAATTAACAGTTGCACAGAACCACACAAGTCCATACACGCGGTCGACAACTCTCGGGCTATAACACTTACGAACACCGTACCCAGTCAACAACTCAGCGTTATGTTTTATACAACACTTCCAAAAAAAACTAGAACAATAAGCTTTCCGATCTACAGCTACAACTGTGCAAACAAAAAATAGGGGAATAATGTTTTTCTCTCAATATAGGGAGTTTACATAGAGTTGCGGAAATTACTTTAACCAAGACAAAACATTTACTGAAGTTTACACAGAGCTGCGGAATTCACTTAATCTATACCATACAATTGCGGAAATCAAATCATATGAATCCTCTTTTCAATACATTGTGGCGAAAACTAAAATTGCAACTATAGAGAGGAGCAAATATAATTAACTAATTTTACTCACGGTGTTTTTGGTAAAACAGAATGTTGGGATAAAACACATACCTGAAAATTCCAAAACTATATCCCAACTAACTAAACTTTATATTAAAACTTCAACACATCAAATAAATTAAAGCAAAATTTCTTACTTGGATTTACATTCTCCAGGGTTGCAGAGTAACACACAGTAAAATTGTTTTCACGCACCCACCAAAATTCGCACCATCATTTTCTCCACTTGTCTTTCCAGATTTACATCCACCACATTACACAACACTCTCTTCACTACCTCTCTACTTGCTCACACACTAGAAATTACATGTAAAATCTAAACATATATATCTAAGACATTTAATTGGTGATAGATCATATTTAATACATAGTATAAGCAGACATCATTTTATCTTTTATTTATACCACACTTCTTAACTTGAAATGTATGTGGAAAAATTCTTTCTCAGGGATTACAACACTCAAATGTCGACAGAAAAAAGTGATATGTATAGTTTTGAAGTGGTTTTGTTAGAAATCATATGCGGCAGAGCACCTATAGGTCTAAAACTCCATGGACATGAATTGAACTTCGTCAGATGCGTAAGGAATCCTACCATCAATCTCCCAAAACATAAATATTTAGTGGTGCACCTTCTCCTAGATGGTTAATAGTAATTATTGGGATAATTATAGGTGACACCGTATGCAATGGAGATGGATGAAAATGGTGGAAAAATAAGGGAAATCATAGACAACATGAAATCGATGGGTGGAGTAATGAAAGTAGCTATGAGATGTGTTCAGCTTGAACCGTCTTGTAGGCCCACCGTGAGTGAGGTAGTGGCAGAGCTTAAAGAGGGTATTAATGATGAGGATATTTCTGATATTTAAATTTCAGAGGAGACTGCTATCGAAAGTGATGCTTAGTTGGCCGGCCTTGTCTGTTCATTGTTTAAATGGAGTGAACCCAAAGTAATGGAGTGGAGCGATAATAGCTCCAACATTCCAATAGTAGGAAGATAAGTTCAGAAATTGTGGATACGAATGGTAATGATGTTAACTTGATGCAATAGTTGACATCATGGTAATGCATTACGTTGTTTACATGTTAATATTTTCAAAACAAATTAAGGCACTAGTTATGAGAATGAAACTTATCATTTTCTATGATTTTTTATTTTCGAAAGCTCTTAACCATTTCCTATTTCCAAACCAATTATACTATCTTGTAATTTAATTGGTATATATATTTGTGTTTTTTAATTTTCCAAATTTATTAATTATATAATTTTGTCTAACTTATAGATGAAATGGTATTTTTCACTGGAATTCATCAAAATCTAGCAAATACAATATCAATATTTTTTGTTGCATAAAATATTTTTCTGAAATCGTAAATGGATTTAGCACCCTAAATAATCTGGAGCAGTAAAATTATGCACATTAAACAATTTAAATTGATTTTTTTAAAAATATTTGTTACAGAAGAATTCATCAAAATTCAACATTACCATTTCAAGATTTTTTCTTATTTGCAATACATTCTTGAATTCATAAATGGATTCAACACCCTGAAAAACATGGGACACTAAATTATGAAAATTAAACAATTTGAACTGAAGTTTTTAATAATCTCTGTCAAATTTGGCTAAAATTAACTAAAAAAATATCCCTAAAAAAAACAATTTCCTGTATAAAATAGTCCAGATACATAACCTCTGATGAGTGTTATAATAGCGCGCCTCATCACCGTTAAACCAAGACCCCACAAACCATTTCATCTATAAATTAGACTACATCTATACATATAACTTTGTAAGGAATAAATTCAAAGAAGCATTGAAGATAAAAATTAATAAAGGAAATGATATTCAGTTGTCTTAAATCATATGCAAGAGTTTCATGTGAGCCATTAAATCCTTGAAAGTTTCCATTGCAAGTGGCATATCTATGAAGTGATAATCCATTCAGTGGAGAAAATCTTGGAGGTCCTTGTGACCCAATTGAAATTTGATAATCCTCACCGCATCCAAAATTTTGCTATAAGAAACCATTATAGCAAAAACCACCTGAAAAATTGTTGCATCATGTCTTTTCGGAAATATAATAATAACTTGAACCACCTGAAGTTTGAGAATCATATTCTATTTTTTATGGAGCATAACCATACCAAATTTCACCATACCAAAATTGAGAATCCCGAATTATCTCCTTCCCAAACATTGTGAAAAGAAATTTTGGGTATTGCTAGACTCACCCCACAGTTACAAGCCAATGTTTTACATGCAAAATATTTTTCTTGTGTTGGCTCCAACACAAGCCTCACCCCTAGCAATTCAAGCATCCGTGAGATATCCTTATCGACATAAGAACCATTATTTTGACTTGAATAATTGGCTTCAAGCATAATGCTCAAAAGGCGATCAGATGCACAATTGTTAAATTAAGTAAATGGTTGAATGCATGAGAGACTCGTGCACTTAATACCATTTGAGAAGGGAGTAAACAATGTTTAAGGCATAGTACTCGGAATTGATGAAGGGGACAAATCAAACGAATGAAGTGAAGAACTATAAAGGGAATCATTTACTACTTTTAATAAGTGTTTAGTTCGCTAGGAAAATGGATAATTTTCATTAATAATAGAGCTCCGAGAATTTTCCAAAATATAATTTTCATGAATGGCAAGAAAATTTCTAGATTATTTCAAAAATCTTTTAATTGTTCACTTTTTCGAATCAACTTGTTATTATCCAACAGATAACCTACAGATTGGTAGGAAAAGGGTTGTAGGGATTAAAGACCATCCCTGACCAATGAATAGGGGAGCTCAAAAGATGAAGATGATTGTGTCAAATAATAATGGTAACCTAGTGCATCTGAACCTATTGAATGTAATCCACCATCAAGCATACAAAAATTGTAAGATGGAGAAGGTCGATAAGGCTGATTAATATATGGTGATAATAATGCCAAAGATAAATAATTTTCCCTCCCTACCTCATCTCCTGCAACTAATGCAGTATGAGTCATTACTTTATTAAGTTCCACTATTTTTTCATGGAATTGAATGTAGTGCCTCCGTACAACTTCATCTGTATCTTTCTACTTTTCGAATACAACAAAACCAATATGTTTCAAGACTTTTAAATCATTTTCCCCAATTATTTTAAAAATTTCAAATGGATTAGTGGAGAATTATCAGTCATCATGAAGGCTTGGACTCCATAAAACTTCCTCTAGATGCATCCTTGAATACCAAGAGAGAAGGATTCCCCCCCTTCAGAAGAAGATCAACACATTTACGAGGATGATAAAGACTTGCAAAATGTAACCCTAAACACTAATTTGCCTTGTCAACAACATCAACATTCACAGGTGTAAATTTTTCAGAACCTAACAAAAGGTTGCAACATGTCATCAGAATCAATCATACAAGCATAATGTAAAACTTCTTTTTCTAACATAAAAAATTCATCAGTCTCCATTGAACCATTTCTGTTACAAAATATTAAAAATTAATGTTGTATTAAGTTATTAACACATGATTAAAGATACAAATGAACACAAATAAATTTGTATGGAGGAAATGTAACTATCTTAGGAATGGGTATATCCTTCACATTTGAAGTTGAATATGAACTATTTATATTCTTGCAGGATTTTTTCGAAACCCTTTCCCAAGTGGAAATTGTAGCCTTCTCATATTCCTATCCATTGGAAGAAGGGGATTGTTTATATGCATTTAAAATGATACATGATGCGCAAGAGAGTGGGTACATAGGTACCGCTACCAACATAAGCAAGGGAAGCATGCCCTTTTTCTCATTGGCCTTTTGCAAAATTTGTTTCAGAATATGGCTAAAATGTAGTGGACATTGTACCATTTTTCTGGAGTATTATGTGGTGGGAAATGTACAATTCCCCCCCTATATTTTGTAATCATTGTTCACTCTAAAATAAATTCATGGAGCTCTTTTGTGTCTCACAGATGGTTATAGTCTTTGGGATGTCTATAATTGGTTACAATAGCCTTGACCTGTTTGGATAGCTTGAAATGCTGCCAGTGTTGGATTGAGTCTCTGTAGTATTATTCTCTGTGTGTTTTGAAGAATCTATAGTGTAATAACATCATCCAAAGCTTCTATGAATCAAATGTTGGATTCCAAAGAACAAAGCGACTGCTCCATCCTTCTGGTTGCATTTCCCAAGATAGATATTGATGGGTACTTTACATGACATAAACCTTACAGATCCTCTAAAAGGGGACTCCCTTTTTGTGAAGTCTCTTAATGGGCTCAAAATATAAACAAAAATGTTAACATTCCACTTTTTAAACTCCCTTTAACATGTATGGAACATTCTTTTTAGGGCAATTATTGATGGTTTCATGTTGGAAGGAAACTAGATAACTTTGTAGGAAACTTATAATAATGAGTGATTTTCTTGCCGTATGATCATGAGAAATAATACAACCTTCAACATGATCACTACATGATGATGCCTCCATTTCATTTGGGATTAATGAACCAACAGTGTTTCTCCAAAGGAATTCAAATCCTTGTTTTCGGTTAGCATCCCTTTTCTCGTCCAACTACAAAATGATTTTTAATACACAATTGGGCTTCTCAGACAAATAATGAGATTGGAAGGATGGGAATCCCTATAAGGCATCCAAAATGGAAATTTCCATGTCTCTAAAACAATTATCCATGTGCAATTGATAGCTTTATATGCTTATGCTTCTTCCTAAATTCCATACTCCCTGTACGTTGAAAGGTACAAATGGAATATCAATGGATTTACTTCTGTCATGTATTGTTGTGTTTCTTGAGTCCTATGCAAATCAACCAATGGGGAACTATTAGCATAAACAAAATCATCAAAAAAAAAGTATGATCAATCACAATCATCCATATGGGTACTTTACATGACATATATAATAAATGAACCAACAATGTTTCTCCACGGGAAAATAAATTGCAATTATAAAAAATAGAAACAAATACAAATGTTCACATGCCTTATAGAGTTTCGGAAATACAAATTATGATGTTATGTTATTTATTTCTACTTATATGAACATCACAAGTTCGTAATTAATTTTTTGATATCATTATATGGAGTGTAAATGTTTGTAATTATATGGAGTGTAAATGATTTTTCGATGTATATATAGCTAGATAAATATGGGTGTTCTCATAAAGTGACTTTCATTTCGCCCTGATTTGTTTTAGATTTTTGAAATTTTTTTGTGAATTGAATAGGCATCGAGTCCCCTAATGTTGCTTTCTTAGAGTACATGCACTCACCGAAACTCACCCTCTCGAGGCCAGAACTCATGCACTCACTGAAACTCGCCCTGTTGATTGAATGATGTAAACACATATAAATTTGTACGAAACTTATAATCATGAGTGATTTTCTTGTCGCAGCAGAATGATAAATAATCCAACCTCCAACATGATCAGTATGTGATGATGCCTCCATTTCATCTGAGATTAGTGAGCCAACAATGTTTCTCCCCTGGAAAATAAATTGGAATTATAAAAAATATAAACAAATAGAAATGTTCACATGCCTTATAGAGTTTTGGAAATACAAATTATGTTGTTATGTTATTTATTTCTACTTCTATGAACATCACAAGTTGGTAATTAAACTTTTGTATCATTATATGGAGTGTAAATATTTGTAATCATATGGAGTGTAAATTATTTTTCGATGCATATATAGCTAGATAAATATTTTTCATGCAATATCAATGAATAAAGATTTATAGATTCATATAATTTGTTCCAGTTGGATTATAGGCTTAGTTTTTAAACCTTTGAAACAACCTTTATTTTTCATGAAATATCAATGAATATAGATTTATAGATTTATATAATTTGTTCTAACTAGATTATAAGTTTAGTTTTCCTTAATTTAGTTACGAGATGGGATGGAATATAGAAAAATTCATCCATTATCGCTAATGATGACCTAAAATAACAATCGATTTAAGGATAACGCTTTCAACCTAGTTATTCAATACATTACACACAAGTGATTCCAAGTTTACAATCCACCGCCCTACACCCGACTAGCTAGGGAATCCCCACAATCTTTGACAACTAGTTTTGGGGCAGAGAAGGTTCCCAACCACTTAAAATGGAAGCATCCAGCCATGGTAAGGTCAAGGCCCTTCTCGTCAAGATTTTAATACATTTTATGCATTTTAAAGCTTAGGAAAGAAGTTATATTTCATATATTTTAAAGCCCAGAATAAGTTAGAACTGAGGTTAGTCAGTTAAATAAGAATATTTGCAACGACTAAATATTTAAACTAATATTTAATAGTTAATGTGAACAAGCACACATTCCTATAAACAATGATCAAGGAAGTTATAAAATCGCTCTTTACTTCAAACCAATAGCCAATAAAATTTTGAGGATTGACAGAAACACACACTCAAGAACAAGCCCTTAAAATTAGTAAATCTTCATAACCAATTCAATATGTTTAACATGTTTGAAAGTTCAAGAAAAATTATATCAATATTAAAGCAGACTTTTAGAAGTTAAATAAAAATTATATCAATAGATAGAGCGCCAAAAGAGGGCCAAGCTGTAGATCTACTCTTCCGAGTCAAAATTCTAAAACACATAATTCAAATCACAAAATATTACACAAACTAGGGCATCCTGTCTATACTCAGTAACAACCTGGATTTCCAAAACACAAATAGGGATTTAAGTACTAAAAATGAAAACCAACTACAATTATAATAATTGTTGGAAATCTCACCAAAATTTGGGCATATTCTTCATGATCTTTGGCTTTTACAGGGTTCTCCCTCTTCATCCCACCAATAATCCTAATCTGAATTGTCTGATGTGTGACTAATTTGGCTGAAATATGCGTTCCATTGACCTCCTTGTGCTCTCACCTGAATCATGGGGGGCCTGCACAACATTTATAATTGCATATATATACATATAAGAACTTTGTGTACATTAAAATTAAAATCTAATATTTTAAAATTAAATAAGAATGTAGTTTCATAAAAAAGAAAAAAAAGAGAGATTCAAATTCCATGCAATACCTCATGTTGTTCCCCCTCCATTTTCCCCGTCTGGTATTCTCCCTGCATTGTGCCACCATGGATAAACAATACAATATACATATACAAGTATATATATTAAAATGTTAAAATTTTGTAAATGAAAATTCAGAAACTCATGTAGTTTATTAAAAACAATGTTAGACGACTTCTTCAAATTGTTTGGATTTTCCTATCCCCATCGTCAACTCCATCTCTAAAGTCCTTGGAGAACATAAATCATCTCCACAAACCTAAAATTCAAAAATTTATAAAGTCATTGCAGAACATAAATCATCTCAACAAACCTAAACTTTAAAAATTTCTAAAGTCGTTGGAGAACATAAATCATCTCCACAAACCTAATATTCAAAAATTTTAAAATTGTAAAATAAAGATCTATCTCATTTTTTAAAGAAACTTGCACTTCAATTTATAACAAAAAATAAGTGAAAAAATGAATACTTGTGACAATGGAATATTTGGCACATCTCCCATTAGGGAAGAAGACGATGGCACTATTTCCAAAACATTGGACGGAATCAGAATTTATTAACATTTAATTATATACATGTGTACATAATTTTTTTTTTTTTAAATATGTCCTCATCATACTGATATAATAATATAATAATAAATGTACATCAACATCATAAACTCTTAAAAAAAAACTAGCATTTCCCAAAATATCACCTTGATTTCCAGAACCTGAACCTTGGACCGTGGTATTATAAAAATTTTCGTTCAACAAGTGTGTTAAATGCAAATGGTGAACATATGATACATTTATGTTATATTAACACATACAAATAAAAATGTATATGTAAATTTCTAGTCATCCATAATTTTCACTATCCGAAGATGACTATCGGTTCTAGATTTCTAGAAACAAAGTTCATAAACATTGTGAGTTCCAGAAATCTCACTACCTTTATTATCCTTAAGATAAATTTTTCACTATTTCATCATCTCATCATGTCAATGCTCATATCACCAATCCCAGAAGACCCATCATGGGCTCATTTCACTCAGTTTGTCTTTGTGTGTCACCTTTGGCCTCAGCCCTCTATTTTGTTTTTCCTAATTCCTCCATTATCCATCTAGGGTTTTTAAGGGCATTTTTTCTTGGTTTCATGACCTCCATGGTTAAACATCAACAAGGCTTGTATCTTTATGCTCTTACACCTCATACTATCCTTAATATACCTTCATAAACATTTTCCATCACTCATATACCTCAAATTCATCATTTTTCTACAAAACCTAGTCTATGGCCACATTTTGACACTTTTTAAGACTAGGCCGTTGTTTTTCCCTTTTGGACCCCTTTCCCTCACTCAATCCTTGAAATTCCACTTTCCCCTACTCCCCAAGAATTTAGAAAACCCGTAATCCCTTCATTCCCCCCCCTCTACAAGGCAGTCCTAAATCGCCTACCCCAAACCCTAAATTCCTCTTCCAACTAAGCTAGGGTTTGCTATGGAAAAGAGGCATAAGAGCATAATATACATATGGTAGGTCATATCAGCAATAATTAAGCCATACCAACTCATAAACACCATGCCTCCATCATTTTCCAAGAATTCATTCCAAGGGCCTAATCATTTGCCACACCTAGGGCCAATTTTGCTTAAAAATATGTTTCTGACCAAACAGAGATACATTTGGCAAAAGTGAGAGAGTTTTTTGTCCATAATAAGGCCAAGAAGAAACAAATCCTTCCATTTTTACATAGGTATCATAGTTTGGGAGAAATATAAAAAACATAGGTGTCCCAGGAGAAATTTTGCACTGCTGGAGTCACCTTGGGAAAATACGGTTTTCTCACACCTGGGGTGTCCAAATGACTTTCTTGATGAGTCAAAAGACAACTAGACTTGAATATATTTCCAATGAGATATCATGAGCTTAATTTAGAGTTAATGCAAATGAATCAAATGGATGCTCTACGTGTGAAAATTGAGCAGTTACAAAGACCAAATGAAAATTCTGACTCTACGAGTAGACAAGAAGTCGGTACGCTTCGAGGCCTCAACCGTCCACTGGATGAGAAAAATCCAAGCATGCAGTAATGTACTCCTGTTGTAAATTTTGCATTGTTTTGGTAGCTTTTGTCGGTATATAGACAATTATGAATCATTTTGTAATCCATCAGCACCATTTGAAATTCTCATGCAAAGGGACAGTCACGCAAAGGAAGAGTCAGAGGGAATTATGTGACAAAATCTCTTGGGTTTTTGCTGTGTTTAGGCATAGATTTATAATACAAAATCTACTCATTTTGTTTATATATATGGGGATTAATTTTACGATCAATATAATTTTTACTCTAATGCACCTACACTGTGCAATCTCAACAACAATTTCTTTTGTAATTCCAACATATTTTTCTAAATTCTTAACTGGATTTTTGCCGGAAGAATATGCAATCTCAACTACAGATATTTGTAATTCCAACAGATTTTTCTAAATTCTTAACTGGAATTTGATCAAAAATAGATGTTTTAAAAAATGGCTCGAGTTAATTCAGGCTTCATTTGCTAAGTCAAGTTGACTAGCAACCATAAAGACGTTATTTTGGTAAGTCAAAGTTAACAAATTTCACATATTTATGAGAAGGAAGAAAATGACCGAGCTTGTTAAATCTTGAATCTTGATTGGAACCTTAAATCAAATGTCCTTAACTCTAACATGAGCGACATAATAAAACTATTTAATGTTATCAATAAGAACTCAAAAGTAGATTAATTAATATGGCTTATCTTATTATTTACATAATATAATATATGTTATTAGACCTAGAGGTAAAGTACACATTTTGGTGTATATAATTTAGCATCACCTTGGATCATGGGATATATATTAATATTAACAAGATTGAAAGCATAGTATCTTAACCTTTTAAAATTTAAGAAACTAAACTAATAAATAGACATTGTGGATCTGTTAACATCATGTTATATGGTTATCTTATATTTTCCTCCTTCACACACACACACACATAAACCATAAAATCAATGTGTATTAAAGTAACATTGAATAGAATCATAACAAGCTCACTATGATAGGACTCCATATCATATCTAACTAATTTATTTTTTAGATAATATAATCTCATTGAAAATTGAAAATTAATTTTCACCTTGGTGTATTATATAGTGACAAATCCTTTTAATCTAACTTGTAAACATGTTAACTAAAAATTAAATATATTTAATTTATAATATTTTCACAACTCTAACTCTTTAAGTTTCAACAAAAAAGGGTTTTATAGGTGAATCAAGTTTATTTTTATTGATGGTTATCCATTGTATATCATTAAAGTATTATTTGAAAACAACAATTTATATTATGCAACCTGAATATTTCAATGACTAAAAAGACTAAATTCCATCCAAATGTGGAGAAAATTGTTCACATTATTTAACATAAGGTTTGATACAAAATAGAAATGGCCTTGTCTAATAAGGCTACAAATTTTCACTAATGGAAAAATTCTGGTTGGAATCAGACTAAAAATTATTCAAGAAATTCTGTTGTGGGAGTGTTTAAATCATTTTTTGATAACCAAAATGGATTCAACCTCATCAAGAATCCCTAGGAGCACAAAATCCTAAAACTTGACCGTTGTAACTAGGATTTTCAAAAATTTCTAAGAATTTTTCTCAAAATCATACAATAATTTCTATTGTTTTCCAGGAGAAATTATGCCATGTTTAGACCATGAGAATGTACATACATGGAACCCTACATAAGAACAAACCACCAACTTCTTGTTTTCATATACATTATGATGTTTGATTATGCTGTAAGATTAAATATGAAATTTCTTTTATTGTATTTTAGTGTAAATTGAAAATTACTTAATATTTTTTTATCTTACATTTTAAGATGATTTTATCCTTTATAGTATCAATTTGATAAAAAAAATTCATGAAAAATTGTTTAAGGTCTTGTCTAACTTTTTATTCATTATAAAAATCATGAAAAAAGTAGTTCTATTTTTGCAATAATATTTATGTGGATAGATGTGTTTCTTTCAAAATAAGGCTTTTATTCAAAATTTTAATTTAATTATAAATAATTACTAGATGGTAGAGGTTTAACCTTTATGGAATATTTTAAAATATTTTTAATATACATAACTAAATGTTGAAATTTATCTCCAAAATAGTTATGGCCTTTTTGTCTTACTAGTTAAATTGATTAATAAAAAAATCATATGAGTAAGAGTCATAAAGTGAGATATAAGTTTTTGAGCATGTAGTATTGACACGTTATCATTATTGGTCTATTATATTGCAACAAAGCTTATTTAAAAATTAATTATCTCCATAGTAAAATAGGAATGAATATCAAACATTATTCCATTTTTTATTAAATAAATATGTATTTAAATTATATATATATTTTTTCATAATTAATAATATTAACTTAAAACTAACAATTGCACCATATGTTTCAAAGGAAACGTTGTAACACAGGATTATGCACTATGGACCACATGACAGACGTATAAAATCTAAGAGATTTGCAAAATTGTAGATGCACTTGGTATGCTTAGATTCTGAATTAAGAATAACCCCAAAAAATGTCACAATAACTCTAATGTCATATTTCACCATTAACATATGCAAAAACTACCATTAATGCTCAATGAAAATGAGAATCTTGGAACTTATCATTGAGATGAAGAGAAAAATTGAGATGAATGGTGGAAAAAAAAGCCATGATGGGTATGTCTATGAGCTCACCCATTTTAATAAATTTTCTTTATATTCCATGTGTTGTGAGAAAACAAATGTCAAAGAAGTTCTTAATGGAGATGTGTCTTCTTACTAGAACAAATCAGTGGAAGAAAAAATGAAAGTCTGGAAACAAAACCAAACATGCATTTGAAAGAGTTGCTTCAAGGAAGGAAGCAATCCGATGAAATGGAACTTGCCTGCAACGGCTAGTGCCCTCCAACCAAGGAACAACCCAAACAAATTTTTAAATGCAGGATTTTTGAGTATATTATAAATTTAGATTCAGATAAGTCTAATATTTTTGGCTGTAAAATAAATGTGAAGTTAAATGTATCTATATTAATTTATCAAAAAGCAACTTTCAACATTATATTCGATACACATTGTTCAGTTTGTTGGCTGAAAATAAGCAATTTCAATTTAAGAAGTTCTTCAGCATTTTACAAACTCTCACAACCATATTCTATTAAGTACACAATATTAAAATCTCAGATGTTATGATCGATAAATTGTTATAATTTCATTTCAGAAACTTTCAAAATTATATTCTACTACAATAATAGAATCCATCTCAGATATTATTGTTCGATAGATTGTTATAACATATACACCATTCATTACTGTAAGCACTGCTGGGAAGCAATGGTAGAATGATATGAATAAACATATTCTTGCACGACAGCTTCGCATGTCTTTGGATTAACATTCCCTTCTTCACTGTCATGCCTTTGATCTACTGATCCTTTTTTTAATAATTATATATTCATAGCAATGCAATCATATGTTACACATGGATGCTCATTGCACATACTATTCTATCCAGCATAACATTTTGCTCATAGTTCCTCTTCCCGGATTGTTTTATCCAGCTTGGCATTTTGCTAATATTTCCTCTTTTTCAGTGCCAGGAAAGATGTGGAGCCAAATGAGTGGTATCATGCACCTGCCCACTAAAAGTAGAATTTTTGGTTCGCAGATTTGATCCTTTTCCTTTTTTTCACTATACTCTATTGCTCACTCTCTTCCAGATTGTCTGTTGCAACCGGAAATGAAAAAAAAGGGGAGTGATATTAGTAAATGTAATGGTCGTTTCACACAAGCCAATATCTCCCAGTGAATTAAATTATCATTTATCATATCTGTATGAATGCGCCAAGAGTTTCTTTCACTCTAATATGGAAGAGATATTGGAATGTTCTCTTTTGTAATTTTTTTTTTTTCTTACTCTAGTATGGAAGAGAAGAGATATGGGAATGTTATATTTTGTAATTATTTTTTCTTGACAAATAACATAAAAATAAAAATATTAATAAAAATATTTTAATTTTATCAAAATAAAATAAAAAATTGGAATGTTCTCTCTTGTAATTATTTTTCCTTAATCTAATAATATAAAAATAAAAAGATTAATGTAAATATTTTAACTCCATCAAAATAAAATAAAGAAGACAAAAAAATTTCCTTGATCAAATAACATAAAAATAAAAATAAAAAGATTAATGTAAATATTTTAACTCCTTCAAAATAAAATAAAAAAGACAAAAATAGAAATAACCATGTAAAAATAAAATAAAATAAAAATATCCACCTATTGAAAACCTATGTTATTGACCTATGGTATTCATGTGAAATATTGCCTATTTAAAAAGAGAAATTAAACCAACTTAAATCCATCTTAATTCTGGATCTACCAATGGCAGACAGGGATCAAAACTTCCTCTGGAACCTTGGTAGATCAAACTTGTAGTTAATAGAAAACAAATTAGCAACTGAAAAAAATTATTTTAAATATTATTTTAAATGTGATCACACTAACAAATACTTGCTGGAAACTTGGTATAGTATTTTCTATTTCTAAGTAGTGTCTTGATACATGTGTGTTTTATACATGTATCATATTTCTAAGTAGTGTCTTGATACACGTATCTCAAAGTATATTCAACTTGTAGATTGGGTAATTATAAATGAATTTTTGAGTTAGCTTAATTAGTTCATGGATTGATGTTCAAACCCAATTGGGTTTTATTGGATTAGCTATTGAGCTGCTCTCCATTTACATATTTGATGAAGACAAGGTTTATAGTGAAGAGAGAAACTAAATACACTAAGTAGTTTGATGCTAACATACTATTTTGCAAAATGGTATAATAAGCTTAAAATCATTTTAACTCTACATTTATTAAGCACATAGAGAAATCAAATTAGTTAAAGTATAAAGTTTTTAATTTTTTAAAACAAATCTAAATACAAATGAAAAAAAACAAAAAGATATCAATATTTGTATATAAATATCACATTTATAATTTTTCTAATTATATATAAATATGGATTTCTCTTTTTAATCTATATAACCATCACTCTCTCATCTATAGACATTTTTATTTTTTTTATACTTGATATAAAGTATGTATTATAAAGGCACCTCAATATTGAGAATGCAACCACAAACTATCAAGAAAAGTAGGCATACAACCATAAAAATAATATAAAGAGCACAACTGAAATTGTAAAGGGCTTGCCCAACTTAAAAATGGAGATATAACCACCTCAAAATTGCTCTGGCTTTTATGAGACCTGGCACCCAACTTTACTAGTGAAAGGAAACACTTCACATCAGACTAGCTGCAGCCAAGCCACACAGTACACATGCATGCATGCCGGAAACAGAAATTACCACAAGACTAAGGGTCCAAATTAACACAGCTAGGAGAGAGTAAAATAACGGCCATTTTGCATTGGCTGATATTTTAAGGTGTATTTATTTAAGAAATTCTTTTGTGGATTAAGCCAAAAGACTAATGCAAGGTTAGCTTATTGAATTTTGATGTTCTGGAATTTTAAAAGATTAGCATTGACAGATACAGCGGGATATACAACTGCTGAACTGCATAATTCTTTTTACAATTTCAATTTTTTTACTGTACTCTTTTACTCTATCTCATAGATCTTAAAGGCTCTGCTGAGGACATAAATAAATTTATTCTCTTATTCAATTGAGAGGTGCAGGTGGGGTGATTGGGGTTCGATAAAGTTGATGCACAATAAACATTGTCTGGTCATCCTAGTAAGAATTCAACAAAGAAAAATTTATGTTTCTATGATTTGCTTCAGGTTTTTCTGAGTTAACCCTGCTCTAATGGTAGAACCATGACCTGAACCATACTTGAGGTGGAACCAGGATTTCTGAATACTTTGTCCAGGTTTTAGGGGCAGTATATGAATAACTGTAAAGAGAAGCAATTGTAGAAGAAGAAAAAAGGGCGGGACTGTAGAAAAGGATACTTACAAAGAATATGGAGCTTCTTTCTTTTCTTCGGATATCCCATCTTCTTGTCTTCTTCGTCTGAGTACTAATTTTCCCAAACTTTTCACTTCCAAGCATTGTGAAAGAATAGAAGGTTGGCTATAATTTATCTCTACACACAGTATGGTGTACAAGATTACTATAATAAAATTTCTTTGTATAGTTTCACCCAAATAAATAAATGAATTCTAGATAAGCAAAGTGAGATTACATAAAAGCTGAACTGCAAGGGCCCTAGTGCGACGACTGCAGTACAAAAAAGAGAAGTTGCAATACTTCCTTAGAAGGCTTCGTAACTCTTTTTATTTTTATGAATTTTTCTACAGTACGATTTCCCATGGTCCTTGCGCAATAGAGGTTGCTTCACATAGCCATTCAACCCCACAGCTCCCTTTTCCGTTCTGGGTCCTCCTTCAAACCCATGATTGGTTTTGATTTTGATGATCAAACCTAGACAAATATTCAAAATTGGGGGAGATATTGCACTGAATTAGACAAATCTTCAAAATTCGGGGAAATATTGCACTGAATTTTTGGATCAAACTCAGAAAACAAGGAAGGGAAAACAGGGCTTGCAGAATAGAGCTTTATTTGAAAATTTAGATGGTTTTGCAGTCAAAGAGATAATGGCGAACATGACTGGAAATATGAAAGAGATAACCCTCCTCGATGCCTCTCAGACCTTTTTTTAAAGCCAATAGCAAATCAACACCTCGATGCCTCAGACGGTCGGACCTTTTATATATTCTTAGCTCAGGATGGATGAATTACGCCATCCACACACGACGCAGAAATTCCCTCGAATACGTAGGGCTTCTATTTCTTTCCATTCACAGATATTTACAACCCTCCTCATCCTCGACAGCATCGCGCTTCCGCTTGCCTCCCTGGAGTTTTATCATCAACACCTTCCCCTCTTCCACATATACGTGAAAAAAATAAACCCTCCCTGTTACTAAAATGAAACCCTAATTAAGAAACCCTACTCATTGGAATTAATTTTCATCACTAACCCTCCCTGTCAGTAAAATGAAACCCTAATTAAGGATTCCTATTCACTGGATTTAATTTTTTCCACTTACCTGAATGTCAGACTTGGTTAGGCCCAGAACGTCGGCGTAGAACACATACTCCTTCGGTGTTTCTTTAATGTCCACCTCCGCAAGTTCCAATGAGCTCGATGAATTAATTCCTCGATGCCTCTCAGACCTATTTTTAAAGGCAACAACAAATCAGCACCTCGATGCCTCAGATAATCAGACCTTTTATATATGCTTAGCTCAGGATGGATGAATTGCCCCATCCACACACAATGCAGGAATGCCCTCGCATACTTAGGGCTTCTATTTCTTTCCATTCCCAGATATTTACAGCCCTCCTCGTCCTCGATACCGTCGTACTTCCCTAGCTCGATGAATTAATTAGTGATGTCGATGCCCTTGCCCTTCTCAACAAATTCACATCCACCGGAGAAGAAAATGAGCTAGATGTATGAGAGTAGAAACCCTCACGGAGTTATGATGTCGGTAGAGCTGGATGTATGAGAGAAGAAACCCTGATGTTCGTTAATATATATTTATGTTGTATAACTTAAAAATAACAATATTTAATCCTAAGGTAGATATTATTTGAATCATCTAACATTAAAATCAAGGGGGCACAATGGTACACGTAACCATTTAGGAAAGTTGTTTCAAATAGGTACGCTTTACATTGTAATAAAATTATTATGAAAATTATCATTTAATTATTTTTATGATTTTTTTCAATTTTAACAATGTGAAATGTTTAAATTAATTATTTTTATACTGATTAAGTATAATAAATTAATGGCTATCATATTGATTGTTTTAATGTTTTTTCAATTTTTTTCTATTCTCATTGTCCTCACTGTTATACTTTTATTTTTAAATTTAATTATAATAAAACTTTTAACATTATTGATATTTTAGAGGAGGTTTCATTATCAAGCATCTCTCCTTCCATTTAATGATCTTAAATGACTTTTAATAATATTTTTCTCATTAATTTTAATTATTTTTTAAAAATAATTAAATTAATAATATAAACTTATTTTTATATTACTTAATCTATGATGATAATGATGATGACGATGGTTATCGTCCATTGAAACCAAACTTTGGTTTATCGGACCTAAAGAAACAAATTAATTAGTTTGTTTTATAATTGTACTCCTATGCTCAAAGATCTTGGAGAGAAGCGTCTCGAGCTCACTATATTTTGACACGTTAAAAGGCTAGGAAGGTCGGTATTGCAACAAAGATTATGAAACTGAGATCTAATATGGGTGTACGGAGGACACTCTAAGAGGAAGTGATTTTCATCCTCAATGTTCATATTCTGACATAGATGGCAGATCCTTTCCACCCATGGTGTTTTAGGAAATACCCAATGACCTGTTTCACTGTCGAGCTCATGAGAGTTCGTTCTTATCTTGGCTATATTAATTTTTTTTCTTCGAGCTAGTTAAATCAAAGAGATACTTTTCATATTCTAGAGTAGGGTTGATGACCTCCTTATAATATCTTAATTTTATTTTAGCCTCTAAATCTTTGTCACACCACATTTTCACTTTAAACTCAGAAGTAACAATATTTTTAATGTTATTAGTATTGTGCAATGCAACATTTCGTCGATCTCCCAATGTTTTAACCAGTCCTTGATATCTTTATACCAAACTCGTTTGAGCCTTAGTTGGTTTTGGCTGGAATTTAAAGCTGGCTTAGGAAGCCTATGGTCTCCCATGTTATTGATTTTGTGCTTGTACAACAGGAGCCTATTCATAGCTAGGCTCTAGATAGGGTAAAGACTCACTTCTATAAGGAGAATAAGATAGGGTGTATTTCTTTTAATTTTTAGGTTATACGTTATAAAATGCTCCTGGATTTTCTCAATCTTTCTCTAGGATTCTCTAGAGATGTTGAAACCCCAAACCTCACATCCATACAAGATAACATGAGTGACTAAAGTTTCAAAGAGGGGCTTATTTTTATCCCACATCACAAGGTTTGTTGCTTTACAATTATTTTCAAGACCAAAATAAGCTTTCCACCCTCTATTAGTCCTTTTCTCAATGCTATAGTTCCAGTTGAGCTTGTGATCAATATCAATTCGTAGGTACTTGTAAGAAGACACTTCCTCCAAGTTGTTATTGTCATACAAAAAATTAGCATAAGTGTCTTTCATGGATTTGATAATCATAAATTTTGTTTTGTTAATGTTAATAGCCATACCCATGGTACAGCAGAAATCCTTAAGAAGTCTTAGCTTCTTATCAAGATGAGATGGGCACCTTGCCAGAAGAACAATATCGCCAGCATAGAGAAGAAGGATGATGACTATTCTAGCTAAGATCATGCCAGCACAACCTACTTCCTCTAAACAACCTTCTAGCTTGTCAATGTAAATGCCAAATATGGTAGGGGAGAGGGGGCAACCTTGTTTAACTGCGATATTACACTTAATATATTTTGACCACCCCTCATTGCTCTTAAACTTGGAAATTACATTCTCGTATAACCTTATAGCGACAACTATCAACTCGAAAGGAACCTTTAGCTCTTCTAATCTATTCCATATGTTATTTCTAGGAACCGTGTCGAAAGCCTTTCTAAAGTCTACAAAGAAACAAAAGAGATTGGATTTATCATTACGTCATTCCTCCACAATGATCCTAATCGCAACGAGGTGATCTCTTCTTGAGTTTTGCCTTCTAAAACCCGCTTGGCCTTTAGTTCGCTTACCTTCACTTTCAAGCCATATGCTCATCTTCTTTTCCAAAATAATACCATATAACTTGGCTAATAAAGGGCTAATCATAATTGTCTGATAATTAAAGGGGCTATTTATATCCCCACATTTAAAAATAGGAATAATGAGGCTCTGAGTCCATGGTTTAGGGAACCCTTACTTGACAGCTCGATTGAAAAGTTTGTGGATGTGAGGGATGAGTACAGGACCTCCAATTTTTAAGATTTCTGCCTCGTAACCTTCAATGTCCTTAGCTTTTCCACTTTCCAAGTGCTTAACCCCAGAATCTATGTCTTCTAATGAGAAAAATTCTTCTGTTGTGAGCAGGGTTTCAAAGATATTTATGACATTTGGAGATTTGTAAAGCTTTTTAAGATAGGAATTCGAGTCATGTAAAGAAATTCTATTGTTATCTTTAGTTTTTCTAGTTAGAATCTGCCTCTAGAATTTCTTAGGACCTACCTTAGAGAGGTGTAAAATATTTTGTTGTCTTTTATTAATATAATGCATTTTTTCCCTTTTAGTTAGGGCTTTGTATATTTTTATCTTGTCAATTTTAAGAGACTCATTAATAGCTTCTTAAATTTCTCTCCTCACACTTTAGCTTCTTTATCATACCAAGGGTTGGTTTTGCTATTTCTTTTATTACTTGAAACTTCATTTTGAGAACTTGTTAATAGAATATGAGAGGGTTGTAGTAAAATTATGATAGAGGTCTTCTATGTTGTCTATACTAGATAAATGAAGCAAATTTATTTTTAATTCATTTAGAAAAAGATCTTTTTTATTTCTATCAAAGATTAAGTTCTTATGGCTATAAGGATTATCTTCTATAGGCTCTCTATGCATGAAAAAATTGAGAGTTACAATTAAAGGTCTATGATGACAGTCACGCTTGTGGTTGTTTAAGATGTCAAGATTTTTTATTTCGTTGTATAAAGCGATATCAGAAATAACATAGTCTACCACGCTGCTACCAAGCCCATGGATACAAGTCATCTGGCTATAATTGGGCCACTTCTTTAGACCGTTGCAAATTATGAAATCTTAAGCACTGCAGAGCTTGACTACATGAGACACAAACAATTTTTCCCCTAGATCCTCAAAGCTTCTTTTGTACCGGCTAGTTATAGGAAGGTCTTCGTCTAACAAAAGAGGATTAAAGTTGGAATAACTGCTTAGAAGAATAGCTTGGTTGCTTGAAGTTATAGCATTAAAGTCACCTATTAAGAGGATATTACCTTCATTCCTTATGCTAGAAATATCATTCTCTAAACCATTAATCTAAGGACCATTTTTATCTAAATTGTTAATAGGGGCAAAATCACAGATTGCTATGTAGGTTTTTTATCATTAATGTGAGTAATCTCTATCCAAATATATTGGCTGTAAGGGTATTTTTTATAAAGCCTAGCATGGGGGATATGTTCTTCCTAATGTAACAAGCTATACCCCCAATGCATGTACGATAGGAATCACTTATTCCAGATTGACCATAGTACAAATCCATCTATGTGAGGGACAGTTCCAAGAAAGAATCCACAGCATATTGAATTTCTATTTATTACTATATTTTTGGTTTCTATCTCTTATTATTTCCCATTTTCCTTCCTTCCTAGCTTTTTTTACCTTTTGAACCTCCTTTCTTAATTCTGCTTGATCTTCTAAAATAAAATATTCATTTATATATTAAATTTTTTTTTTTATCCAATTTCAAAAATAAAATAGATTTATATTTTAATTTTAAAATTAATTTTAATTAAAAAATATATATTCAATCCTCTAATTATTTAAAAATATTTTAATTTTCTAAATCTATTTCAGGCCTTTACTTGAAAATACTTTGAATGATTATTTTATTTTGATGGAGGAAAATGCTTAACTAGGTTGAACCTACAGTCAGCCCTAGAAATTTACTACTGTTACTTAAATCTCTACACATTAAATATACCACTATTGTTTCATTTTTAACTCAGCTGAGATATTTGCACATTAAATTTACATTTTTTTTAAACTCTCCCCTAAATTTTAATTTTTTGTTGGCCGTAAAGTATGTCTATTTTATCTGTGAATATTGACGTTTAATATATATATATATATATTCCGTGCAGGGTGCAGGGCATTGTTTCAACGTACTGACCACTTCATTGTTTCACGCGTTCAAGATACAAGTCAATACATTCAGTCAATGAATCTCGGGTGTTGAATAAATAACCCTTCTCAATCCCCACAACCACAGAAGTGTCCATACAGGCGACTACCACACAAGCCCATACACACAGTCAACAACTCTCGGAGTTATAAGACTTCCGAACACCATACGCAGTGAACAACTCAACTTTATGTTGTATATAACACTTACAACAATTTTGAATAATCAGCTTTCCGATCTCCAGCTCGAACTGTGCAACACTTCTTAAAATTTTTTGAAACAATTGCAAAAATTTGTTGGATACCACCTGCAGTGGGCGTGCTCTTCAGTTTATTGGCTCTTAATACTGCTCAACCATGTTGGAATTATTGGAAATTCCAAGCAAACAGGAGAGAATGACGCTCTCCTCTAAAGACATAGAAGTTTAAAACAAAAAAATTTATTTCACTTCTAGACAGAGATGGCATGAAAATGCTTTCTATTACATAAACAGAACTTCTTAAAAAAAGACTCTTACAAAATGTCTTCCTCAAAGAGGGATTCACAAAATAATATCGAGACTGCTACAGACACAGTGCTCTACAAAGCAAATCTTTGTCTCTCCCTTCAAGAACGCACACAACAGTGCTTTTGTTCTTCTTACTGTGTTTTCTTTGCCTGCGGGCTCACACAGTGGTCACAGCACAATACAATACAATTACATTCCAATAGCCTCACAGGCCTTTTTCCCTTTATATATAGCGCGGTGGATAAAAAATTCAAAACAAAACAAATAAAACAAATTACACAGAAAAACTTTGCGGAATCATAAAACTTTGACATTGGCATGACGTACGAGTGGGGACCACATTCTAGTCGGCCATCGCAATTGGCAGTATTGCGATATGCGATATGGCGAAACGCTAGAACAAAAAAAAATGTGATTTGCGACATTTGCGATGGTGTGACGGGCGCACATCGCAACTTTCAACATTTGCGATAACATATATGTGGCAGAACAACTTTGCGATATGCGATATTGCAACGACGCATATCGCATATTGCAAATTCAACATTTGCGATCAATACAACGGAATAGGCGGAATGCGCGATGTGTGATTTGCGATATAGCGCCACGTGGTCTTGTGGACCCACGGGCCTCGCGCTTTATGGGAGGGCGATTTATTATGGTTTCAATGTTATATTATATATAACGTTCCACTACGGAACTCTCCACATTAACAAGATACTTGGGTTATATATAACATTTGTGTTGCGATATGTAATATTGCGATGTTGCGATGATCGCTCATCGCGCATCGCAACATCCACATCAACAAGACACTGCAGTCCATGAATCTTGCGATCTGTGATCTGCGACACAGTGGTAGGGACCACTTGTCCGGCTTCTCATAAAATAAAAGAGCTTCTGCCTGTTTCATTCATTTTTTTTCAATTTGGTTGTTGAGGGCTTTTATGCCCGACTTGATTGTTTTAATTCATTCTGCTCCTTCGTAGACAAAACTTCATTCTTCTGCTGAAGTAACTTCTCCGCCATAAAAAAATTAATTCCTCTGCTATTCATACTTGGCTGCGGCCCGTCAAAAATTTAATTCTTCCTGACGGATTCTCCATTCCTCTTAAATACAGAGTGTTGTGCACTCAAAAATCTTCTGCGCTGCTGCTGCTGCTGTCCTTTATTCTTTGTTCTTCCTGCCCAAGGCACGGCATGTGACTTTAATATTTTCAACACTCCCCCTTAAAGTCCGCTGCTGGGTTGTCCTTCATACCCAAACATTTTCTTAAAAATTCAAATGTATTTTGTGCCAATGGCTTTGTTAGAATATCTGCATATTGCTCCTCTGTTTTACAATGTTGTAAAACAATTTCTCCATTGTTTACCAATTCTCTGATATAATGAAACTTTGTGTCTATGTGCTTTGTTCTTTTATGAAACACAAAATTCTTTGACAATGCAATAGCTGAGCTATTGTCACAATAAATCACAGTGCCCTTTACCTGTTCTCCACACAAACTTCTCAACATTCTTCTCATCCAAATAGCTTGACACGTTGCTGCTGTAGCTGCTACATACTCTGCTTCTGCTGTAGACAATGCCACAATAGGATGTTTCTTAGAAGCCCATGAAATGGCTCCTGAACCCATATGAAAAACATAACCGGAAGTGCTCTTCCGATCATCTACACTTCTAGCCCAATTACTGTCAGTGTATCCAACTAATTCTGGATTTTCTGAAGCTGTATATAAAATTCCAAATCTTTTAGTTCCTTTCACATACCTCATAATTCTCTTTGCTGCTTGCCAATGTGCTTCTTTTGGCTTCTCCATAAATCTGGAAATTAAACTAACAGCATGCATAATATCCGGCCTAGTTGCAGTCAAATACATGAGGCTTCCAACTTTTATATAAACTTGGATCAAAATCCTTGTTGCTGTCATCTTTACTCAACTTCAATCCCATTAATGTGGGAGTAATTGCAGCTTTTCATTCCTGCATATTAAATCTTTCTACAACTTGATTCACATATTTTGCTTGAGATATAAAAATCCCTTTCTCACTTTGCTCTACTTCTATTCCCAAGAAGTATCTTAACAAACCCATGTCAGTCATTTCAAATTCATCTTTCATGACTGTTTTAAAATTTTCAGCAAGGTAATCATCATTACCTGTAAAAATTAAATCATCAACATACGAAACAACAATAAGCATCTTACCATCCTTTTATTTGATGTAGAGGGTGGGTTCTCCCTCACACTTTTCAAATCCATTTTCCAGTAGATAGGAATCTATCCTACTTTACCATGCTCTTGGAGCTTGCTTCAACCCATAAAGAGCTTTCTTCAATCTTCAGACCTTATGCTCTTGGCCTTTCTTCATATCCGAGAGGTTGTTCCACATATACCTCTTCCATTAAAACTCCTTTTAAAAATGCAGATTTTACATCCATTTGATATACTTTCCATTTGTTTTGTGCTGCTATGGACAACACTGCTCTTACTATCTCCATTCTTGCAACTGGTGCAAAAGTTTCTTCATAGTCAATACCTTGCTTCTGCTTATATCCTTTGACAACAAGTCTGGCCTTGTGTCTTGCTATCTTTCCTTCAGTATTGCTTTTGGTCTTATAGACCCATTTCACACCAATGACTTCTTTACCTTCTGGGAGATCAACTAACTCCCATGTTTTGTTCTTCTCTATGGATTTAATTTCTTCATCCATAGCTTCTATCCATTCTCTATCTTTAATAGCATCTTCAAAATGAATAGGATCATCAACTTGACAATACAAAGCAAATAAGGAATTCATACCTTCATCTGCTTCTCCTTGCTGATAGATTTCTCTAAGGCTTTTGAACTTTGTTCCTCTTTCACTTGGTGTAAATGTGCTTGATGAAGCACTCATTTCTGCTCCATGTGGTGTGCTTGGAGATGTACTCCCGCTTCTTCTCAAGGGTGTTCTCGCTGCTTGAGGTGTCCCTTGCTATCCTTGTGTTGGTGGAGGTTGTGCAACAGATGGGTTGTTGATTTCAACCACATCTTCCTCATCTTCATCATGAGACAAACAACTTTTAACATTGACTATTTTCTCTATGCTTCCATCCCATGCTTCCTCTTCAATAAATTGCACATCTCTGCTTATCACAAACTTCTTTGTGGATGGGTTATACAATCTGTATCCTTTGGAATCTTCACAATATCCAAGGAAAATGCACTTCTCCCCCTTACTATCCAACTTCTTTCTTAACTTGTCAGGAATGTGTACATATGCTACACATCCAAAAACTCTCATGTGGGTGACTTCTTGTTTTCTGCCACTCCATGCTTCTTTTGGAACTTTGTTCATCACTGCTTTTGTAGGTCATCTATTTAAAATATACACAGCACAGTTTCCTGCTTCTGCCCAATACTCATTCGACAAATGCTTTGCCTTTAGCATGCTTCTAGCCATTTCCATTATGGTTCGATTCTTCCTTTCAGCAACTCCATTCTGTTGCGGTGTGTACCTTGTGGTAAACTGCTTGTGTATCCCATTCTCTCTGCAAAAATGCAGAAACTCCTTTGATATGTATTCTCCTCCTCTGTCAGTTCTGAGGACTTTGATGTACTGCCCACTTTGTTTCTCTACAAGAGCTTTAAAGTGGAAATTTTTTTCAAAGACTTCACTCTTATATTTCAGAAAATAGACCTTCACTTTTCTTGTGAAATCATCTCTAAAGGTCAGCATGGAATTTCTGCCTGAAACAAATGATGTTTGCATCGGCCCACATAAATCTGAATGAATGATTTCTAAGGGTGCTTTCGCCCTTATGCTTTTCCCTGAAGGAAAACTTTCTCTGTGTTGTTTTCCCAAGATGCAACCTTCACATAGGCTGTCAGGATTTTCTATCAATGGTAAACCTCTTACCATTCCTTTTCTGTGCAACAAATTTAATCCTCCGAAATTGAGATGTCCAAATCTCAGGTGCCATAACTAGTTTTCATCTTTTGCTTCCTTTTGGAAGGCTTCTTGTGTTACAGCTGCTACATTCTTTCCTTTTTGCTTCAATTCAATGTTGAGCTTGAGCAGAAACATCCTATTGCTGGTCATTTGGATTTCAGAAATAATTTTCTTGCTTGGAGGTATATCTTTTATTGTGCACACATCATCTTTGAAAATTACATTGTAACCTTTATTTATGAGCTGCCCAACGCTCAAAATATTACATTTCAGACCTGGAACATAATACACATTAGGGACAAATTTATGCTCACCATTTCTGGCTCGAATACTTACTCTGCCTTTTCCTTTCACAGAGATCTTAGTATCAGTCCCTGTGGTCACTTCAGACTTCACTTCTTCATCTAGATTGGCAAACGTTGCTTTGTTGCCAGTCATATGATTACTACATCCGGAATCTAAGAACCAAACATTATCATCTCTATCTTGTGCTACATTACAAGCTAATAGCACATTACTTGGGTTCTTTTCTTCTTTTGCTACATTAGCATTTTTCTTATTCTTCATGTCATTTTGCTTCTTTCTACATTCATTGGCATAGTGCCCATATTTCTTGCAATAATGACATTGGACATTGGATTTGTCATACCTTTGTCCATGAGCATGTTGGTGTTGATGTCCACCTTGCTGGCTGTTGCATTGGCCGTGGCTCTGACTTTGACTGTTGCTCCTTCCATGTGAATGTGAAGGGCTATTCCTTCCACCTCTGTTCTGGCTTCTGCCTCTTCCTCTTCCTTTGCCTTGACCTCTTCCTCTTCTTGAAGGCATTTGGGTCTTGAAGGCGTGCTCAAGAGATGAGTGTTCATCTCTGCTCAATCTCTGTTCATGAGTTATCAACGAGGCATGAAGTTCATCAACTGTGAACTGTGAGAGATCTTTGGTCTCTTCTATGGTGGTTACAACAACATCAAACTTTGAGGGTAAGCATCTCAAAAGTTTCTCCACTATCCTTCTTTCTTCAAGAGTTTCTCCATGGGATCTTATCTGATTTACAATCCCAATCACATGTGTAAAGAATGTATCAACATTGTCTGACTCTTTCATGCAAAGAGTTTCAAAATCTCTTCTCAGCAACTGAAGCTTTGCTGTCTTAACCTTCTCCATACCTTGATAGGCTACTTTCAGAGTTTCCCATGCCTCCTTGGATTTCTTAGCTGCTGCTATCCTTGGAAACACACTCTCATTTACAGCTTGATACAAATAGAAGAGGGCTTTAGAGTCCTTCTTTCTATTGTTCTTCAATAAATCCTTCTCTGCTTGAGTTAAGGCATTAAAAGCCTGTTCATCAGCTGGTTCTGTAAAACCATCTTCAACAAGTTCCCATAAGTCTTGTGATACAAACAGGGCTCTCATGGTAATGGCCCAATAATCATAGTTCTTTCCATTAAACTGTGGAAGTTGAAAATTTCCAAGACTCATACCAGTGCTTGGTCCAGCCATTGCTTCAAAACTGAACTCCGACTTTAAATAAACTGTCTTTCCTTCTTTGAAAGAACAAACTCCTTAAACAACAGCACTATTATCTTTGAGAAATACCTGACTGTGACTTCTGTCGAGTTTTTCACGCTCCTGGAGAAAACGCTGCAACAAGTCTTCTTCTTCTTCAGCTTCTTTGAGACCTTCAAAGAGCCTGAACTAGCTCTGATACCATGTTGGAATTATTGGAAATTCCAAGCAAACAGGAGAGAATGACGCTCTCCTCTAAACACAGAGAAGTTTAAAATAGAAAAATTTATTTCACTTCTAGACAGAGATGGCATGAAAATGCTTTCTATTACATAAACAGAACTTCTTAAAAAAAAACTATTACAAAATGTCTTCCTCAAAGAGGGATTCACAAAATAATATCGAGACTGCTACAGACACAGTGCTCTACAAAACAAATCTCTGTCTCTCCCTTCAAGAACAGACACAACAATGCTTTTGTTCTTCTTACTGTGTTTTCTTTGCCTGCGGGCTCACATAGCGGTCACAACACAATACAATACAATTACATTACAATAGCCTCACGGGCCTTTTTCCCTTTATATATGGCGTGGCGGATACAAAATTCAAAACAAACAAATAAAACAAATTACATAGAAAACCTTTGCGGAATCATAAAACTTTGACATTGGCGTGACGTATGAGTGGGGACCACATTGTAGTCGGCCATCACAATTGGAAGTATTGCGATATGCGATATGGCGGAACGCTGGAACAAAAAAAAATGCGATTTGTGACATTTGTGATGGTGCGACGGGCGCACATTGCAACTTTCAACATTTGCGATATGCGAGATTGCGACGGCGCATATCGCATATCGCAAATTTCAAAATTTGCGATCAATACAATGGAATGGGCGGAATGCGCGATGTGCGATTTGCGATATAGCACCGTGTGGTCTTGTGCACCCACGGGCCTCGTGCTTTACGGGAGGACGATTTATTATGGTTTCAATGTTATATTATATATAACGTTCCGCTACGGAACTCTCCACATTAACAAGACGCTTGGGTCATATATAACATTTGTGTTGCGATATGTAATATTGCGATGTTGCGATGATCGCTCATCGCACATCACAACATCCACATCAACAAGACACTGCGGCCCATGAATCTTGCGATCTGCGATCTGCGACACAATGGTAGGGACCACTTGTCCGACTTCTCATAAAATAAAAGAACTTCTGCCTGTTTCATTCATTTTTCTTCAATTTGGTTGTTGAGGGCTTTTATGCTCGACTTGACTTTTTTAATTCATTCTGCTCCTCCGTAGACAAAACTTCATTCTTCTGCTGAAGTAACTTCTCCGCCATAACAAAATTAATTCCTCTGCTGTTCATACTTGGCTGCGGCCCATCAAACATTTAATTCTTCCTTATGGATTCTCCATTCCTCTTAAATATAGAGTGTTGTGCACTCAAAACGCTTTTGCGCTGCATCTGCTGTCCTTTATTCTTTGTTCTTCCTGCCCAAGGCACGACAGGTGACTTTAATATTTTCATTTTCAACAAACCACCATGTATGTCATTGAACATTCCAAGTTCAACAAACAGACTCATGAATGCACTATTACAGTGAATGTTGAGTGTTATCATTTGATATATGGTTCTATAGCAGTCATCCATCTTCCATTTTCAATATTTGCTGGACAAAATATTATTTTGTTAATAATTTTCTGGCGATGTGGCAGGATTTCTGAGCATCAAATGTGGAGGTAAAACAAATTACACCGACGAAAATAGTATCACATGGGTTACTAACGCTGATTACATAGACGTCAGTGAGACAGCGGTTATAGGGAACCTTACAGAAGAAGCCCAAGGTTCTTCTTTGGATAGTCTACGCTTCTTTCGAAAGCCTCTTAACAAATCTTGCTATCAGTTGCCTGTGCTACGCAACGTGCCTTACCTCTTAAGACTCTGGTTTGCCATTGGAAATTACATTGGATTCCAAAGTTCACGAGGCTTCGCTTTCTCTTTTGAGACAGTAGATATGTTAGCTATGGAAAACTTCACAGTAGATAATCAAGGCTATTATGAAAGAATTTTTGTAACTTCAGGCACAGTGATGTATGTTTGCTTGCTCAGAACCTCCGAGAACGATGATCCCTTTATCACTGGTATCGAGTTGAGGCCCCTCCGACATGGCATGTATGCACAGGCTAAACCAGGAACAATGCTCTTTTCAGAATTAAGAATTGATGCTGGTGCAGGAAAGTATTCGACGATTAGGTGAACACTTTGAACTTTATATATTTATCTATGGAAATCTAAGCCTCATAATTAACGAGCTACTGGTGTTGATATTCTTTATAATCCGTTTTCCTATTATTTGGAAATTTGTATCTTTGCACGGTAATCTAAAATTATATGTGTACCGAGTATAGCATATAGCTAACACAATTTTCATATGTGAGAGGCAGTTTTGATTCAGTAGCGTGCAACAATGGGGATAATTTTTGTTAATGATTTAGCTGAATATTTTTATATGGTAAATTATGCAGGTATCCCAACGAACAATTCGACCGCATTTGGACACCAAATTTATCTATAGATATTACAGATTCTGATCTTCTACTGCCTATATGTTCTGAAAAGCCGATTTCAACGAACAATAACAAAGAGCTTCCTCCACTTCTTGTCATGAAAACGGCGTGGCTTGTGAACAGTTCCGACGGTGTTGAATTCCCCCTAGGATCACCCGTAGGGACCAAAGCATTACTGATACTATATTTTGCAGAGCTCCAGATGCCGGACATGTCTGAATTGAGATCTATCAATTCTCGATAAATGGGGAAGCTATATCAGAAACTATTACTCTCGTGCCAAATTATTCTGCCCCCGAACTGACATTCGTCTCCAACAAATCAGATTACTTTATACTTCAGAATGCCATTAAATCAACTCATTTTCCTATAATCAACACATATGAGTATTACTTGATAATTAATACAGATCCGGCAACATATTCGCAAGATAGTAAGTGCCCTCTTAATCTTACAATACTCAAGTTGCACATCATACAATGCCTAAACGACTAGTTCTCAAACTGCAGTTGATGCTCTTGACTCTATCAAAAGGAGTTTTGACATAAAAGATTGGATCTCCGATCCTTGCTATGCCCTCCCTTGGAAAGGAATCTGCTGTGATAACAGCTCCTCTGTCGTTAGGATTTCAGAAATGTGAGTTTAATTCTTTAATTTGCTTACAGCTGATTTGACTGTTGAGATTTAGAGGTGAGATTATAGTACCTGACTATAATAATATTCTTGTTGCCAGAGATTTGTCCAGAAGGAATATTACAGGATCAGTTCCTAATGATATTGTCCAGTTGACTGGATTAGTTAATGTGTAAGAAAATTTCTGCGTAACCTAAGTAGTTCTTCCAAGAAATTTCCTGTAAGTTTAAAATACCAATGGTGATTATAAAATGTGAATGTTTCTTCCCATTGCGATGAGTTTTGTAGTGAAATTAGTAATACAGTATGTTTGGAAGGCTTCCAAATAACCTGAATGTGTGAAATGTATGAATAATTTATAAGCCTCCATGTCTGAACATAAAATTTGTTGGTCCGGGTTGTGAAGGGAACATAGTTCGTATTAGAACCCATAATCATTCATTTATGTTAAAATGAGCAGGTCACTTGACAATAATCATTTTATTGGACCATTGCTAAATTTCTCCAAATTAACCATGTTGGAGAGATTGTAAGTATCGTCTCGACATAAATTTTTCATTTAGTCCCTTTTCAGTATTTTCCTCGTGTATTTTCACAAGACCAAAATCAACTTTTGTTGTTATGCAGATACCTTAAAGAGTTGTCTCAACTGAAAAACCTTAAAGAGATGTACATCTTCCTCTCTTCTCCTTTTTCGATTCCTGTTCTAAATGGAATTAGCTAATAAAATTCACACGTCAATGTTTTTGAATTTATTGCCACAGGAAGATAGAGAACAATAATTTCAGCGGTGTCATTCTTGTGCAACTTCTCCTCAATTGTTCGTTGAACTTCAAGTAATCATATGCTATTTTATATAGGTGATGTCGGATTCAAATCCCATTTTAAAATTTCGAGGTTCAGATTTTCATATTTCCTACAATAGAAATACCACATATATTAATAATCAATCGAATTAAATCTCTAGTTGATCTTACTGCTTCATGTTCATGGAAAAAATATTTCCTCGGTGTGTTGTAGATACTTTGGAAACCCCCACCTACGTATGTACAAGAGGAAATGTACTCTACAGAATTCAAATAAAAATAGATTGAAGGTCGTCCTCGGAATAACGCTCAGCAGAATTCTAATCATCGTTTTAGCGTTAATAGTCGGTTTTGTTGTGTATCGCAAAAGAATCAGAAGAAAAGATGAGGGGGTAACCACGCGAAGCAGTGGGGTGGAAATGGAACCAATACGTTTGCTGTACCAAGGTCAAGAGATAATATTTAAAATATGATACCTAAATGAAACTAGCTTAGAACCAGAGAAGTTATGCTGGTCTACGAGTACATGTCAGGAGGGTCCCTGAGGGACCACCTTTACGGTAAACTATATTGCAAAGAGATATGTTTGTTACAATTGATATAATAGCCAAGGTAACCAACTCGTATTTGGTTCTTGTATTTTCTTTTAGGACCTCTTGCAGAAAATTCCAGTCTAAATTGGAAGACAAGGCTTAAAATAGCTTTAGATGCAGCCCAAGGTAACCGTTCCTTTAAATCACTTTGATGTAAAGAAGCATTTTTATGATCTAAATGCTAGTTGTTTTAAGAATTGATCACAATGAAATATCAATTGATTTCTACTCTCTTAGAGGTGACAAATGATATACGATTAACCTGTGATTTCTATTTAAAGGACTGGAATATCTACATGTCGGCTCCACTCCAAAGATAATTCACAGAGACATCAAAACCGCCAACATACTTCTCGACAGCAGGAGGAATGGAAAACTGGCGGATTTCGGTCTTTCGAGGGTGACAATTGATGGAGAGGCTACCCATGTCACCACTGCAATTAAGGGAATGGTAGGATGGTTTTGTCACTACTAGAGACAACGGCATGGAAGCTAATATGGATGGTTTTGTCACTACTAGAGACAACCTTGAGTTGCCAAAGACTAGTCCTTAGGACATATTAAAACAGGAGATTTTTCAAGTTATTCTTCATGCTTTGGGAAGGGAACCTCCTGATAGGAAAGGATTTAAATTTGTTTGAATGGTGGTCTAGGATATCAGAGAAGGAAGGCTAGTAGATAGGAGCTCTAGCTGTAGAGAGAAAGGCCTGCTCAAAATGGGCCTAAAGCAGTCATGAAGTAGATCTGTTGCAAGTTGGGCCGAATGTGAGATAGATGAACAATTATAAAAGTTAATGAGGATGGGATACTATGAGAGATATTTTTGGGAATATCAAAGTAAGGTGGGCTTGCACAGTACAAGAATCCACCATTAAATGACCTTAGAGGAAAAATGATATGAAAAAGGAACTTGAAACAGAGATCGTGCCTCGAGCTATATTTAAAATGTTACTATAAAGCATGACATGAGTACCATTAAAGATAAATTCATATCCAACTCATAGAACACTCACATTCCAAAAGCAACATAACAAGGAGAAAATGTAAGGACAATGGACATTAAATTGAATCACTATGTCAAGAAAATACATACTTGTTCATTCATTCCTGTAGGAATCCATTAAAGCGAGAATCTGGCTTTATATTACTTTTCCAAAATGGCTCTACAGATATGCACTAAGAGAAAACCTCAAAATTACAAAAAGATGATACGCAGACTACAACTTCTTCTGCTAGAAAATTTGGAACATTTTTTAAGTATGTGGTCTGATCTTTTATAGTATTTCACATGAAGGTTCAGAGTAGATATTTTCTGAGACAAAATATTCTCTAGAGATATGTTTGTTTCCAGTCTTAATCAAAAACAAAAATTGATTATGAGGCAAAATGACCTATTATCTCAAACAGTATGGCATCACACGGGCTATAACTAAAACATAACAGAAAATAGAAAATAAAAAGAGTGCATAGGATGAAATCAAGATTTCACCCTTTTTTACATTATATAGAAAATAAAAGTAAAACAAGCTGCGTGGGCAAAATCATGAGATTCATCGGTTTGTGTTTCACCAAGGAGTGCTTGACGGTGGCATGTGTGGCCGAGATGAGGATGAAGATGATCCAAGTGGACGAGCCGAAGGAGGTGGCAGCTGATGAGAAGCAGAAGATACCGGGGGATTCGTATATTCACTGCACTTTTGCCACAACCTGTCCCCTAGTGATGGCATTGTGATGTAGGATTCGAACACGGATTGCATGTTAGTTAGCTCAGTATAATTGACACAGACGGCGAGGAATTGCTTTACCTGGCAGAGAAGGAAAAACTCTTTGCGTAGCGTGGCTATTATTGTCTTTGCTTTTAGCCGGTTGTTCTCTCCAATGATATGTCTGCATTGCCCATAGTTTCTGACATATTTTTCTCATAGACCATTACCTGAGAGAATGTGCCTGTTTTTGGATCCCAGCATGGTGGGAGGCCTGCTTCTACCAGCTTGTTCCACCCCTGGTCGAACTTCTCCACTCCTTTCGAGACTAGTGCCAAACAACCCAGTGTGTTTGTGCGGGCAGTTTCTTTCTCGATTACCCTTCCGACCTCCATAACTGTCCTAAAGTGGTCAAGTATTCCCTGCGTACGTAGTTGATCTGCTGAGAGTTAATTTAGGTACCTGATATATTTCTTGGCCATCGTGGCTTTTTCTTCTCCGCCTGTGCATCCATCTGATAGCTGGGCTTTGAAAGAAAAAGCAGAATGATATGAGAAGTGAAACAAGTGCAAATTTCACAAAAGAAAATAGCAGCCAAAGTAATTTGTTTTTAGCTTGTAATATGGCTGAAGAAAAGAGTGAAGATTTATGGTTTCTAGACTCCGGTTGTAGTAACCATATGACAGGAAACTTAGCAATGTTTTCTATGTTAGATGAAAGTGTGCAGTCACAAGTCACACTACGAACTGATAGCAAAGTTTCTGTTATGGGAAAATGAGATGTAAATGTTTTAACAAGATTAGGTGCAAAGAAAACCATAGCAGATGTTTATTATGTTCTAGGAATGAAATGTAATCTCTTAAGTATTGGACAGCTTGTCCATAAGGGGTATAATGTTTTCTTTGATAATGATGTTTGTACCATCATGGATAAACCACCCAACAATCAGTGTATTGTTGAAGTGAAGATGACAAGGAACAGGATGTTCCCTCTTAGAATGAGAGCAGATTTGAAGAATGGTGAAGAGAAAGCAGCAGTTGCACAAGAGACTTTCCTAAGCGAACCAAAAGATGATAATTGGTTATGGCACTTGAGATTTGGTCATCTCAACTTTGGAGGTCTTAATTTGTTGAACAGAAAAGGAATGGTAAGTGGTTTACCATTGATAGAGAAACCGGACAGCCTTTGTGAAGGTTGTATCTTGGGGAAACAACACAGAGAAATTTTTCCTTCTGGGAAAAGCACAAGGGCAAAAGCACCCTTAGAGATTGTCCACTCAGATGTGTGTGGACCAATGCAAACTCCATCACTTGCTAGCAGCCACTATATCTTAACATTCATAGATGATTTTACAAGAAAAACTTGGGTTTACTTTTTGAAAAAAAAAAGTGAAGTGTTTGAAAATTTTTGCAATTTCAAAGCACTTGTTGAGAACCAGAGTGGGATGCATATCAAAGTCTTAAGGACTGATAGAGGAGGTGAGTATATATCTAAATATTTTCTACATTTTTGTAGAGAAAATGGTATTCAAAAGCAGTTTACAACTAGATATACTCCGCAGCAAAATGGAGTAGCCGAAAGGAAGAACCAAACCATAATGGACATGGCGAGGAGTATGTTAAAGGCAAAGCATTTGCCTAATGATTATTGGGCTGAAGCTGTACATTGTGCAGCGTACATCTTGAATAGATGTCCTACAAAATCAGTTATGAACAAAGTGTCAGAAGAGGCATGGAGTGGCACAAAACAAAGTGTCACACACATGAAGGTTTTTGGATGTGTAGCTTATGCACACATTCCGGATCAACTAAGAAAGAAGTTGGACAGCAAGGGGGAGAAATGTATTTTCATTGGATACAGTGAGGAATCCAAGGCATACAGGTTATATAACCCATCTACCAAGAAGTTCAATGTGAGCAGGGATGTTCAGTTCATTGAAGAAGAAGCTTGGGATGGAAGCATAGAGAAAATAGTGAATGTTAAACACTGTTTATCTCATGATGAAAATGATGATGAGTTGGCTGAAATACATCCCCAAATAGCAACACCAACAAGAGAGCAGCAAAGTACACCCTTGAGGAGAAATGAAAGTGCTTCTCCAAGCACACCACAAGGAGGAAATTCAAGTGCTTCTTCAAGCATTTGTACATCTACTGAAAGAGGTAAGAAATTCAGAAGTTTGAAAGATATTTATGAACAAGATATAGCTAATGAAGGTATCAATTCTTTGTTTGCTTTATATTGTCATGTTGATGATCCTGTTCATTTCGAAGAAGCCATCAAGGATAAGAAATGGATAGAAGCTATGGATGAGGAAATAAATGCCATAGAAAGAAACAAGACTTGGGATTTGGTTGAACTCCCAAAAGGTAAAGATGCTATTGGAGTAAAATGGGTCTACAAGACTAAGAGCAATGCTGAAGGAAAAATAGAGAGACACAAGGCTAGACTTGTTGTCAAAGGATATAAGCAGAAGCATGGGATAGATTATGAGGAAACTTTCGCACCGGTTGCTAGAATGGAAAACGTAAGAGCAGTGTTGTCCATAGCAGCACAAAACAAGTGGAAAGTTTACCAAATGGACGTGAAGTCAACATTTATGAATGGAGTGTTAATGGAAGAGGTTTACATTGAACAACCTCTCGGTTATGAAAAGAAAGGCCAAGAGCACAAAGTATGCAAGTTGAAGAAAGCTATTTATGGGCTGAAGCAAGCGCCAAGAGCGTGGTACAGTAGAATAGATTCATATCTACTGGAAAATGGATTTGAAAAGTGTGAGGGAGAACCCACCCTCTACATCAAAGAGAAAGATGGTAAAATACGATTGCTGTTCTATATGTTGATGATGTTATTTTTGTTGGTAATGATGATCGCCTTATCAACATTTTAAAACAAATTATGAAAGAAGAATTTGAAATGACTGATATGGGTTTGTTGAAATACTTCTTGGGAATAGAAGTAGAACAAGATGAAAGTGGGATTTTTATCTCATAGGCAAAGTATGTTAATGAGGTACTTGAAAGATTTAACATTCAGGAATGCAAAGCAGCGATCACTCCCACAGTGATGGGATTAAAGCTCAGCAGAGAGGACAACAGCAAGGATTTTGATCCTAGTTTATACAAGAGCATAGTTGGCAGCCTCATGTACTTGACTGCAACTAGGTCGGACATAATGCATGTTGTTAGTTTGATTTCCAGGTTCATGGAAAAGCCAAAGGATGCGAATATCGAAAGCAAGAAAAGAATTTTTGATGTATGTTAGCTAAAATGTTGCTGGTATTTTTACACATTTTTGTATCGTTCAGATTAGTTGACACATGACAAGTGATTGGCCGACAGATGATCGAAGAGCACTTTCCGGTTATAAGCTTGATATGTCTTAGGAAAAATTCTATGGGCTTCTAAGAAAACAACCTATCGTAGTGCTATCTACAAGCAGTACAGAATATGTAAGTGCCACGTTGTTAAAATGTCGCGATGATGCGTAAATGTTGAGAAGCTTATGTCAAGAACAAGTAAAAGGGACAGTGATCTTTTGTGACAATAGTTCAGCTATTGCATTGTCTAAAAATTCTGTTTTTCATAAAAGGACAAAGCACATTGACACCAAGTTTCATTTCATACGGGAATTGGTTAGCAATGGCGAGATTGTTTTGCAGCACTGCAGAACGGATGATCAATTTGCAGATATCCTCACAAAGCCACTTCAGCAGAAAATATTTGAACATTTCAGAAAATGCATGGGTATGCAAGAAAACCCAGCAGTTGAAATTAAGGGGGAGTGTTGGAATTAATTTCCAACTGCCCGAAGAGCGCAGAGAACAGCGGCAAGACTGTCCGCGGGGGTCCAGCAGGCAGAGCAGGTAGAGGATTATACCCCCTCGGAGCTGGGACCACACTACACCATGCCAAAGAATTCCGCAGGGGTCGATGAGGAAGAGCTGGCGGTGGAGTATACCCCATCGGAGCTGGGCCCACACCATGCAGTCACAAAGAAGTCCGCGGGGGTCGTGGAACTCTTGTGGGTGGAGGTATGAACCCCCTCGGACCTGCTGACGTATGAGGGGGCCCACGTATGTGCATACACAAATGGTTGCGGGGTTTAATCTTATGCTCATCGCATGTTTTAAATTTGGTTTTAAAACAAAAGTCGTTTTAATTTATTTGTTTGTTTTTTTGTATTATGTTTTAATTAAAGCATGTCATATATATTTATATATATATAATGACAAAGCCAAGTACATTGTAAAAGCCGCGAAGCATATGTTGTAATGTTATTACACAGGAATGTTTTTATTACACAGAACAGAGTTTATGAAAGCACAGCAGTGCTAGAATGAAAAAAAAGATCTAGGCGCCATCAATGCGAATTGTAAGCAGTGCTGACAGAAGTTATTGAGACCATTAAAGATTGTCAAGTGGTGATAATTTAGTGGTTGTGTAAATTTATGGCTGAGATATTTTGTTTTGTAATATGCAGAAACAGAGCGCATCTTTGTAAGGTAATGTTTTTTTTTATACAACAGAGGATTGTTGTTAAAAAGACAGAGAGCAGAATTTGGAAATACACAGCAGAGTATTATTCCAAACAGAGACAGAAAAACAGAGTGTTTTGTATTTTACACAGTAGTGTGCAATATCTTGTAATAGCAGTGAATGACAGAGTGATATTTCTGAACTGTGTTTGCAGTAGTCAGATTTTTTTTGTAAATCCCTCTTTTGAGGAAGACTATGTAACAACAATTTTTTTAATAGAAATTTTTTTTATGTGAAACTCTCTCACTGTGGAAGAAATTCTGAATATTTCTGTGTGTTAAGGAAAGGGATTTTTATTGTTTTGGAATTCAGCAAAATTCCAACAAACGAACAATACCAAAGAGCTTCCTCCACCCCTTGTCATGCAAACGGCGTGGCTTGTCAACAGCTATGATGGCTTTCAATTCTCCCTACGATCATCCGAAGGAACCAAATCATTACTGGTGTTGTATTTTGTAGAGCTCTAGACGCTGAACTTGTCTCAAACGAGATATTTCAATTTATCGATAAATGGGGTAGCAAAATCAGAAGCTATTACTCCAAATTATTCTGCCCTCGAACTGACATTCGTGTCCAATGAATCAACTTCCTTTATAATTCACAAGACCGCTAACTCAACTTATTTTCCTATAATCAACGCATTTGAGTATTACGAGATAATTAATACGGATCCGGCAACATATTCGCAAGATAGTAAGTGCCCTCTTAATCTTACAATACTCAAGTTTCACATCATTCAATGCCTAAACGACTAGTTCTCAAACTGCAGTTCAGGCTCTTGACTCTATCAAAAGAAGTTTTGACATAAAAGATTGGGTCTCCGATCCTTGCTATGTCATCCCTTGGAAAGGAATCCGCTGTGATAACAGCACCTCTATCGTTAGGATTTCAGAAATGTGAGTTTAATTCTTTAATTTGCTTACAGCTGATTTGATTGTTGAGATTTAGAGGTGAGATTATAGTAGCTGACGATAATAATATTCTTGTTGCCAGAGATTTGTCGGGAAGGAATATTACAGGATCAGTTCCTAATGATATTGTCCAGTTGACTGGATTAGTTAATGTGTAAGCAAATTTCTGTGTAACCCAAGTAGTTCTTCCAAGAAATTGCGTGAAAGTTTAAAATACCAATGGTGATTATAAAATGTGAATGTTTCTTCCCATTGCGATGAGTTTTGTAGTGAAATTAGCAATACAGTATGTTTGGAAGGTTTCCGAATAGCCTGAATGTGTGAAATGTATGAAATGTATGAACAATTTATAAGTCTCCATGTCTGAACATAAATTTTGTTGGTCCGGGTTGTGAAGGGAACATAGTTCGTATTAAAAGCTATAATCATTCATTTATGTTAAAATGAGCAGGACACTTGACAATAATCATTTGATTGGATCATTGCCAAATTTCTCCAAATTAACCGTGTTGGAGAGATTGTAAGTATCGTTTCAACATAAAATTTTCATTTAGTCCCTTTTCAGTATTTTCCTGGTGTATTTTCACAAGACCAAAATTAATTTTTGTTGTTATGCAGATACCTGCAAAACAACAACCTGAGCGGTACTGTTCCAGAATGGTTGTCTCAACTGAAAAACCTTAAAGAGCTGTATGTTTTCATCTCTTCTTCCTTTTCGGTTCCTGTTCTAAATGGAATTAGCTAATAAAATTCATACGACAATGTTTATGAATTTATTGCAACAGGAATATAGAGAAGAATAATTTCAGCGGTGTTATTCCGGGGCAACTTCTCCTTAATTGTTCGTTGAACTTCAAGTAATCATATGCTATTTTATATAAGTTATGTCGGAGTAAAATCCCATTTTAAAATTTCTTGGTTCAGATTTTCATATTTTCTATAATAGAAATACCACATATATTAATAATCAATCGAATTAAATCTCTAATTCATCTAAGTGCATCATGTTCATGGAAAATTATTTCCTTGGTGTGTTGCAGATACCTTGGAAACCCCCACCTACTTATGGACAAGAGGAAATGTACTCTACAGAATTCAAATAAAAATAGATTGCAGGTTGTCCTCGGAGTAACGCTCAGCGGAATTTTAATCATCGTTTTAGCGTTAATAGTCGGTTTTGTTGTGTATCGCAAAAGAATCGGAAGAAAAGATGAGGGGGTAACCACGCGAAGCAGTGGGGTGGAAATGGAACCAAGACGTTTGCTGTACGAAGGTCACGAGATAATATTTAAAATATGATACCTAAATGAAACTAGCTTAGAAATAGTCTGCTTTTACTGCTACTAACTTCACCTGCTACGAATGAATTTTAGACTATTCAATAATTGCGGTGCCGAACCCAACAAAATCCCATGCCTTCACTCTAGAAGAAATGGTAGCTGCTACACAGACCTTCAGTCGGGAGATTGGACGAGGGGGATTTGGATCGGTGTTCTTTGGTAAATTTCCAGATGGAAAGGATATAGCAGTCAAAGTGCTGTCATTGTTCTCCCACCAAGGAGTTCATGATTTCTTGAATGAGGTAATTCTCATTTATTACCACGTAATTCGATTCAATTTGGGTCCAATTTAAGAATCTGTAACAACGAGCAGTTCTGGTTGCACTAAAAAGTAGTGTATATACTGTTAAATTTATGCTAGTGGCTTGACTTGATGAACAGGTTGATCTTCTTTCGAGAATCAATCACAGGAATCTGGTACCTTTGCTGGGTTACTGTAACGAAACCAGAGAAGTTATGCTGGTCTACGAGTACATGTCAGGAGGGTCCCTGAGGGACCACCTTTACGGTAAACTATATTGCAGAGAGATATTTTTGTTACAATTGATATAATAGCCAAGGTAACCAACTCGTATTTGGTTCTTGTATTTTCTTTTAGGACCTCTTGCAGAAAAATCCAGTCTAAATTGGAAGACAAGGCTTAAAATAGCTTTAGATGCAGCCCAAGGTAACTGTTCCTTTAAATCACTTTGATGTAAAGCAACATTTTTATGATCTAAACGCTAGTTGTTTTAAGAATTGATCACAAGGAAATATCAATTGATTTCTACTCTCTTAGAGGTGACAAATGATATACGATTAACCTGTGCTTTCTATTTAAAGGACTGGAATATCTACATGTCGGCTCCACTCCAAAGATAATTCACAGAGACATCAAAACCACCAACATACTTCTCGACAGCAAGAGGAATGGAAAACTGGCGGATTTCGGTCTTTCGAGGGTGACAATTGATGGAGAGGCTACCCATGTCACCACTGCAGTTAAGGGAACGGCAGGATACCTCGATCCAGAGTATATCCCAAAACTACAAATTGAATTACAGCTTTGCAATATAATTCATCTCAAATGAGTCAGAATGTTTTATGTTATAATGAGTTTATTCAATTATTCTTATATTTTAAAGAAATGAAATGTATTTTAACTTAGATTATTACGGTATAAAAACAATTTCATTAGTTGCATTGGAATGATTATTTATTTTTCTATAATGTTGATGCTAGTTTGTATACATCTAATATAATATTAGAAGTATAATAACTAAAAATTTATGTTATACAATAAATATATATGGAATATATTGAATTAAAATTTAAGAAAAATTTATTGAATATTTTAATGTAGAAAATTTACACAAATAATTTTATCTTTTATTTATACCATACTTATTAACTTTCTGAATGTATGTCGAAAAATGCTTGCTTAGGTATTACAGCTCTCAAATGTTAACAGAGAAAAGTGATGTGTATAGTTTTGGAGTGGTTTTGTTAGAGACCATATGCGGCAGGCCACCTATAGATCTGAAACTCCTTGTGCATGAACTAAACATCGTCAGATGGGTAAGGAAAACCTCCATCAATCTTCAAACATATAAATATTTTGTGCTGCATCTTCTATTAGATCGCTAACAGTAATTATTATAATTACAGGTGACACCGTATGCAATGGAGATAGATGAAAGTGGTGGAAAAATAAGAGAAATCATAGACAAGAGGTTGGGCGGAAGTTACAACATGAAATCGATGGGTGGAGTTATGAAAGTAGCTATGAGATGTGTTCAGGTTGAACCGTCTTGTAGGCCCAGCGTGAGTGAGGTAGTGGCGGAGCTTAAGGAGGGTATTAATGATGAGGATATTTCTGATATTTAAATTTCAGAGGAGACTGCTATCGAAAGTGATGCTTAGTTGGCCGGCCTTCAATTTCAATTTGAATGATGAAGATATTTCTGGTTTTTCAATTTCAGAGGAGACTGCTATCGAAAGTGATATTACTTCGTTGGCCTGGCCAGTCCGCTCATCGTTGGAAACGAGTGAACCCAAAGCAATGGAGTGGAGCGATAACAGCTCCAACATTCCAAAAGTAGGAAGATAAGTTGAGACATTGTGGATATCGATTGAACGGAGCGTTGCCACCATGTGAAATCTACATACCGTAATCATGTCATCTTGATGCAATAAATGACATCATGGCAATGTGTTCCGCCATTTACATCTTAATATTTTCAGAACAGACGTAATGCACTGGCTGTCAGAATGAAACTTATCATTTTGTATGATTTCTTATTTTGGAAAGTTATTTTGAAAAGTTTTGTTTAATCACTACGAGTTATAAGTTCAAAAGCAAAGGTATATAGTAAGGTAAAGAATAGGTATGTTTGACTGAAATTTAATAGTCAAATCGCTAAATCTATATGGATTTCTTGTCCTATTAAGAAGAATTTTTAACACTAATTTAATATTTAGCTTAGTGATAATTTTAAAATAGATAATAATTTATTAAAATAAAAGATATAATAATAATAATATTTCCAAACCAATTAACTAAAATTCTCATTTACGTTTTAAATGTCTATAATTCTTATCAAAATTAAATTACTCCTTTTCATAATTTAGTGTTTTTAAAATTTAATATTAATTATACTCTATAATCAATATTTCATTTTTTGAACTTATTATAATACTCTTGCCAAAATCAAAACCATTTTTTTCCATCTAACCTCTATCGTGATACAAATAAAATCTCACCATCTAAGCAAAGGAAATGTACCACCATTTTGATTTCATCTATTTATATAATTTTTAATTTTTTAATTTTTATATTTAATAAAGTTTATTGTTTTTAAAATTAATAACCATCTTTTCATGAAACTCGTTAATATTTAATAAATAATATTATATAGTGAATTGTTTCGTTAACATTTAAATCAAAAACCTTATTATCTCTGCAAAACATATTTATATGTATCTTTACATGATCTTTACAGAAGCGTGTCATGTATTAACAGTGGGCTCTCGGGAAGATTCATGAGCCTTTACAAAGAAAAATTGCAGGATGGGAGCGTGAATCACTTTAGTAAGTCATTGCAACTACTTGTTTGCATATGAAATATGAAATAGAATAGATTAAAGCATTGGAACTACTTGATGGAACATTACTATATCTTTGCACTTTTTTTGCACCAAAATTAAGTAGAGATTTTTAAGAACTTGAGTTTAAGTTGTTCAATATGTAGAATTCAAGTGTGGCATAGATTTTTCAAGGTGATGAATCCATTTATGCATTTAAAAATGTATTTTAAATAACAAAAAATCACATTCTTTCCTATGGAAAAAGTTATTTAGTCTACAAGTTAGAATAGGTTAAAATTAAATGGCTAGTAAATTTTAATAAACATCACTCCATCATAAGCATCAAAACACTTATTCCATGATATATTCACATTACTAACATTATAAAAATAATAACATAAAATTAACTAAATTATAACTTTATTATTATTATTAAGTAAACACATATACCTTTAAGAAAATATGTAACAAAAAGATGGAAATTCATTTCAGCTTTACATTCAAAGTGTTTAAACTACTTTGTTACAATATTATGGGCCAATACTATGATTTATGAATAGTACAAGCTAAAAAAACTATAACCTAACAAATTTTATATAACATTTTTTAAGTTAATTAATTTGAGTAAAAAATAAAAAATATACTATTATCTAAATGAAAATAAGATATTAATAAAATTAAAAAAAAAAAAACCGGTCACAGAAACAGTGATGTTAAATTTTTAAACGTATTTTACAGGCAAAATGCCTTATGACGTGCATTTTTCCCTTCAAAATCTAACCCTACCCTATATGTAAATGAAGCATTTAAATCAATGAATAAAAGACGTTTATTATTAATATCTAAGACTTTACCTGAGAATTTTTTTTATAATAATATGCTGGTAATGGATGACCAATCCCTGAACACAAAAGTCAACATCCTCATTACCCATTAAATATATACCCATTAAATTACTCTTAATCAATTTTTTAAAATTTACTACGGATATTTAAATATATACCCATTACATTACAATTAATTATATTTTTCTTTTTCTTTTAAACTCTGCTTAGGTATCTGCACATTATATTTACATTTTTTTTTAAATTCTGTCCCGAAGTTTTTAAGCTTTTGTTGGCTGTAAAACCGTGCAATATAACATCTCTTTGTCTCTCTTTTCTATTAACGTTTAATAAAATAAAAATAGAAAAATATTCCGTGCAATGTAACATCAAGGTTTGGTTAAAGCGTAGTAACTAAAGTTTAAGCGGAAAAAGAATACAAGTTTTAGGAAGAAAAAGATTGAATTGCAGACTAGTCTATTTTTAATTAAAATATCATTCATTTATACAGTCAAGTCAATACATAGTTCAATAGACAAGTCAATACATGCAATCAACGACTCTTGTGTGTTGATTAATTAACAGTTGCACAGAACCACACGCGGTCGACAACTCTCGGGCTATAACACTTACGAACACCATACCCAGTCAACAACTCAGCGTTATGTTTTATACAACACTTCCAAAAAAAACTAGAACAATAAGCTTTCCGATCTACAGCTACAACTGTGCAAACAAAAAATTAGGGGAATAATGTTTTTCTCTCAATATACGGAGTTTACATAGAGTTGCGGAAATTACTTTAAGCAAGACAAAACATTTACTGAAGTTTACACAGAGCTGCGGAATTCACTTAATCTATACCATACAATTGCGGAAATCAAATCATATGAATCCTGTGAGAATAATGCAGAAATAGAATTAGTTGTGAGTGGTTGAACGAGAGGGTTTAATTAGGAATTGGTTGCACATATTCAGGTTTGTTTCCTCGTTTTCAGGAAGATTAGGTGAGTGCAGTTTCCTATATAAGTGTGATGTAATTGAGCAATTCAGATTATTGAGTTGAGTGAGCTTGTCTCACGTTTGCTGGTGTTTCATGCTGTGCCATTTTATTAATTTGGTATCGGAGCAAGGTTGTCTGTGCCTCTCTCCTCTTCGCGGGCAGTGACGGACTCTGCTATTAGAGTGTGCGCAGATTTAATTACATCTGGAAGAGCCACATTTGGTGCGTTTTTTTTAAAGCGTGAAGCACTGTCATTTGGTGCGTTTTTTTTAGAGCGTGAAGCACTGTCATTTGGTGCGTTTTTTTAGAGCGTGAAGCACTGTCATTTGGTGCGGTGAGCGTGGAACAACAATCGACCCATTCTAGTGACTGATTTTCGGATCAAGCGCGGTGTTTGCCCACAGAGGTCCACGGAGGTTGCAGTTCAGGCCAGTTTAAAATAAACGCTTCTTTGTTGAGCGTTGGATCTGCGTTTTGCAGTGTTGGTACATACGCCGGACAGCAAAGGTCAGCTTTCTGTTCGTGCCAGTGCAGATTGGAATGTGCGTGGAGATTTTCTTTTGAAGCTCATACATTCTGGCAAGCGCATAAGCCTGCTCATACATTGTTGTTCAGGCCAGCGCATAAGCCTGCTCAAGTTCCTATTCGTGTCAAGCGCGTGAAGGTTGTCCTTTCAGTTTTTTTGTTTGTTTTGAGTGCAGATTGATACGTATTCATACATTCTTTGAAAGGCGTTGTCTTGCGCTTTTGCTGAGTGAGGTTTTTCATTGCGCGGAATTTGTACACATTGTTGCTCAAGTTTTGGTTTAAGATTGCATGCAGTTTTATTTATGCAAGAGCGTCCATCATTATTTTAATTACAGCCAAACACCTTTCATTTTTTTTCTCCAAGTGAAAGTTAGGAAGTCTTGTGTTGTTTATCATTTAGATTTATTTTTCTGAGAGATCGCTGTTGACTATCATGGCAAATCCTTTAGCTGATTCATACTTAAATGAATCTACAAAACTTGATGGAGAAAATTATGTAAATTGGAAGTTTAAGCTGATCACAGTTCTGGAGGCATACAATCTCTGGACGATTGTCAAAGGTGACGAGCCCAAGCCTCAACCTCCTGCTGCCACTCAAGATTGGGAGAAGCGTGAAATGAAAGCAAGGGTGCTGCTACGCATGTCAGTGAAGGACAATATTATTCCTCACATTCGGGACTGTGAAACTTCCAAGGCGACTTGGGACACTCTTAAAGGTTTGTATGAAACTACTAATGCAAACCATATTTTATTTTTAAAAACAAAGCTGCTATCTATTAAAATGGAAGCCAATGAGAGCATTAGCAACTTTGTTTCCCGAATTAAAGACTTGAGTGATAAGCTTGGTGATATTGGTGAAAAGGTTTCTAGTACAGACTTGGTAACTGTTGCTTTAAAGGGGTTAGTCCCAGACTATAAAGTCTTTATTTCAGCTCTCTCAGCTAGACCGACCCCTCCTACATTTGAAGAATTGGCTGGAATTCTTCTTCAAGAAGAAGAGCGAATGAAAAATTTTGAACTGGAGTCAAATGGTTCTGATTTGGCTTTGACTGCAAGAGGCAAAATACCATTCCGAGGGAGACCATGGGACAGGAACAGAGGCCGTTTTCAAGCAAAGCAGAAAGGTATGGCACCTCCTGATTCTTATGTTAAGAGGAACATTGAATGTGATTATTGTGGAAAACCTGGACATCTGGCTAAAGATTGCTATAGGAAAAAGAATAATGAATCAAATCAAAGACATAGAAGGCATAATGGAAATTACATAAACAGAGACACCTCAGTGAATGATGGATTTAAAAATCTTAAGTTATTTCTTTCTGATGCTGCATTGTCTGCTGAAACTGATGATGAGAATGCTTGGTTCATCGATTCTGGTGCATCGGCACACATGACTTGTAATAAAGAATGGTATGATAAATATTATGAGAAATCTAATGGTACACACATTTACCTAGGAGATGATAGGTCACTTAAAGTTCAAGGCTATGGCATAATAAATGTGTACTTACCTAATGGACAAATGCGACAGATTCATAATGTGATGTATGTACCTGCTCTAAAAAAGAATTTGATATCTGTTTCCACTATCACTGATAATCATTTAAAAGTTGAATTTGGTAAATTGGGGTGTATAGTGAAAGATGTTCAGGACCACTACAGAGTTGTTTCTACAGGTACCAGGGTTGGAGGATTATACAGATTGGATGTGACAGTGAAGCGCCATGTTGCATTAACATCCAAAGAGACGTCGACAGCAGAATTATGGCATCACAGGTATGGGCACCTAAATTACAATGATTTATCGTTGTTGCAAAGGAAATCAATGGTTGAAGGTCTTCCTGTTATGAAGTGTAAACATTTACCATGTGAAGCTTGTGCACTTGGTAAGCAGCATAGAGAAGAGTTTCCTGTTCATACTGAGAAACGACAGTATGATATACTTGAATTAATTCACACTGATGTATGTGGACCTATGCAAACTAGGTCTCTTGGTGGTGCTTCATACTTTGTTATTTTTATTGATGATCGATCTAGGTACACCTGGGTCTATTTCATTCGGAGGAAGAGTGATATATTTGAGTATTTTAAAGAGTTTCGAACTATGGTTGAAAAACAAACAGGTAAGTACATTAAAATACTCAGATCTGATCAAGGGGGTGAATATAAGCCAAAAGCATTTAACACCTATTGTAAATCTAATGGAATTCAACAACAGTTCACAGTGCCACATACCCCTCAGCAAAATGGTGTTGCTGAGCGATGGAATAGAACCTTGGTGGAATCTGCTCGTAGTATGCTGCAAGGTAAGAACATCTCTAATGGTTTCTGGGCAGAAGCCATTAACACTGCTATTTATCTGAAGAATCGATGTCCCACTAAGCAATTAGTTTTTCAAACTCCTTTTGAGGTTCTTCATGGTTATAAACCTGATGTGAGTCATTTCAGAGTCTTTGGATGTACTGCTTTTGCTCATATTCCTAAGGCTAACAGAAGAAAACTTGATGCCAAGTCAATCAAGTGTGTTTTCATTGGATATTGTACAGATCAGAAAGCCTATAAATTGTTTGATCCAAGTTCCCATAAACTATTTGCAAGTCATGATGTGTTGTTTCATGAGCAGGCTGATAAAAGTAATACAAAGAATGATGCATGGCATATATCTAATGATGCTCATGTCAAACTTGATACTTTGATTAAGCAGGAATAGGAACAGGTACAGGTACAGGTACAGGATCAGGATGAGAGCAGTATGAGCACATCCAGCAGCAGTGAGTCATCACAAGGGGGTGATTCACCTCAAAGCCGAAGAATCATGGATGGAACACCCACAGGCATTGAAGCACCAAGAAGGTCATCCCGACAAACTCAGCTTCCTGCAAGGTATAGAGACTATGCCTTAATGTCTAATATAATGAATGTTGAAGAACCAATTGATTATGAGCAGGATAAACAACATGAACCATGGATTAATGCTATGAATGATGAGTATGCTTCTCTTATGAAGCACTGTCATTTGAAGCACTGTCATTTGGTGCGTTTTTTTTAGAGCGTGAAGCACTGTCATTTGGTGCGTTTTTTTAGAGCGTGAAGCACTGTCATTTGGTGCGGTGAGCGTGGAACAACAATCAGTCACTAGAATGGGTCGATTGCTGTTCCACGCTCACCGCACCAAATGACAGTGTTTCACGCTCTAAAAAAACGCACCAAATGACAGTGCTTCACGCTCTAAAAAAAACGCACCAAATGATTAATGCTATGAATAGTCTTATAAACCTGATGTGAGTCTTACGGGAACTTGGATCAAACAATTTATAGGCTTTCTGATCTGTACAATATCCAATGAAAACACACTTGATTGACTTGGCATCAAGTTTTCTTCTGTTAGCCTTAGGAATATGAGCAAAAGCAGTACATCCAAAGACTCTGAAATGACTCACATCAGGTTTATAAGCATTAATGCTATGATTCACCTCAAAGCCGACAAATCATGGATGGAGCACCCACAGGCATTGAAGCACCAAGAAGGTCGTCCCGACAAACTCAACTTCCTGCAAGGAATAGAGACTATGCCTTAATGTCTAATATAATGAATGTTGAAGAACCAATTGATTATGAGCAGGCTAAACAACATGAACCATGGATTAATGCTATGAATGATGAGTATGCTTCTCTTATGAAAAATCAAACATGGGAATTAGTGGAACTTCCTGAAAATAAAGTTCCAATTGGAAGCAAATGGTTGTACAAATCGAAATTTAAAGCAGATGGTACAATTGATAAATTTAAGGCAAGATTAGTAGCAAAAGGATATGCTCAAAAGGAGGGAATTGATTATGAAGACACTTTTGCACCGGTAGCTAAGTTGAATACAATTAGATTACTGATTGCCTTAGCCACAAAACATAATTGGAATATACATCAATTGGATGTCAAATCTGCTTTTCTAAATGGTGATTTAAAGGAAGAAGTTTATTTGGTTCAACCTGAAGGGTTTATCAAACAGGGACAGGAGCATCTAGTCTGTAGGTTAAGAAAGGCATTATATGGTTTGAAACAGGTGCCGAGATCATGGTATGTAAAGATTGATACCTTCTTTCTTCAGAATGGATTTGTGAAAAGCAAAAATGATCCTAACTTGTATGTTAAGAAAGATGGAAAAGGAAATGTTGCTTTAATATCTTTGTATGTGGATGATCTCATCATCACAGGCAGTGCTCACAAGTTAATTGAAGAAATTAAAGTTCAGTTGTCACAGGAATTTGAAATGAAAGATTTGGGTGAATTGCATTACTGTTTAGGAATTGAGGTATGGAGAGAGCCTGGTAAAACTTTGATCACTCAAAGCAAATATACAAAGGAGATTCTTAAAAGGTTCAATATGACAGATTGCAAAGCTATGTCAACTCCCTTAGAACAGAATGCAAAGTTGTACAAAGAAGATGGATCGAAAAAGGCAGATGGAACATTATATCGTCAGTTAGTGGGAAGTTTGAACTATCTCACCACTACCAGACCAGACATTGCATACTCAGTCAGTATCCTTAGTCAATTCATGGCTAAGCCTTCAGGAAATCACTGGAATGCTGCAAAGAAAGTTCTCCGATACTTAAAGGGAACAATGAATTTAGGTATTATGTACACTGATGAATCTGATGTTGCACTGACAGGTTTTTCTGATTCAGATTGGGCAGGAAATCCAGATGACAGACGATCTACCTCTGGCTATGCATTTCATATTGGATCAGGGGTCGTATCTTGGAGTAGTAAGAAACAGCCAACTGTTTCTTTATCATCAACAGAATCTGAGTACAAAGCTTTGACCAGTGCCACCTGTGAAGCTATTTGGTTGCGGAGAATTCTTGCAGATCTTGAAGAAGCACAAAGTGGTTCAACATGTATCAATTGTGATAATAAGAGTGCTATCAAATTAGCACATAATCCAGTTTACCATGCTAGAACAAAACACGTTGAGTTACAGTACCACTTTGTACGTGAGAAAATTGAGTCAAATGAAATTGAATTAATATTTTGTAATACCAAGGATAATATGGCTGATATATTTACTAAGCCCCTTGGTAAAATCAAATTTGAAGTTTTTAGAAGTCAATTAGGTATTGTAGAAAATCCATTTCTCCATTAAGGGAGGATGTGAGAATAATGCAGAAATATAATTAGTTGTGAGTGGTTGAACGAGAGGGTTTAATTAGGAATTGGTTGCACATATTCAGGTTTGTTTCCTCGTTTTCAGGAAGATTAGGTGAGTGCAGTTTCCTATATAAGTGTGATGTAATTGAGCAATTCAGATTATTGAGTTGAGTGAGCTTGTCTCACGTTTGTTGGTGTTTCGTGCTGTGCCATTTTATTAATTAATCCTCTTTTCAATACATTGTGGAAACTAAAATTGCAACTATAGAGAGGAGCAAATATAATTAACTAATTTTAGTCACGGTGTTTTTGGTAAAACAGAATGTTGGGATAAAACACATACTTGAAAATTCCAAAACTATATCCCAACTAACTAAACTTTATATTAAAACTTCAACACATCAAATACATTAAAGCAAAATTTCTTACTTGGATTTACATTCTCCAGGGTTGCAGAGTAACACACAGTAAAATTGTTTTCATGCACCCACCAAAATTCGCACCATCATTTTATCCACTTATCTTTCCAGATTTACATCCACCACATTACACAACACTCTCTTCACTACCTCTCTACTTGCTCACACACTAAAAATTACATGTAAAATCTAAACATATATATCTAAGACATTTAATTGGTAATAGATCATATTTTAAAACATAGTATAAGCAGACATCATTTTATCTTTTATTTATGCCACACTTCTTAACTTGAAATGTATGTGGAAAAATGCTTTCTCAGGTATTACAACACTCAAATGTTGACAGAAAAAAGTGATGTGTATAGTTTTGAAGTGGTTTTGTTAGAAATCATATGCTGCAGAGCACCTATAGGTCTAAAACTCCATGGACATGAATTGAACTTCGTCAGATGCGTAAGGAATCCTACCATCAATCTCCCAAAACATAAATATTTAGTGGTGCACCTTCTCCTAGATGGTTAATAGTAATTATTGGGATAATTATAGGTGACACCATATGCAATGGAGATGGATGAAAATGGTGGAAAAATAAGGGAAATCATAGACAAGAGGTTAGGCGGAAGTTACAACATGAAATCGATGGGTGGAGTAATGAAAGTAGCTATGACATGTGTTCAGCTTGAACCGTCTTGTAGGCCCACCGTGAGTGAGGTAGTGGCAGAGCTTAAAGAGGGTATTAATGATGAGGATATTTCTGATATTTAAATTTCAGAGGAGACTGCTATCGAAAGTGATGCTTAGTTGGCCGGCCTTGTCTGTTCATTGTTTAAATGGAGTGAACCCAAAGTAATGGAGCGGAGCGATAATAGCTCCAACATTCCAAAAGTAGGAAGATAAGTTCAGAAGTTGTGGATACAAATCGTGATGATGTTAACTTGATGCAATAGTTGACATCATGGTAATGCATTACGCTGTTTACATGTTAATATTTTCAAAACAAATTAAGGCACTAGTTATGAGAATGAAACTTATCATTTTCTATGATTTTTTATTTTCGAAAGCTCTTAACCATTTCCTATTTCCAAACCAATTATACTATCTTGTAATTTAATTGGTATATATATTTGTGTTTTTTAATTTTGCAAATTTATTAATTATATAATTTAGTCTAAGTTATAGATGAAATGGTATTTTTCACTGGAATTCATCAAAATCTAGCAAATACAATATCAATATTTTTTGTTGCATAAAATATTTTTTTGAAATCGTAAATGGATTTGGCACCCTAAATAATCTGGAGCAGTAAAATTATGCACATTAAACAATTTAAATTGATTTTTTTTTAAATATTTGTTACGGAATAATTCATCAAAATTCAACATTACAATTTCAAGATTTTTTCTTATTTGCAATACATTCTTGAATTCATAAATGGATTCAACTCCCTGAAAAACATGGGACACTAAATTATGAAAATTAAACAATTTGAATTGAAGTTTTTAATAATCTCTGTCAAATTTGACTAAAATTAACTAAAAAAATATCCCTGAAAAAAACAATTTCCTGTATAAAATAGTCCAGATACATAAACTCTGATGAGTGTTATAATAGCCCGCCTCATCACCGTTAAACCAAGACCCCACAAACGATTTCATCTATAAATTAGACTACATCTATACATATAACTTTGTAAGGAATAAATTCAAAGAAGCATTGAAGATAAAAATTAATAAAGGAAATGATATTCAGTTGTCTTAAATCATATGCAAGAGTTTCATGTGAGCCATTAAATCCTTGAAAGTTTCCATTGCAAGTGGCATATCTATGAAGTGATAATCCATTCAGTGGAGAAAATCTTGGAGGTCCTTCTGACCCAATTGAAGTTTGATAATCCTCACCGCATCCAAAATTTTGCTGTAAGAAACCATTATTGCAAAAATCACCTGAAAAATTGTTGCATCATGTCTTTTCGGAAATATAATAATAACTTGAACCACCTGAAGTTTGAGAATCATATTCTATTTTTTATGGAGCATAACCATACCAAATTTCACCATACCAAAATTGAGAATCCCGAATTATCTCCTTCCCAAACATTGTGAAAAGAAATTTCGGGTATTGCTAGACTCACCCCACAGTTACAAGCCAATGTTTTACATGCAAAATATTTTGCTTGTGTTGGCTCCAACACAAGCCTCACCCCTAGCAATTCAAGAATCCGTGAGATATCCTTATCGACATAAGAACCATTATTTTGACTTGAATAATTGGCTTCAAGCATAATGCTCAAAAGGCGATTATATGCACAATTGTTAAATTAAGTAAATGGTTGAATGCATGAGAGACTCGTGCACTTAATACCATTTGAGAAGGGAGTAAACAATGTTTAAGGTATAGTACTCGGAATTGATGAAGGGGACAAATCAAACGAATGAAGTGAAGAACTATAAAGGGAATCATTTAGTACTTTTAATGAGTGTTTAGTTCGCTAGGAAAATGGATAATTTTCATTAATAATAGAGCTCCGAGAATTTTCCAAAATATAATTTTCATGAATAGCAAGAAAATTTCTAGATTATTTCAAAAATCTTTTAATTGTTCACTTTTTCGAATCAACTTGTTATTATCCAGCAGATAATCTACAGATTGGTAGGAAAAGGGTTGTAGGGATTAAATACCATCCCCAACCAATGAATAGGGGAGCTCAAAAGATGAAGATGATTGTGTCAAATAATAATGGTAACCTAGTGCATCTGAACCTATTGAATGTAATCCACCATCAAGCATACAAAAACTGTAAGATGGAGAAGGTCTATAAGGCTGATTAATAGATGGTGATAATAATGCCAAAGATAAATAATTTTTCCTCCCTACCTCATCTCCCACAACTAATGCAGTATGAGTCATTACTTTATTAAGTTCCACTCTTTTTTCGTGGAATTGAATGTAGTGCCTCCGTACAACTTCATCTGTATCTTTCTACTTTTCAAATACAACAAAACGAATATGTTTCAAGACTTTTAAATCATTTTCCCCAATTATTTTAACAATTTCAAATGCATTAGTGGAGAATTATCTGTCAACATGAAGGCTTGGACTCCATAAAAATTCCTCTAGAGGCATCCTTGAATGCCAAGAGAGAAGGATTCCCCCCCTTCAGAAGAAGATCAAGACATTTACGAGGATGATAAAGACTTGCAAAATGTAACCCTAAACACTAATTTGCCTTGTCAACAACATCAACATTCACAGGTGTAAATTTTTCAGAACCTAACAAAAGGTTGCAACATGTCATCAGAATCAATCATACAAGCATAATGTAAAACTCCTTTTTCTAACTTCAAAAATTCATCAGTCTCCATTGAACCATTTCTGTTACAAAATATTAAAAATTAATGTTGTATTAAGTTATTAACACATGATTAAAGATACAAATGAACACAAATAAATTTGTATGGAGGCAATGTAACTATCTTAGGAATGGGTATATCCTTCACATTTGAAGTTGAATATGAACTATTTATATTCTTGCAGGATTTTTTCGAAACCCTTTCCCAAGTGGAAATTGTAGCCTTCTCAGATTCCTATCCATTGGAAGAAGGGGATTGTTTATATGCATTTAAAATGATACATGATGCACAAGAGAGTGGGTACATAGATACCGCTACCAACATAAGCAAGGGAAGCATGCCCTTTTTCTCATTGGCCTTTTGCAAAATTTGTTTCAGAATATGGCTAAAATGTAGTGGACATTGTACCATTTTTCTCGAGTATTATGTGGTGGGAAATGTACAATTTCCCCCCTATATTTTGTAATCATTATGCACTCTAAAATAAATTCATGGAGCTCTTTTGTGTCTCACAGATGGTTATAGTCTTTGGGATGTCTATAATTGGTTACAATAGCCTTGACCTATTTGGATAGCTTGAAGTGCTGCCAGTGTTGGATTGAGTCTCTGTAATATTATTCTCTGTATGTTTTGAAGAATCTAAGTGTACTAACATCATCCAAAGCTTCTATGAATCAAATGTTGGATTCCAAAGAACAAAGCAACTGCTCCATCCTTCTGGTTGCATTTCCCAAGATAAATATTGATGGGTACTTTACATGACATAAACGTTACAGATCCTCTAAAAGGGGACTCCCTTTTTGTGAAGTCTCTTAATGGGCTCAAAATATAAATAAAAATGTTAACATTCCACTTTTTAAACTCCCTTTAACATGTATGGAGCATGATTTTTGGGGAAATTATTAATAGTTTCATGTTGGAAGAAAACCAGATAACTTTGTAGGAAACTTATAATAATGAGTGATTTTCTTTCCATATGATCATGAGAAATAGTACAACCTTCAACACGATCACTACATGATGATGCCTCCATTTCATTTGGGATTAATGAACCAACAATGTTTCTCCATAGGAATTCAAATCCTTGTTTTTGGTCAGCATCCATTTTCTCGTCCAACTACAAAATGATTTTTAATACACAATTGGGCTTCTCAGAAAAATCATGAGATTGGAAGGATGGGAATCCCTATAAGGCATCCAAATGGAAATTTCCATGTCTCTAAAAAAATTATCCGTGTGAACTTGATAGCTTTATATGCTTATGCTTCTTCCTAAATTCCGTACTCCCTGTATGTTGAAAGGTACAAATGGAATATCAACGGATTTACTTCCGTCATGTATTGTTGTGTTTCTTGAGTCCTATGCAAATCAACCAATGGAGAACTATTAGCATAAAAAAAATCATCAAACAAAAAGTATGATCAATCACAATCATCCATATGGGTACTTTACATGACATATATAATAAATGAACCAACAGTGTTTCTCCATGGGAAAATAAATTACAACTATCAAAAATAGAAACAAATACAAATGTTCACATGCATTATAGAGTTTTGGAAATACAAATTATGATGTTATGTTATTTATTTCTACTTATATGAACATCACAAGTTGGTAATTAATTTTTTGATATCATTATATGGAGTGTAAATGTTTGTAATTATATGGAGTGTAAATGATTTTTCGATGCATAGATAGCTAGATAAATATGGGTGTTCTCATAAAGTGACTTTCATTTCACCCTGATTTGTTTTAGATTTTAAAAAAATTGTTGTGAATTGAATAGGTATCGAGTCCCCCAATGTTGCTTTCTTAGAGTACATGCACTCACCGAAACTCACCCTCTCGAGGCCAAAACGCATGCACTGACCGAAACTCACCCTCTTGATTGAATGATGTAAACACAGATAAATTTGTACGAAACTTATAATCATGAGTGATTTTCCTATCGCACGAGAATGATAAATAATCCAACCTCCAACATGATCAGTATGTGATGATGCCTCCATTTCATCTGAGATTAGTGAACCAACAACGTCTCTCCACTGGAAAATAAATTGGAATTATAAAAAATATAAACAAATAGAAATGTTCACATGCCTTATAGAGTTTTGGAAATACAAATTATGTTGTTATGTTATTTATTTCTACTTCTATGAACATCACAAGTTGGTAATTAAACTTTTGTATCATTATATGGAGTGTAAATATTTGTAATCATATGGAGTGTAAATTATTTTTTGTTACATATATAGCTAGATAAATATTTTTCATGCAATATCAACGAATAAAGATTTATAGATTCATATAATTTGTTCCAGTTGGATTATAGGCTTAGTTTTTAAACCTTTGAAATGACCTTTATTTTTCATGCAATATCAATGAATATATATTTATAGATTTATATAATTTGTTCTAACTAGATTATAAGTTTAGTTTTCCTAAATTTAGTTACGAGATGGGATGGAATATAGAAAAATTCATCCATTATCGCTAATGATGACCTAAAATAACAATCGATTTAAGGATAACGCTCTCAACCTAGTTATTCAATACATTACACACAAGTGATTCCAAGTTTACAATACACCGCCCTACACCCGACTAGCTAGGGAATCCCCACAATCTTTGACAACTAGTTTTGGGGCAGAGAAGGTTCCCAACCACTTAAAATGGAAGCATCCAGCCATGGTAAGGTCAAGGCCCTTCTCGTCAAGATTTTAATACATTTTATGTATTTTAAAGCTTAGGAAAGAAGTTATATTTCATATATTTTAAAGCCCAGAATAAGTTAGAACTAAGGTTAGTCAGTTAAATAAGAATATTTGCAACGACTAAATATTTAAACTAATATTTAATAGTTAATGTGAACAAGCACACATTCCTATAAACAATGATCAAGGAAGTTATGAAATCGCTCTTTACTTCAAACCAATAGCCAATAAAATTTTGAGGATTGACAGAAAGACACACTCAAGAACAAGCCCTTAAAATTAGTAAATCTTTATAACCAATTCAATATGTTTAACATGTTTGAAAGTTCAAGAAAAATTATATCAATATTAAAGCAGACTTTTAGAAGTTAAATAAAAATTATATCAATAGATAGAGCGCCAAAAGAGGGCCAAGCTGTAGATCTACTCTTCCCACTCAAAATTCTAAAACACATAATTCAAATCACAAAATATTACACAAACTAGGGCATCCTGTCTATACTCAGTAACAACCTGGATTTCCAAAACACAAATAGGGATTTAAGTACTAAAAATGAAAACCAACTACAATTATAATAATTGTTGGAAATCTCACCAAAAGTTGGGCATATTCTTCATGATCTTTGGCTTTTACTGGGTTCTCCCTCTTGATCCCACCAAGAATCCTAATCTGAACTGTCTGATGTGTGACTAATTTGGCTGAAATATGCGTTCCATCGACCTCCTTGTGCTCTCACCTGAATCATGGGGGGCCTGCACAACATGTATAATTGCATATATATACATATAAGAACTTTGTGTACATTAAAATTAAAATTTAATATTTTAAAATTAAATAAGAATGTAGTTTCATAAAAAAGAAAAAAAAGAGAGATTCAAATTCCATGCAATACCTCATGTTGTTCCCCCTCCATTTTCCCTGTTTGGTATTCGCCCTGCATCGTGCCACCATGGATAAACAATACAATATACATATACACGTATATATATTAAAATGTTAAAATTTTGTAAATGAAAATTCAGAAACTCATGTAGTTTATTAAAAACAATGTTAGACGACTTCTTCAAATTGTTTGGATTTTCCTATCCCCATCGTCAACTCCATCTCTAAAGTCCTTGGAGAACATAAATCATCTCCACAAACCTAAAATTCAAAAATTTCTAAAGTCGTTGCAGAACATAAATCATCTCAACAAGCCTAAACTTCAAAAATTTCTAAAGTCGTTGGAGAACATAAATCATCTCCACAAACCTAAAATTCAAAAATTTTAAAATTGTAAAATAAAGATCTATCTCATTTTTTAAAGAAACTTGCACTGCAATTTATAACAAAAAATAAGTGAAAAAATGAATACTTGTGACAATGGAATATTTGGCACATCTCCCATTAGGGAAGAAGACGATGGCACTATTTCCAAAACATTGGACGGAATTAGAATTTATTAACATTTAATTATCTACATGTGTACATAGTTTTTTTTTTTTTTTTTAATATGTCCTCATCATACTGATATAATAATATAATAATAAATGTACATCAACATCATAAACTCTTAAAAAAAAACTAGCATTTCCCAAAATATCACCTTGATTTCCAGAACCTGAACCTTGGACCGTGGTATTATAAAAATTTTCGTTCAACAAGTGTGTTAAATGCAAATGGTGAACATATGATACATTTATGTTATATTAACACATACAAATAAAAATGTATATGTAAATTTCTAGTCATCCATAATTCACTCAGTTTGTCTTTGTGTGTCACCTTTGGCCTCAACCCTCTATTTTGTTTTGCCTAATTTCTCCATTATCCATCTAGGGTTTTTAAGGGCATTTTTTCTTGGTTTCACGACCTCCATGGTTAAAAATCAACAAGGCTTGTATCTTGATGCTCTTACACCTCATCCTATCCTTAATATACCTTCATAAACATTTTCCATCACTCCTATACCTCAAATTCATCATTTTTATACAAAACCTAGTCTATGGCCACATTTTGACACTTTTTAAGACTAGGCCGTTGTTTTTCCATTTTGGACCCCTTTCCCTCACTCAATCCTTGAAATTCCACTTTCCCCTACTCCCCAAGAATTTAGACAACCCGTAATCCCTTCATTCCCCTCCATCTACAAGGCAGTCCTAAATCCCCTACCCCAAACCCTAAATTCCTCTTCCAACTAAGCTAGGGTTTGCTATGGAAAAGAGGAATAAGAGCATAATATACATATGGTAGGTCATATCAGAAATAATTAAGCCATACCAACTCATAAAAACCATGCCTCCATCATTTTCCAAGAATTCATTCCAAGGGCCTAATCATTTGCCACACCTAGGGCCAATTTTGCCTAAAAATATGTTTCTGACCAAACAGAGATACATTTGGCAAAAGTTTGAGAGTTTTTTGTCCATAATAAGGCCAAGAAGAAAGAAATCCTTCCATTTTTACATAGGTATCATAGTTTGGGAGAAATATAAAAAACATAGGTGTCCCAGGAGAAATTTTTCACTGCTGGAGTCGCCTTGGGAAAATACGGTTTTCTCACACCTGGAGTGTCCAAATGAATTTCTTGATGAGTCAAAAGACAACTAGACTTGAATATATTTCCAATGAGATATCATGAGCTCAATTTAAAGTTAATGCAAATGAATCAAATGGATGCTCTACGTGTGAAAATTGAGCAGTTACAAAGACCAAATCAAAATTCTGACTCTACGAGTAGACAAGAAGTCGGTACGCTTCGAGGCCTCAACCGTCCACTGGATGAGAAAAATCCAAGCATGCAGTAATGTACTCCTGTTGCAAATTTTGCATTGTTTTGGTAGCTTTTGTCGGTATATAGACAATTATGAATCATTTTGTAATCCATCAGCATCATTTGAAATTCTCATGTAAAGGGACAGTCATGCAAAGGAAGAGTCAGAGGGAATTATGTGACAAAATCTCTTGGGTTTATGCTGTGTTTAGGCATAGATTTATAATACAAAATCTACTCATTTTGTTTATATATATGGGGATTAATTTTACGATCAATATAATTTTTACTCTAATGCACCTACACTGTGCAATCTCAACAACAATTTCTTTTGTAATTCCAACATATTTTTCTAAATTCTTAACTGGATTTTTGTCGGAAGAATATGCAATCTCAACTACAGATATTTGTAATTCCAACAGATTTTTATAAATTCTTAACTGGAATTTGATCAAAAATAGATGTTTTAAAAAATGGCTCGAGTTAATTCAGGCTTCATTTGCTAAGTCAAGTTGACTAGCAACCATAAAGACGTTATTTTGGTAAGTGAAAGCTAACAAATTTCACATATTTATGAGAAGGAAAAAAATGACCGGACTTGTTAAATCTTGAATCTTGATTGGAACCTTAAATCAAATTTCCTTATCTCTAACATGAGCGACATAATAAAACTATTTAATGTTATCAATAAGAACTCAAAAGTAGATTAATTAATATGGCTTATCTTATTATTTACATAATCTAATATATGTTATTAGAGCTAGAGGTAAAGTACACATTTTAGTGTATATAATTTAGCATCACCTTGGATCATGGGATATATATTAATATTAACAAGATTGAAAGCATAGTATCTTAACCTTTTAAAATTTAAGAAACTAAACTAATAAATAGACATTGTGGATCTGTTAACATCATGTTATATGGTTATCTTATATTTTCCTCCTTCACACACACACACATAAACCATAAAATCAATGTGTATTAAATTAACATTGAATAGAATCATAACAAGCTCACTCTGATAGGGCTCCATATCATATCTAACTAATTTATTTTTTAGATAATATAATTTCATTGAAAATTGAAAATTAATTTTCACCTTGGTGTATTATATAGTGACAAATCCTTTTAATCTAACTTGTAAACATGTTACCTAAAAATTAAATATATTTAATTTATAATACTTTCACAACTCTAACTCTTTAAGTTTTAACAAAAAAGGGTTTTATAGGTGAATCAAGTTTATTTTCATTGATGGTTATCCATTGTATATCATTAAAGTATTATTTGAAAACAAAAATTTATATTATGCAACCTGAATATTTCGATGACTAAAAAGACTAAATTCCATCCAAATGTGGAGAAAATTGTTCACATTATTTAACATAAGGTTTGATACAAAATAGAAATGGCCTTGTCTAATAAGGCTACAAATTTTCACTAATGGAAAATTTCTGGTTGGAATCAGACCAAAAATTATTCAAGAAATTCTTTTGTGGGAGTGTTTAAATCATTTTTTGATAACCAAAATGGATTCAACCTCATCAAGAATCCCTAGGGAGCACAAAATCCTAAAACTTGACCGTTGTAACTAGGATTTTCAAAAATTTCTACGAATTTTTCTCAAAATCATACAATAATTTCTATTGTTTTCCAGGAGAAATTATGCCATGTTTAGACCACGAGAATGTACATACATGGAACCCTACATAAGAACAAACCACCAACTTCTTGTTTTCATATACATTATGATGTTTGATTATGCTGTAAGATTAAATATGAAATTTCTTTTATTGTATTTTATTGTAAATTGAAAATTACTTAATATTTTTTTATCTTACATTTTAAGATGATTTTATCCTTTATAGTATCAATTTGATAAAAAAAATTCATGAAAAATTGTTTAAGGTCTTGTCTAACTTTTTATTCATTATAAAAATCATGAAAAAAGTAGTTCTATTTTTGCAACAATATTTATGTGGATAGATGTGTTTCTTTCAAAATAAGGCTTTTATTCAAAATTTTAATTTAATTATAAATAATTACTAGGTTTAACCTTTATGGAATATTTTAAAATATTTTTAATATACATAACTAAATGTTGAAATTTATCTCCAAAATAGTTATGGCCTTTTTGTCTTACTAGTTAAATTGATTAATAAAAAAATCATATGAGTAAGAGTCATAAAGTGAGATATAAGTTTTTGAGCATGTAGTATTGACACGTTATCATTATTGGTCTATTATATTGTAACAAAGCTTATTTAAAAATTAATTATCTCCATAATAAAATAGGAATGAATATCAAACATTATTCCATTTTTTATTAAATAAATATGTATTTAAATTATATATTATTTTTTTCATAATTAATAATATTAACTTAAAACTAAAAATTGCACCATATGTTGCAAAGGAAACGCTGTAACACATGATTATGCACTATGGACCACATGACAGACGTATAAAATCTAAGAGATTTGCAAAATTGTAGATGCACTTGGTATGCTTAGATTCTGAATTAAGAATAACCCCAAAAAATGTCACAATAACTCTAATGTCATATTTCACCATTAACATATGCAAAAACTACCATTAACGCTTAATGAAAATGGGAATCTTGGAACTGATCATTGAGATGAAGAGAAAAATTGAGATGAATGGTGGAAAAATAAGCCATGATGGGTATGTCTATGAGCTCACCCATTTTAATAAATTTTCTTTATATTCCATGTGTTGTGAGAAAACAAATGTCAAAGAGGTTCTTAATGGAGATGTGTCTTCTTACTAGAACAAATTAGTGGAAGAAAAAATGAAAGTCTGGAAACAAAACCAAACATGCATTTGAAAGAGTTGCTTCAAGGAAGGAAGCAATCCGATGAAATTGATTTTCAATGAGAAATATAATGCATTGGGTGTTCAAAGAGAAGTATGATGAAAATTATTATGTATAGTTATATAAATATTCTTTTTTAGTTAATAGATACTCCAATATATAGGGTGTTAATTATTAGGATACATTCAGACTGCCAACTAAAAAAACTCAAAACCAAACAAGTTAAAACTCCATTGGAACAATATCGGATATCCATGACTTAGCAACTACACGTGACTGATAAGCAAGATCAGTCAAGAAGGGTACAATAGAAACAGATGTGAATTTGACATGGACAATGATAAAAACGCAGTTGTTCCGAAATGTTACCCTGATTTCAACCGTTTCTAGAGACACAACAACCTGGCTGCCTCTAAGATTTTTCAATGAGGCTTCAAAACCTTCATTACCAATTTTAGCCTGCACTCATAAGAACATTAAATTCGATATTAAGATTTAACACAGCATGACATATGGTGACAGATTTAACATGGTTAACACCAACTCAATCAATTTACAAACATAAAATTCATTCACAAAAACTTACTAGGCATCTTGGATATTCCCGGATAAAAAATAACCCCAGAACCAAAAGAGCACAAGGACCTACACAGACACAAAACAATGGGCAAATAAACATTTATCCAAAGCCTCAAATCTAATCAACACGGAAAAAGTAGACTCTGGGATAAAGGCAAGGTTCCCACTTGCAAAGAAGATCAGATAGAGAGAAAGAAACATAGAGAAAATATGATTTTCAATAGTTATCAATTAGAATGCAGAGTTTGTTGAGAAACTTGGGCAAATGAGAAGCATAATAACATCTGGGAAGCATAGCAGGATGATCTTAAAGCAGTTTATAATGTTCATCCAAACTGGCCCTTCAAATGTGAACTCATATCTATTAACAAGAAACATTCTCTTCATTCAAGTAAAAGTAGTCTCCAACATCCAACACAACGGAAAGTGGAACTTGCCTGCAACGGCTAGTGCCCTCCAACCAAGGAACAACCCAAACAAATTTTTAAATGCAGGATTTTTGAGTATATTATAAAGTTAGATTCAGATAAGTCTAATATTTTTGGCTGTAAAATAAATGTGAAGTTAAATGTATCTATATTAATTTATCAAAAAGCAACTTTTCAACATTATATTCGATACACATTGTTCAGTTTGTTGGCTGAAAATAAGCAATTTCAATTTCAGAAGTTCTTCAACATTTTACAAACTCTCACAACCATATTCTATTAAGTACACAATATTAAAATCTCAGATGTTATGATCGATAAATTGTTATAATTTCATTTCAGAAACTTTCAAAATTATATTCTACTACAATAATAGAATCCATCTCAGATATTATTGTTCGATAGATTGTTATAACATATACACCATTCATTACTGTAAGCACTGCTGGGAAGCAATGGTAGAATGATATGAATAAACATATTCTTGCACGACAGCTTCACATGTCTTTGGATTAACTTTCCCTTCTTCACTGTCATGCCTTTGATCTACTGATCCTTTTTTTAATAATTATATATTCATAGCAATGCAATCATATGTTACACATGGATGCTCATTGCACATACTATTCTATCCAGCATAACATTTTGCTCATAGTTCCTCTTCCCGGATTGTTTTATCCAGCTTGGCATTTTGCTAATATTTCCTCTTTTTCAGTGCCAGGAAAGGGGTGGAGCCAAATGAGTGGTATCATGCACCTGCCCACTAAAAGTAGAATTTTTGGTTCGCAGATTTGATCCTTTTCCTTTTTTTCACTATACTCTATTGCTCACTCTCTTCCAGATTGTCTGTTGCAACCGGAAATGAAAAAAAAGGGGAGTGATATTAGTAAATGTAATGGTCGTTTCACACAAGCCAATATCTCCCAGTGAATTAAATTATCATTTATCATATCTGTATGAATGCGCCAAGAGTTTCTTTCACTCTAATATGGAAGAGATATTGGAATGTTCTCTTTTGTAATTATTTTTTTTCCTTACTCTAATATGGAAGAGATATGGGGAAGAGATATGGGAATGTTATATTTTGTAATTATTTTTTCTTGACAAATAACATAAAAATAAAAATATTAATATAAATATTTTGACTTTATCAAAATAAAATAAAAAATTGGAATGTTCTCTCTTGTAATTATTTTTCCTTAATCTAATAACATAAAAATAAAAAGATTAATGTAAATATTTTAACTCCATCAAAATAAAATAAAGAAGACAAAAAAATTTCCTTGATCAAATAACATAAAAATAAAAATAAAAAGATTAATGTAAATATTTTAACTCCAAAATAAAATAAAAAAGACAAAAATAGAAATAACCATGTAAAAATAAAATAAAAATATCCACCTAATGAGAACCTATGTTATTGACCTATGGTATTCATGTGAAATATTGCCTATTTAAAAAGAGAAATTAAACCAACTTAAATCCATCTTAATTCTGGATCTACCAATGGCAAACAAGGATCAAAACTTCGTCTGGAACCTTGGTAGATCAAACTTGTAGTTAATAGAAAACAAATTAGCAAATGAAAATAATTATTTTAAATATTATTTTAAATGTGATCACACTAACAAATACTTGCTGGAAACTTGGTATAGTATTTTCTATTTCTAAGTAGTGTCTTGATACATGTGTGTTTTATACATGTATCATATTTCTAAGTAGTGTCTTGATACATGTATCTCAAAGTATATTGAACTTGTCCATTGGGTAATTATAAATGAATTTTTGAGTTAGCTTAATTATTTCATGGATTGATGTTCAAACCCAATTGGGTTTTATTGGATTAGCTATTGAGCTGCTCTCCATTTACATATTTTGATGAAGACAAGGTTTACAGTGAAGAGAGAAACTAAATACACTAAGTAGTTTGATGCTAACATACTATTTTGCAAAATGGTATAATAAGCTTAAAATCATTTTAACTCTACATTTATTAAGCACATAGAGAAATCAAATTAGTTAAAGTATAAAGTTTTTAATTTTTTAAAACAAATCTAAATACAAATGAAAAAAAACAAAAAGATATCAATATTTGTATATAAATATCACATTTATAATTTTTCTAATTATATATAAATATGGATTTCTCTTTTTAATCTATATAACCATCGCTCTCTCATCTATAGACATTTTTATTTTTTTTATACTTGATATAAAGTATGTATTATAAAGGCACCTCAATATTGAGAATGCAACCACAAACTATCAAGAAAAGTAGGCATACAACCATAAAAATAATATAAAGAGCACAACTCAAATTGTAAAGGGCTTGCCTAGCTTAAAAACAGAGATATAACCACCTCAAAATTTCTCTGGCTTTTATGAGACCTGGCACCCAACTTTACTAGTGAAAGGAAACACTTCAAATAACTTTATTAGTGAAAGGAAACACTTGATATCAAACTAGCTACAACCAAGCCACACAGTGCACATGCATGCATACCGGAAACAGAAATTACCACAAGACTAAGGGTCCAAATTAACATAGCTAGGAGAGTAAAATAAGGGCCATTTTGCATTGGCTGATATTTTAAGGTGTATTTATTTAAGAAATTCTGTTGTGGATTAAGCCAAAAGACTAATGCAAGGTTAGCTTATTGAATTTCGATGTTCTGGAATTTTAAAAGATTAGCATTGACAGATACAGCGGGATATACAACTGGTGAACTGCATAATTCTTTTTACAATTTCAATTTTTTTACTATACTCTTTTACTCTATCTCATAGATCTTAAAGGCTCTGCTCAGGACATAAATAAATTTATTGTCTTATTCAATTGAGAGGTGCAGGTGGGGTGATTGGGGTTCGATAAAGTTGATGCACAATAAACATTGTCTGGTCATCCTAGTAAGAATTCAGCAAAGAAAAATTTATGTTTCTATGAGTTGCTTTAGGTTTTTATGAGTTAACCCTGCTCTAATGGTAGAACCATGACCTGAACCATACTTGAGGTGGAATCAGGATTTTTGAATACTTTTTCCAGGTTTTAGGGGCAGTATATGAATAACTGTAAAGAGAAGCAATTGTAGAAGAAGAAAAAAGGGCGGGACTGTAGAAAAGGATACTTACAAAGAATCTGGAGCTTCTTTCTTTTCTTCGGATATCCCATCTTCTTGTCTTCTTCGTCTGAGTACTAATTTTCCCCAACTTTTCACTTCCAAGCATTGTGAAAGAATAGAAGGTTGGCTATAATTTATCTCTACACACAGTATGGTGTACAAGATTACTATAATAATATTGCTTTGTATAGTTTCACCCAAATAAATAAATGAATTCTAGATAAGCAAAGTGAGATTACATAAAAGCTGAACTGCAAGGGCCCTAGTGCGACAACTGCAGTACAAAAAAGAGAAGTTGCAATACTTCCTTAGAAGGCTTCGTAACTCTTTTTATTTTTATGAATTTTTCTATAGTACGATTTCCCATGGTCCTTGCGCAATAGAGGTTGCTTCACATAGCCATTCAACCCCACAACTCCCTTTTCCGTTTTGGGTCCTCCTTCAAACCCATGACTGGTTTCGATTTTGATTATCAAACCTAGACAAATCTTCAAAATTGGGGGAGATATTGCACTGAATTAGACAAATCTTCAAAATTGGGGGAGATATTGCACTGAATTAGACAAATCTTCAAAATTGGGGGAAATATTGCACTGAATTTTTGGATCAAACTCAGAAAGCAAGGAAGGGAAAACAGGGCTTGCAGAATAGAGCTTTATTTGAAAATTTAGATGGTGTTGCAGTCAAAGAGATAATGGCGAACATGACTGGAAATATGAAAGAGATAACCCTCCTTGATGCCTCTCAAACCTTTTTTTAAAGCCAATAGCAAATCAGCACCTCGATGCCTCAGACGGTCGGACCTTTTATATATTATTAGCTCAGGATGGATGAATTACCCCATCCACACACGACGCAGAAATTCCCTCGAATACGTAGGGCTTCCATTTCTTTCCATTCACAGATATTTACAACCCTCCTCATCCTCGACAGCATTGCGCTTCCGCTTGCCTCCCTGGAATTTTATCACCAACACCTTCCCCTCTTCCACATATACCTGAAAAAAATAAACCCTCCTTGTTACTAAAATGAAACCCTAATTAAGAAACCCTACTCACTGGAATTAATTTTCATCACTAACCCTCCCTGTCAGTAAAATGAAACCCTAATTAAGGATTCCTATTCATTGGATTTAATTTTTGCCACTTACCTAAATGTCAGACTTGGTTAGGCCCAGAACATCGGCGTAGAAAACATACTCCTTCGGTGTTTCTTTAATGTCCACCTCCGCAAGTTCTAATGAGCTCGATGAATTAATTCCTCGATGCCTCTCAGACCTATTTTTAAAGCCAACAACAAATCAGCACCTCGATGCCTCAGACAGTCAGACCTTTTATATATGCTTAGCTCAGGATGTATGAATTTCCCCATCCACACACGATGCAGGAATGCCCTCGCATACTTAGGGCTTCTATTTCTTTCCATTCCCAGATATTTACAGCCCTCCTCGTCGTCGATACCGTCGTACTTCCCTAGCTCGATGAATTAATTAGTGATGTCGATGCCCTTGCCCTTCTCAACAAATTCACAGCCACTGGAGAAGAAAATGAGATAGATGTATGAGAGTAGAAACCCTCACGGAGTTATGATGTCGATAGAGCTGGATGTATGAGAGAAGAAACCCTGATGTTCGTTAATATATATTTACGTTGTATAACTTAAAAATAACAATATTTAATCCTAAGGTAGATATTATTTGAATCGTCTAACATTAAAATCAAGGGGGCACAATGGTACACGTAACCATTTAGGAAAGTTGTTTCAAATAGGTATGCTTTACATCGTAATAAAATTATTATGAAAATTATCATTTAATTATTTTTATGATTTTTTTCAATTTTAACAATGTGAAATGTTTAAATTAATTATTTTGATACTGATTAAGTATAATAAATTAATGGCTATCATATTGATTGTTTTAATGTTTTTTCAATTTTTTTCTATTCTCATTGTCCTCACTGTTATACTTTTATTTTTAAATTTAATTATAATAAAACTTTTAACATTATTGATATTTTAGAGGAGGTTTCATTATCAAGCATCTCTCCTTCCATTTAATGATCTTAAATGACTTTTAATAATATTTTTCTCATTAATTTTAATTATTTTTTAAAAATAATTAAATTAATAATATAAACTTATTTTTATATTACTTAATCTATGATGATAATGATGATGATGATGGTTAACGTCCATTGAAACCAAACTTTGGTTTATCTGACCTAAAGAAACAAATTAATTAGTTTGTTTTATAATTTTACTCCTATGCTCAAAGAGCTTGGAGAGAAGCGTCTCGAGCTCACTATATTTTGAAACGTTAAAAGGCTAGGAAGGTCGGTATTGCAACAAAGATTATGAAACTGAGATCTAATGTGGGTGTACGGAGGACACTCTAAGAGGAAGTGATTTTCATCCTCAATGTTCATATTCTGACATAGATGGAAGATCCTTTCCACCCATGGTGTTTTAGGAAATACCCAATGACCTGTTTCACTGTCGAGCTCATGAGAGTTCGTTCTTATCTTGGCTATATTAATTTTTTTTCTTCGAGCTAGTTAAATCAAAGAGATACTTTTCATATTCTAGAGTAGGGTTGATGACCTCCTTATAATATCTTAATTTTATTTTAGCCTCTAAATCTTTGTCACACCACATTTTCACTTTAAACTCAGAAGTAACAATATTTTTAATGTTATTAGTATTTTGCAATGCAACATTTCGTCGATCTCCCAATGTTTTAACCAATCCTTGATATCTTTATACCAAACTCATTTGAGCCTTAGTTGGTTTTGGCTGGAATTTAAAGCTGGCTTAGAAGCCTATGGTCTCCCATGTTATTGATTTTGTGCTTGTACAACAGGAGCCTATTCATAGCTAGGCTCTCGATAGGGTAAAGACTCACTTCTATAAGGAGAATAAGATAGGGTGTATTTCTTTTAATTTTTAGGTTATACGTTATAAAATGCTCCTGGATTTTCTCAATCTTTCTCTAGGATTCTCTAGAGATGTTGAAACCCCAAACCTCACATCCATAAAAGATAACATGAGTGACTAAAGTTTCAAAGAGGGGCTTATTTTTATCCCACGTCACAAGGTTGTTGCTTTAAAATTATTTTCAAGACCAAAATAAGCTTTCCACCCTCTATTAGTCCTTTTCTCAATGCTATAGTTCCAGTTGAGCTTGTGATCAATATCAATTCGTAGGTACTTGTAAGAAGACACTTCTCCAAGTTGTTATTGTCATACACAAAATTAGCATAAGTGTCTTTCATGGATTTGATAATCATAAATTTTGTTTTGTTAATGTTAATAGTCATACCCATGGTACAACAGAAATCCTTCAGAAGTATTAGCTTCTTATCAAGATGAGATGGGCACCTTGCCAGAAGAACAATATTGCCAGCATAGAGAAGAAGGATGATGACTATTCTAGCTAAGATCATGCCAGCACAACCTACTTCCTCTAAACAACCTTCTAGCTTGTCAATGTAAATGCTAAATATGGTAGGGGAGAGGGGGCAACCTTGTTTAACTTCGATATTACACTTAATATCTTTTGACCACCCCTCATTGCTCTTAAACTTGGAAATTACATTCTCGTATAACCTTATAGCGACAACTATCAACTCGAAAGGAACCTTTAGCTCTTCTAATCTATTCCATATGTTATTTCTAGGAACCGTGTCGAAAGCCTTTCTAAAGTCTACAAAGAAACAAAAGAGATTGGATTTATCATTACGCCATTCCTCCACAATGATCCTAATCCCAACGAGGTGATCTCTTCTTGAGTTTTGCCTTCTAAAACCCGCTTGGCCTTTAGTTTTCTTACCTTCACTTTCAAGCCATATGCTCATCTTCTTTTCCAAAATAATACGATATAACTTGGGTAATAAAGGGCTAATCATAATTGTCTGATAATTAAAGGGGTTATTTATATCCCCACATTCAAAAATAGGAATAATGAGGCTCTGAGTCCATGGTTTAGGGAACCCTTACTTGACAGCTCGATTGAAAAGTTTGTGGATGTGAGGGATGAGGACAGGACCTCCAATTTTTAAGATTTCTGCCTCGTAACCTTCAATGTCCTTAGCTTTTCCATTTTCCAAGTGCTTAACCCCAGAATCTATGTCTTCTAATGAGAAAACTTCTTCTATTTTGAGCAGGGTTTCAAAGATATTTATGACATTTGGAGATTTGTAAAGCTTTTTAAGATAGGAATTCGAGTCATGTAAAGAAATTCTATTGTTAGCTTTAGTTTTTCTAGTTAGAATCTGCCTCTAGAATTTCTTAGGACCTACCTTAGAGAGGTGTAAAATATTTTCTTGTCTTTTATTAATATAATGCATTTTTTCCCTTTTAGTTAGGGCTTTGTATATTTTTATCTTGTCAATTTTAAGAGACTCATTAATAGATTCTTAAATTTCTCTCCTCACACTTTACCTTCTTTATCATACAAAGGGTTGGTTTTGCTATTTCTTTTATTACTTGAAAATTCATTTTGAGAACTTGTTAATAGAATATGAGAGGGTTGTAGTAAAATTATGATAGAGGTCTTCTATGTTGTCTATACTAGATAAATGAAGAAAATTTATTTTTAATTCATTTAGAAAAAGATCTTTTTTATTTCTATCAAAGATTAAGTTCTTATGGCTATAAGGATTATCTTCTATAGGCTCTCTATGCATGAAAAAATTGAGAGTTACAATTAAAGGTCAATGATGACAGTCACGCTTGTGGTTGTTTAAGATGTCAAGATTTTTTATTTCGTTGTATAAAGCGATATCAGAAATAACATAGTCTACCACGCTGCTACCAAGCCCATGGATACAAGTCATCTGGCTATAATTGGGCCACTTCTTTAGACCGTTGCAAATTATGAAATATTAAGCACTGCAGAGCTTGACTACATCAGACACAAACAATTTTTCCCCTAGATCCTCAAATCTTCTTTTGTACCGGCTAGTTATAGGAAGGTCTTCATCTAACAAAAGAAGATTAAAGTTGGAATAACTGCTTAGAAGAATATCTTGGTTGCTTGAAGTTCTAGCATTAAAGTCACCTATTAAGAGGATATTACCTTCATTCCTTATGCTAGAAATATCATTCTCTAAACCATTAATCTAAGGACCATTTTTATCTAAATTGTTAATAGGGGCAAAATCACAAATTGCTATGTAGGTTTTTTATCATTAATGTGAGTAATCTCTATCCAAATATATTGGTTGTAAGGGTATTTTTTATAAAGCCTAGCATGGGGGATATGTTCTTCCTAATGTAACAAGCTATACCCGCAATGCCTGTACGATAGGAATCACTTATTCCAGATTGACCATAGTACAAATCCATCTATGTGAGGGATAGTTCCAAGAAAGAATCCACAGCATATTGAATTGCTATTTATTACTTTCTTTTTGGTTTCTATATCTTATTATTGCCCATTTTCCTTCCTTCCTAGCTTTTTTTACCTTTTTAACCTCCTTTCTTAATTCTGCTCGATCTTCTAAAATAAAATATTCATTTATATATTAATTTATTTTTTTTTATCCAATTTCAAAAATAAAATAGATTTATATTTTAATTAAAAAATATATATTCAATCCTCTAATTATTTAAAAATATTTTAATTTTCTAAATCTATTTCAGGCCTTTACTTGAAAATACTTTGAATGATTATTTTATTTTGATGGAGGAAAATGCTTAACTAGGTTGAACCTACAGTCAGCCCTTGAAATTTACTACTGTTACTTAAATCTCTACACATTAAATTTACCACTATTGTTTCATTTTTAACTCAACTGAGATATTTGCACATTAAATTTACATTTTTTTTTAACTCTCCCCTAAATTTTAATTTTTTGTTGGCCGTAAATTATGTCTATTTTATTTGTCAATATTGACGTTTAATATATATATATATATATATATATATATATATATATATATATATATATATATATATATATATATATATATATATTCCGTGCAGGGTTTAGGGCATTGTTTCAACGTACTGACCACTTCATTGTTTCACGTGTTCAAGATACAAGTCAATACATTCAGTCAATGAATCTCGGGTGTTGAATAAATAACCCTTCTGAATCCCCACAACCACAGAAGTGTCCATACAGGCGACTACCACACAAGCCCATACACACAGTCAACAACTCTCAGAGTTATAAGACTTCCGAACACCATACGCAGTGAACAACTCAAATTTATGTTGTATATAACACTTACAACAATCTCGAATAATCAGCTTTCCGATCTCCAGCTAGAACTGTGCAACACTTCTTAAAAATTTGTGAAACAATTGCCAAAATTTGTTGGATACCACCTGCAGTGGGCGTGCTCTTCAGTTTATTGGCTCTTAATACTGCTCAACCATGTTGGAATTATTGGAAATTCCAAGCAAACATGAGAGAATGACGCTCTCCTCTAAACACAGAGAAGTTTAAAACAGAAAAATTTATTTTGCTTCTGGACAGAGATGGCATGAAAATTCTTTCTATTACATAAACAGAACTTCTTAAAAAAAAACTATTACAAAATGTCTTCCTCAAAGAGGGATTCACAAAATAATATCGAGACTGCTATAGACACAGTGCTCTACAAAGAAAATCTTTGTCTCTCCCTTCAAGAACACACACAACAGTTCTTTTGTTCTTCTTACTGTGTTTTCTTTGCCTGCGGGCTCACACAGTGGTCACAGCACAATACAATACAATTACATTCCAATAGCCTCACGGGCCTTTTTCCCTTTATATATGGCGCGTCGGATACAAAATTCAAAACAAACAAATAAAACAAATTACACAGAAAACCTTTGCGGAATCATAAAACTTTGACATTGGCGCGACGTACGAGTGGGGACCACATTGTAGTCGGCCATCGCAATTGGCAGTATTGCGATATGCGATATGGCGAAACGCTAGAACAAACAAAAATGTGATTTGCGACATTTGCGATGGTGCGACGGGCGCACATCGCAACTTTCAACATTTGCGATAACATATATGTGGCGGAACAACTTTGCGATATGCGATATTGCAACGACGCATATCGCATATCGCAAATTTCAACATTTGCGATCAATACAACGGAATAGGCGGAATGCGTGATGTGTGATTTGCGATATAGCGCCACGTGGTCTTGTGGACCCACGGGCCTCGCGCTTTACGGGAGGGCAATTTATCATGGTTTCAATGTTATATTATATATAACGTTTCGCTACGGAACTCTCCACATTAACAAGATACTTGGGTTATATATAACATTTGTGTTGCGATATGTAATATTGCGATGTTGCGATGATCGCTCATCGCACATCGCAACATCCACATCAACAAGACACTGCAGTCCATGAATCTTGCGATCTGTGATTTGCGACACAGTGGTAGGGACCACTTGTCCGGTTTCTCATAAAATAAAAGAACTTCTGCCTGTTTCATTCATTTTTTTTCAATTTGGTTGTTGAGGGATTTTATGCCCGACTTGATTGTTTTAATTCATTCTGCTCCTCCGTAGACAAAACTTCATTCTTCTGCTGAAGTAACTTCTCCGCCATAACAAAATTAATTCCTCTGCTATTCATACTTGGCTGCAACCCATAAAAAATTTAATTCTTCCTGACGGATTCTCCATTCCTCTTAAATACAGAGTGTTGTGCACTCAAAACTCTTCTGTGTTGCTGTTGCTGTTGTCCTTTATTCTTTGTTCTTCCTGCCCAAGGCACGACATGTGACTTTAATATTTTCAACACTCCCCCTTAAAGTCCGCTGCTGGGTTGTCCATCATACCCAAACATTTTCTTAAAAATTCAAATGTATTTTGTGCCAATGGCTTTGTTAGAATATCTGCATATTGCTCCTCTGTTTTACAATGTTGTAAAACAATTTCTCCATTGTTTACCAATTCTCTGATATAATGAAACTTTGTGTCTATGTGCTTTGTTCTTTTATGAAACACAAAATTCTTTGACAATGCAATAGCTAAGCTATTGTCACAATAAATCACAGTGCCCTTTACCTGTTCTTGACATAGACTTCTCAACATTCTTCTCATCCAAATTGCTTGACACGCTGCTGCTGTAGCTGCCACATATTCTGCCTCTGCTGTAGATAATGCTACAATCGGTTGTTTCTTAGAAGCCCATGAAATGGCTCCTGAACCCATATGAAAAACATAACCGGAAGTGCTCTTCCGATCATCTACACTTCCATCCCAATCACTGTCAGTGTATCCAACTAATTCTGAACTTTCTGAAGTAGTATATAAAATACCAAATCTTTTAGTTCCTTTCACATACCTCAGAATTCTCTTTGCTGCTTGCCAATGTGCTTCTTTTGGCTTCTCCATAAATCTGGAAATTAAACTAACAACATGCATAATATCCGGCCTAGTTGCAGTCAAATACATGAGGCTGCCAACTATGCTTTTATATAAACTTGGATCAAAATCCTTGCTGCTGTCATCTTTACTCAACTTCAATCCCATTACTGTGGGAGTAATTGCAGCTTTGCACTCCTGCATATTAAATCTTTCTAAAACTTGATTCACATACTTTGCTTGAGATATAAAAATCCCTTTTTCACTTTGCTCTACTTCTATTCCCAAGAAGTATCTCAACAAACCCATGTCAGTCATTTCAAATTCATCTTTCATGACTATTTTAAAATTTTCAACAAGGTAATCATCATTACCTGTAAAAATTAAATCATCAACATACAAAACAACAATAAGCATCTTACCATCCTTTTGTTTGATGTAGAGGGTGGGTTCTCCCTCACACTTTTCAAATCCATTTTCCAGTAGATAGGAATCTATCCTACTGTACCATGCTCTTGGATCTTGCTTCAGCCCTTAAAGAGCTTTCTTCAATCTGCAGACCTTATGCTCTTGGCCTTTCTTCATATCCGAGAGGTTGTTCCACATATACCTCTTCCATTAAAACTCCATTTAGAAATGCAGATTTTACATCCATTTGATATACTTTCTATTTGTTTTGTGCTGCTATGGACAACACTGCTCTTACTATCTCCATTCTTGCAACTGGTGCAAAAGTTTCTTCATAGTCAATACCTTGCTTCTGATTATATCCTTTGACAACAATTCTGGCCTTGTGTCTTTCTATCTTTCTTTCAGCATTTCTTTTGGTCTTATAGACCCATTTCACACCAATGACTTCTTTACCTTCTGGGAGATCAACTAACTCCCATGCTTTGTTCTTCTCTATGGCTTTAATTTCTTCATCCATAGCTTCTATCCATTCTCTATCTTTAATAGCATCTTCAAAATGAATAGGATCATCAACTTGACAATACAAAGCAAATAAGGAATTCATACCTTCATCTGCTTCTCCTTGCTCATAGATTTATCTAAGGCTTCTGAACTTTGTTCCTCTTTCACTTGCTGTAAATGTGCTTGATGAAGCACTCATTTCTGCTCCATCTGGTGTGCTTGGAGATGTACTCACGCTTCTTCTCAAGGGTGTTCTCGCTGCTTGAGGTGTCCCTTGTTGTCCTTGTGTTGGTGGAGGTTGTGCAACAGATGGGTTGTTGATTTCAACCACATATTCCTCATCTTCATCATGAGACAAACAACTTTTAACATTGACTGTTTTCTCTATGCTTCCATCCCATGCTTCCTCTTCAATAAATTGCACATCTCTGCTTATCATAAACTTCTTTGTGGATGGGTTATACAATCTGTATCCTTTGGAATCTTCACAATATCCAAGGAAAATGCACTTCTCCCCCTTACTATCCAACTTCTTTCTTAACTTGTCAGGAATGTGTACATATGCTACACATCCAAAAACTCTCATGTGGGTGACTCCTTGTTTTCTGCCACTCCATGCTTCTTCTGGAACTTTGTTCATCATTGCTTTTGTAGGGCATCTATTTAAAATATACACAGCACAGTTTCCTGCTTCTGCCCAATACTCATTCGACAAATGCTTTGCCTTTAGCATGCTTCTAACCATTTCCATTATGGTTCGATTCTTCCTTTCAGCAACTCCATTCTGTTGCGGTGTGTACCTTGTGGTAAACTGCTTGTGTATCCCATTCTCTCTGCAAAAATGCAGAAACTCCTTTGATATGTATTCTCCTCCTCTGTCAGTTCTGAGGACTTTGATGTACTGCCCACTTTGTTTCTCTACAAGAGCTTTAAAATGGAAATTTCTTTGAAAGACTTCACTCTTATATTTCAGAAAATAGACCTGCACTTTTCTTGTGAAATCATCTCTGAAGGTCAGCATGTAATTGCTGCCTGAAACAGATGATGTTTGCATCGGCCCACATAAATCTGAATGAATGATTTCTAAGGGTTCTTTTGCCCTTATGCTTTTCCCTGAAGGAAAACTTTCTCTGTGTTGTTTTCCCAAGATGCAGCCTTCACATAGGCTGTCAGGCTTTTCTATCAATGGTAAACCTCTTACCATTCCTTTTCTGTGCAACAAATTTAATCCTCCGAAATTGAGATGTCCAAATCTCAGGTTCCATAACCAGTTTTCATCTTTTGCTCCCTTTTGGAAGGCTTCTTGTGTTACAGCTGCTACATTCTTTCCTTTTTGCTTCAATTCAATGTTGAGCTTGAGCGGAAACATCCTATTGCTGGTCATTTGGATTTCAGAAATAATTTTCTTGCTTGGAGGTATATCTTTTATTGTGTACACATCATCTTTGAAAATTACATTGTAACCTTTATTTATGAGCTGCCCAACGCTCAAAAGATTACATTTCAGACCTAGAACATAATACACATCAGGGACAAATTTCTGCTCACCATTTCTGGCTCGAATACTTACTCTGCCTTTTCCTTTCACAAAGATCTTAGTATCAGTCCCGGTGGTCACTTCATACTTCACTTCTTCATCTAGATTGGCAAACATTGCTTTTTTGCCAGTCATATGATTACTACATCCAGAATCTAAGAACCAAACATTATCATCTCTATCTTGTGCTACATTACAAGCTAATAGCACATTACTTGTGTTCTTTTCTTCTTTTGCTACATTAGCATTTTTCTTATTCTTCATGTCATTTTGCTTCTTTCTACATTCATTGGCATAGTGCCCATATTTCTTGCAATAATGACATTGGACATTGGATTTGTCATACCTCTCTCCATGAGCATGTTGGTGTTGATGTCCACCTTGCTGGCTGTTGCATTGGCCATGGCTCTGACTTTGACTGTTGCCCCTTCCTTGTGAATGTGAAGGGCTATTCCTTCCACCTCTGTTCTAGCTTCTGCCTCTTCCTCTTCCTTTACCTTGACCTCTTCCTCTTCCTGAAGGCATCTGGGTCTTGAATGCGTGCTCAAGAGATGATTTTTCATCTCTACTCAATCTCTGTTCATGAGTTATCAACGAGGCATGAAGTTCATCTACTGTGAACCTTGAGAGATCTTTGGTCTCTTCTATGGTGGTAACAATAACATCAAACTTTGACGGTAAGCATCTCAAAAGTTTCTCCACTATCCTTCTCTCTTCAAGAGTTTCTCCATGGGATCTTATCTGATTTACAATCCCAATCACATGTGTAAAGAATGTATCAACATTATCTGACTCTTTCATGCAAAGAGTTTCAAAATCTCTTCTCAGTAACTGAAGTTTTGTTGTCTTAACTTTCTCCATACCTTGATAGGCTACTTTCAGAGTTTCCCATGCCTCCTTGGATCTCTTAGCTGCTGCTATCCTTGGAAACACACTCTCATTTACAGCTTGATACAAATAGAAGAGGGCTTTAGAGTCCTTCTTTCTATTGTTCTTCAATAAATCCTTCTCTGCCTGCGTTAAGGCATTAAAATCTTTCTCATCAGCTGGTTCAACAAAACCATCTTCAACAAGTTCCCATAAGTCTTGTGATACAAACATGGCTCTCATGGTAATGGCCCAATAATCATAGTTCTTTCCATTAAACTGTGGAAGTTGAAAATTTCCAAGACTCATACCAGTGCTTGGTCCAGCCATTGCTTCAAAACTGAACTCTGACTTTAAATAAACTGTCTTTCCTTCTTTGAAAGAACAAACTCCTTAAACAATAGCACTATTATCTTTGAGAAATACCTGACTGTGACTTCTGTCGAGCTTTTCACGCTGCCGGAGAAAACACTGCAACAAGTCTTCTTATTCTTCAGCTTCTTTGAGACCTTAAAAGAGCCTAAACTAGCTCTAATACCATGTTGGAATTATTGGAAATTCCAAGCAAACAGGAGAGAATGACGCTCTCCTCTAAACACAGAGAAGTTTAAAATAGAAAAATTTATTTCACTTCTAGACAGAGATGGCATGAAAATGCTTTCTATTACATAAACAAAACTTCTTAAAAAAAAACTATTACAAAATGTCTTCCTCAAAGAGGGATTCACAAAATAATATCGAGACTGCTACAGACACAGTGCTCTACAAAAAAAATCTCTGTCTCTCCCTTCAAGAATGCACACAACAGTGCTTTTGTTCTTCTTACTGTGTTTTCTTTGCCTGCGAGCTCACACAGCGGTCACAACACAATACAATAAAATTACATTACAATAGCCTCACGGGCTTTTTTCCCTTTATATATGGCGTGGCAGATACAAAATTCAAAACAAACAAATAAAGCAAATTACATAGAAAACCTTTGCGGAATCATAAAACTTTGACATTGGCGCGATGTATGAGTGGGGACCACATCGTAGTCGGCCATCGCAATTGGCAGTATTGCGATATGCGATATGGCGGAACGCTGGAACAAAAAAAAATGTGATTTGCGACATTTGTGATGGTGCGACGGGCGCACATCGCAACTTTCAACATTTGCGATAACATATATGTGGCGGAACAACTTTGCGATATGCGATATTGCGACGGCGCATATCGCGTATCGCATATTTCAACATTTGCGATCAATACAATGGAATGGGCGGAATGCGCAATGTGCGATTTGCGATATAGCGCCACGTGGTCTTGTGGACCCACGGGCCTCATGCTTTACGAGAGGATGATTTATTATGGTTTCAATGTTATATTATATATAACGTTCCGCTACGGAACTCTCCACATTAACAAGACACTTGGGTTATATATAAAATTTGTGTTGCGATATGTAATATTGCGATGTTGTGATGATCGCTCATCGCACATCACAACATCCACATCAACAAGACACTGCGGTCCATGAATCTTGCAATCTGCGATCTGCGACACAGTGGTAGGGACCACTTGTCCGGCTTCTCATAAAATAAAAGAACTTCTGCTTGTTTCATTCATTTTTCTTCAATTTGGTTGTTGAGGGCTTTTATGCTCGACTTGACTGTTTTAATTCATTCTGCTACTCCGTAGAAAAAACTTCATTCTTCTGCTGAAGTAACTTCTCCGCCATAACAAAATTAATTCCTCTGCTGTTCATACTTGGCTGCGGTCCATCAAAAATTTAATTCTTCCTTACGGATTCTCCATTCCTCTTAAATACAAAGTGCTGTGCACTCAAAACACTTCTGCGTTGCTGCTGTTGTCCTTTATTCTTTGTTCTTCCTCCCCAAGGCATGACAGGTGACTTTAATATTTTCATTTTCAACAAGCCACCATGTATGTCATTGAACATTCCAAGTTCAACAAACGGACTCATGAATGCACTATTACAGTGAATGTTGAGTGTTATCATTTGATATATGGTTCTATAGCAGTCATCCATCTTCCATTTTTAATATTTGCTGGACAAAATATTGTTTTGTTAATAATTTTCTGGTGATGTGGCAGGATTTCTGAGCATCAAATGTGGAGGTAAAACAAATTACACCGACGAAAATAGTATCACATGGGTTACTAACGCTGATTACATAGACGTTGGTGAGACAGCGGTTATAGGGAACCTTATAGAAGAAGCCCAAGGTTCTTCTTTGGATAGTCTACGCTTCTTTCCAAAGCCTCTTAACAAATCTTGCTATCAGTTGCCTGTGCTACGCAACGTGCCTTACCTCTTAAGACTTTGGTTTGCCATTGGAAATTACACTGGATTCCAAAGTTCACGAGGCTTCGCTTTCTCTTTTGAGACAGTAGATATGTTAGCTACGGAAAACTTCACAGTAGATAATCAAGGCTATTATGAAATAATTTTTGTAACTTCAGGCACAATGATGTATGTTTGCTTGCTCAGAACCTCCGAGAACGATGATCCCTTTATCACTGGTATCGAGTTGAGGCCCCTCCGACATGGCATGTATGCACAGGCTAAACCAGGAACAATGCTCTTTTCAGAATTAAGAATTGATGCTGGTGCAGGAAAGTATTCGACGGTTAGGTGAACACTTTGAACTTTATATATTTATCTACAGAAATCTAAGCCTCATAATTAACAAGCTACTGGTGTTGATATTATTTGTAATCCGTTTTCCTATTATTTGGAAATTTGTATCTTTGCACGGTAATCTAAAATTATATGTGTACCGACTATAGCACATAGCTAACATAATTTTCATATGTGAGAGGCAGTTTTGATTCAGTAGCGTGCAGCAATGGGGATAATTTTTGTTAATGATTTAGCTGAATAATTTTATATGGTAAATTATGCACGTATCTCGAAGACCAATTCGACCGCATTTGGACACCAAATTTATCTATAGATATTACAGATTCTGATCTTCTACTGCCTATAAGTTCTGAAAAGCCGATTTCAACGAACAATACCAAAGAGCTTCCTCCACTTCTTGTCATGAAAACGGCGTGGCTTGTGAATAGCTCCGACGGCATTGAATTCCCCCTAGGATCACCCGTAGGGACCAAAGCATTACTGATACTATATTTTTCAGAGCTCCATATTCCGGACATGTCTGAATTGAGATCTATCAATTTCTCGATAAATGGGGAAGCTATATCAGAAACTATTACTCTCGTGCCAAATTATTTTGCCCCCAAACTGACATTCGTCTCCAACGAATCAGGTTACTTTATACTTCAGAAAGCCATTAACTCAACTCATTCTCCTATAATCAACGCATATGAGTATTACTTGATAATTAATACGGATCCGGCAACATATTCGCAAGATAGTAAGTGCCCTCTTAATCTTACAATACTCAAGTTGCACATCATACAATGCCTAAACGACTAGTTCTCAAACTGCAGTTGACGCTCTTGACTCTATCAAAAGGAGTTTTGACATAAAAGATTGGATCTCCGATCCTTGCTATGCCCTCCCTTGGAAAGGAATCTGCTGTGATAACAGCTCCTGTGTCGTTACGATTTCAGAAATGTGAGTTTAATTCTTTAATGTGCTTACAGCTGATTTGACTGTTGAGATTTAGAGGTGAGATTATAGTACCTAACTATAATAATATTCTTGTTGCCAGAGATTTGTCTGGAAGGAATATTACAGGATCAGTTCCTAATGATATTGTCCAGTTGACTGGATTAGTTAATGTGTAAGAAAATTTCTGTGTAACCTAAGTAGTTCTTCCAAGAAATTGCCTGCAATTTTAAAATACCAATGGTGATTATAAAATGTGAATGTTTCTTCCCATTGCGACGAGTTTTGTAGTGAAATTAGTAATAAAGTATGTTTGGAAGGTTTCCAAATAGCTTGAATGTGTGAAATGTATGAATAATTTATAAGCCTCCATGTCTGAACATAAAATTTGCTGGTCTGGGTTGCGAAGGGAACATAGTTCGTATTAGAACCCATAATCATTCATTTATGTTAAAATGAGCAGGTCACTTGACAATAATCATTTGATTGGATCATTGCCAAATTTCTCCAAATTAACCATGTTGGAGAGATTGTAAGTATCGTCTCGACATAAATTTTTCATTTAGTCCCTTTTCAGTATTTTCCTCGTGTATTTTCACAAGACCAAAATCAACTTTTGTTGTTATGCAGATACCTTAAAGAGTTGTCTCAGCTGAAAAACCTTAAAGAGCTGTACATCTTCCTCTCTTCTCCTTTTTCGATTCCTGTTCTAAATGGAATTAGCTATTAAAATTCACACGTCAATGTTTTTGAATTTATTGCCACAGGAAGATAGAGAACAATAATTTCAGCGGTGTCATTCCTGCGCAACTTCTCCTCAATTGTTTGTTGAACTTCAAGTAATCATATGCTATTTTATATAGGTGATGTCGGATTCAAATCCCATTTTAAAATTTCGAGGTTCAGATTTTCATATTTCCTAGAATAGAAATACCACATATATTAATAATCAATCGAATTAAATCTCTAGTTGATCTTGCTGCTTCATGTTCATGGAAAAAATCTTTCCTCGGTGTGTTGCAGATACTTTGGAAACCCCCACCTACGTATGGACAAGAGGAAATGTACTCTACAGAATTCAAATAAAAATAGATTGAAGGTCGTCCTCGAAATAACGCTCAGCGGAATTCTAATCATCGTTTTAGCGTTAATAGTCGGTTTTGTTGTGTATCGCAAAAGAATCAGAAGAAAAGATGAGGGGGTAACCACGCGAAGCAGTGTGGTGGAAATGGAATCAAGACGTTTGCTGTACCAAGGTCAAGAGATAATATTTAAAATATGATACCTAAATGAAACTAGCTTAGAAATAATCTGCTTTTACTGCTACTAACTTCACCTCCTACGAATGAATTGTAGACTATTCAATAATTGCAGTGCCCAATCCAACAAAGTCCCATGCCTTCACTCTGGAAGAAATGGTAGCTGCTACACAAACCTTCAGTCGGGAGATTGGACGAGGGGGTTTTGGATCAGTGTTCTTTGGTAAATTTCCAGATGGAAAGGATATAGCAGTCAAAGTGCTTTCATTGTTCTCCCACCAAGGAGTTCATGAGTTCTTGAATGAGGTAATTCTCATTTATTACCACGTAATTTGGTTCAATTTGGGTCCAATTTAAGAATCTGTAACAACGAGCAGTTATGGTTGCACTGAAAAGTACTATAAATACTGTTAAATTTATGCTAGTGGCTTGACTTGATGAACATGTTGATCTTCTTTCGAAAATCAATCACAGGAATCTGGTACCTTTGCTGGGTTACTGTAACGAAACCAGAGAAGTTATGCTGGTCTACGAGTACATGTCAGGAGGGTCCCTGAGGGACCACCTTTACGGTAAACTATATTGCAGAGAGATATGTTTGTTACAATTGATATAATAGCCAAGGTATCCAACTCGTATTTGGTTCTTATATTTTCTTTTAGGACCTCTTGCAGAAAAATCCAGTCTAAATTGGAAGACAAGGCTTAAAATAGCTTTAGATGCAGCCCAAGGTAACCGTTCCTTTAAATCACTTTGATGTAAAGCAACATTTTTATGATCTAAACGCTAGTTGTTTTAAGAATTGATCACAGGGAAATATCAGTTGATTTCTACTCTCTTAAAGGTGACAAATTATATACGATTAGCCTGTGATTTCTATTTAAAGGACTGGAATATCTACATGTCGGTTCCACTCCAAAGATAATTCACAGAGACATCAAAACTGCCAACATACTTCTCGACAGCAGGATGAATGGAAAACTGGCGGATTTCGGTCTTTCGAGGGTGACAATTGATGGAGAGGCTACCCATGTCACCACTGCAATTAAGGGAACGGCAGGATACCTCGATCCAGAGTATATCCCATACCTACAAATTGAATTACAACTTTGCAATATAATTGATCTCAAATGAGTCGGAATGTTTTATGTTATAATGAGTTTATTCAATTATTCTTATATTTTAAAGAAATGAAATGTATTTTAACTTAGATTATTACGGTATAAAATCAATTTCATTAGTTGCATTGGAATGATTTTTTATTTTTCTATAATGTTGATGCTAGTTTGTATACATTAATATAATATTACAAATATAATAACTAAAAATTTATGTTATACAATAAATATATATGGAATATATTGAATTAAAATTTAAGAATTATTGAATATTTTAATGTAGAAAATTTACACAAATAATTTTATCTTTTATTTATACCATATTTATTAACTTTCTGAATGTATGTGGAAAAATGCTTGCTTAGGTATTACAGCACTCAAATGTTAACAGAGAAAAGTGATGTGTATAGTTTTGGAGTGGTTTTGTTAGAGATCATATGCGGCAGGCCACCTATAGATCTGAAACTCCCTGTGCATGAACTAAACATCGTCAGATGGGTAAGGAAAACCTCCATCAATCTTCAAACATATAAATATTTAGTGCTGCATCTTCTATTAGATCGCTAACAGTAATTATTATAATTACAGGTGACACCGTATGCAATGGAGATAGATGAAAGTGGTGGAAAAATAAGAGAAATCATAGACAAGAGGTTGGGCGGAAGTTACAACATGAAATCGATGGGTGGAGTTATGAAAGTAGCTATGAGATGTGTTCAGGTTGAACCGTCTTGTAGGCTCAGCGTGAGTGAGGTAGTGGCGGAGCTTAAGGAGGCTATTAATGATGAAGATATTTCTGGTTTCTCAATTTCAGAGGAGACTGCTATCGAAAGTGATATTACTTCGTTGGCCTGGCCAGTCCGCTCATCGTTGGAAACGAGTGAACCCAAAGCAATGGAGTGGAGCGATAACAGCTCCAACATTCCAAAAGTAGGAAGATAAGTTGAGACATTGTGGATATCGATTGAACGGAGCGTTGCCACCATGTGAAATCTACATACCGTAATCATGTCATCTTGATGCAATAGATGACATCATGGCAATGTGTTCCGCCATTTACATGTTAATATTTTCAGAACAGACGTAATGCACTGTCTGTCAGAATGAAACTTATCATTTTGTATGATTTCTTATTTTGGAAAGTTATTTTGAAAAGTTTTGTTTAATCACTACGAGTTATAAGTTCAAAACCAAAGGTATTTAGTAAGGTATAGAATAGGTATGTTTTAGTAAAATTTAATAGTCAAATCGCTAAATCTATATGGATTTCTTGTCCTATCAACAAGAATTTTTAACACTAATTTAGTATTTAGCTTGGTGATAATTTTAAAATAGATAATAATTTATTAAAATAAACATATATTATTATAAAATTTTAAATAATAATAATAATATTTCCAAACCAATTAAACTATTTTGTAATTTAATTAATCATATTAGTTTTTAATTTTCAAAATTATATATATATATATATATATATATATATATATATATATATATATATCTAATTTTTTCATTTACATTTTAAATATCTATAATTCTTATCAAAATTAAATTACTCCTTTTTATAATTTAGTGTTTTTAAAATCTAATATTAATTATAATCTATAATCTATATTTAATTTTTTGAATTTATTATAATACTCTGCCAAAATCAAAACCATTTTTTTCCATCTAACCTCTCTCGTGATACAAATAAAATCTCACCATCTAAGCAGAGGAAATGTACCACCATCTTGATTTCATCTATTTATATAGTTTTTAATTTTTATATTTCATAAAATTTATTGTTTTTTAAATTAATAAAACTAATTAATATTTAATAAATAATATTATATAGTAAATTGTTTCGTTAACATTTAAATCAAAAATATATCTAAGACTTTACGTGAGATTTTTTTTATAATAATCTGCTGGTAATGGATGACCAATCCCTGAACACAAAAGTCAACATCCTCCTCCTCATCGTAACCATAAACTATACTTTAACGGACTCAAAAGGGAATTTAACTTGCAGTCGGCCATTAAAATTTACTACGGTTACTTAAGTATATACCCATTAAATTACTCTTAATCAATTTTTAAAAATTTACTACGGATATTTAAATATATACCCATTTAATTACAATTAATTATATTTTTCTTTTTCTCCTAAACTCTGCTTAGGTATCTGCACATTATATTTACATTTTTTTTAAAATTCTGTCCCGAAGTTTTTAAGCTTTTGTGGGCTGTAAAACCGTGCAATGTAACATCTCTTTGTCTCTCTTTTCTATTAACGTTTCATAAAATAAAAATAGAAAAATATTCCTTGCAATGTAACATCAAGGTTTGGTTAAAACATAGTAACTAAAGTTTAAGTAGGAAAAGAATACAAGCTTAAGGAAGAAAAAGATTGAATTGTAGACTAGTAGCCTATTTTTAATTAAAATATCATTCATTTATACAGACAAGTCAATACATAGTTCAAGAGACAAGTCAATACATGCAATCAGAAAAATATTCCATGCAACGTAACATCAAGGTTTGGTTAAAACGTAATAACTAAAGTTTAAGTAGGAAAAGAATACAAGTTTAAGGAAGAAAAAGATTGAATTGCAGAGTAGTAGTCTATTTTTAATTAAAATATCATTCATTTATACAGACAAGTCAATACATAGTTCAAGAGACAAGTCAATACATGCAATCAACGACTCTTGGGTGTTGATTAATTAACAGTTGCACAGAACCACACAAGTCCATATAGGCGGTCGACAACTCTCGGGGTATAACACTTACGAACAGCATACGCAGTCAACAACTCAGCGTTATGTTTTATACAACACTTCCAAAAAAACTCGAACAATAAGCTTTCCGATCTACAGCTACAACTGTGCACTATCTTTTACTGAGATTTTTAAATCATGTTTGATACAAAAATTAAAAAAAAAGCAAAAAAATAGGGGAATAATGTTTTTCTCTCAATATACAGAGTTTACACAGAGTTGCGGAAATTACTTTAATCAAGACAGAACATTTACTGACGTTTACACAGAACTGCAGAATTCACTTAATCTATATCATACAATTGTGGAAATCAAATCATATGAATCCTCTTTTCAATACACAGTGGCGGAAACGAAAATTGCAACTATAGAAAGGAGAAAATATAATCAACTAATTTTACTCATGGTGTTTTTGGTAAAACAGAGTGTTGGGATAAAATACATACCTGAAAATTCACTCCATCATTTTCTCCACTTGTCTTTACAGACTTACATCTCCCACATTACACAACACTCTCTTCACTACCTCTCTACTTGCTCACACACTAGAAATTACATGTAAAATCTAAACATATATATCTAAGACATTTAATTGGTGATAGACCATATTTAATACATAGTATGAACATATATCATTTTAATAACTAAACAAAGCAAAACAAAAATAAAACAAAATTTGCGGATTAAATGTTTGCCCATGCACATTTAATAACTATGCATTAAATTCTTTTTTACTTTGATTATTTAACTCTATTGCAGAATGGGTAATGTACTCTGCTCAAAACTTCTCCTTCTCTGCAAACGCAATCCGCAACCTGCAAAACATTAACTGAGGTATGGCTATTGCCACTTCATTGAACGCGGTGGTTGAAATTAATTTCCAACACTCCCCCTTAATCACAACTGCCTCCATTGACTGTTCCCATACAATCTCTGAGATAAACATAATTTTCAAGTGGCAATGGCTTTGTGAAGATGTCTGCAAATTGTTCTTCTCACCTGCAATGTTGCAACACAATCTCAATGTTGTTAACCAATTCTATAATGAAATGATATTTGGCATCAATATGCTTTGTCATTTTGTGAAAGACATAATTATTTGATAGTGTAATTGCAGAACTGTTATCATAGAAAATAATGGTTGCTCCGTCTTGTTCATGACATAAATCTCACAACATCCTTCTCATCCAAATTGCTTGACAAGTATTGTAGGAACATACTCAGCTTCTGTTGTTGACAATGATACTATCAACTGCTTCTTGGAAGTCCATGAAATGACTCCCGAACCCAAATGAAAAACATATCCTGACGTGCTATTATTGTCATCAACACTTCCTGCCCAATCACTATCAGTGTAACCAATCAGCCTAAAATCATCAATTGTGGTGTACAAAATTCCATACTCATTTGTCCCATTGACATACAGTAAAATTCTTTTCGTTGCTTGCCAATGTTTCTCCTTGGGTGTCTCCATGAACCTCGACACTAAAATCACTGCATACATTATATCAGGCCTAGTTGCGGTCAAATACATTAGGCTGCCCACTATGCTTTTGTATAATGTCGGATTGACATTGCTGCTGCAATCTTCCTTGCTCAACTTCAACCCCATGATGGTTGGAGTTGATGATGGCTTGCTGTTCTACATATTAAACCTCTCCAAAATTTCTGCTACATACTTTGCTTGAGAAATAAAAATCTCATTTTCTGTTTTCTTTACTTCTATGCCCAAAAAATATCTTAACAACCCCAATTCAGTCATTTCAAACTCACTTTTCATAACTTCTTTGAGATCAGCGATGAGAAAATCATCACTGCCTGTAAAAATCAAATCATCTACATAAAAAACGATAAGAATAAGCTGACTGTCACTTTGTTTGATGTAGAGAGTAGATTCATTGTCACATTTATCGAACCCATTTTCCAGCAAGTAAGCATCTATCCTACTGTACCATGCATGGGGTGCTTGTTTCAGCCCATAAAGAGCTTTCCACAACCTACACACCTCGTGTTCTTCGCCTTCTATTTCATAGCTAGGAGGTTGCGCAACACACACCTCCTCTTTCAGCACTCCATTCAAGAATGCTGACTTTACGTCCATTTGATAGACTTTCATTTTTGTTGCACTGCAATTGACAACATTGTACACACTGTCTCCATCCTCGCGACTGGCGCAAATGTTTCCACATAGTCTCTTCCATGTTGCTGCTTGTAACCTTTCACAACAATTCTTGCTTTGTGCCTTTCAATATTTTCTTCAGCATTGCTTTTGGTCTTATAGACCCACTTCTCTCCAATCACTTCTTTACCTTGTGGGAGATCCACTAACTCCCATGTGTCATTCTTTTCTATTTCTTCTATCTCTTCATTCATTGCTGCAACCCATTTCTCTTCCTTGACTGCATCTTCAAAATGGATTGGGTCATCTACATGTAAAAATAATGCAAATAATGAATTTATACCAGTGCTGATATCAACTTCATCTTGCTGACATATTTCACTTATATTTCTGAATTTTGGTCTTCTTGGTGTGCTTGAAGTACCACTTGAACTCGAGGGAGTTTCTAATCCCTGTGGTGTTCTTGGAGAAGCACTTCCTTGATTTGTCAAGGCTATTATGTTTCTAGCTTGTGGTGTGCTCTGTTGTGTTTGTGTAGGTGGAGGAGGAACCACCATGAAGGAATTGCTTGTTGTTGTGCATTCCTCCTGCTTTTCATGAAACACACATGTCTTTACATTCACTGTTTTCTCTAAGCTTCCATCCCAAGCTTCTTCTTCAATAAATTGCACATCTCTGCTGATTATAACTTTCTTAGTGGATGGATTATAGAGTTTATATGCCTTGGACTCATCACTATATCCAACAAGGATACACTTCTCCCCCTTACTATCCAATTTCTTCCTTAGTTTATCCGGGACATGTGCATATGCCACACATCCAAATACTTCCATGTGAGTGACAAACTTCTTTGTTCCACTCCATGCTTCTTCCGGAACTCTATTCATAACAGCTTTGGTTGGGCATCTATTCAAAATGTACGCTGCACAATTGACAACTTCAACCCAATACTCATTTAGGAAATGTTTTGCCTTCAACATACTTCTGACCATGTCCATGATGGTCCTATTCTTCCTTCCTACAACACCATTTTGTTGTGGTGTGTACCTTGTGGTACACTGCTTGTGAATGCCATTCTATCTACAAAAACATTGGAAATATTTGGAGATATATTATCCACCTCTATCAGTTCTCAACACTTTGATGTAGTGCCCACTCTAATTCTCAACAAGAGCTTTGCAGTGGTATAACTGTTCCAACACTTTACTCTTCTGTTTCAGAAGATACAGCCATGTATTTCTAGTGTAATCATCTATGAATATCAAAACATAATGGCTTCCAGCTAAAGATGGTGTTTGCATTGGTCCACACAAATCTGAGTGAACAATCTCTAAGGGTGCCTTTGCCCTTATACTCTTCCCTGTTGGGAATTATTCTCTGTGTTGTTTGCCCAAGATGCATCCTTCACATAGGCTGTTTGTTTTTTCTATGAGTGGTAATCCCTTTACCATGCCTTTTCTATGCAAAAGGAGAATATTTCTTTTCCCTCAACACACGGAGTTCACACAAAGTTGCGGAAATTACTTTAACCAAGACAGAACATTTACTGAAGTTTACACAGAGTTGCGGAATTCACTTAATCCATATCATACAGTTCCGGAAATCAAATAATATGAATCCTCTTTTCAATACAGAGTGGCGGAGACTAAAATCGCAACTATAGAGAGGAGAAAATATAATCAACTAATTTTACTCACGGTGAAACAAAGTAAAATAGAGTGTTGTGATAAAACACATACGTGAAAAATCCAGAACTATATCGCAACTAACCAAACTTTATATTAAAACTTCAACACATGAAATACATTAACATATGGAGGTTGTGACTCCTTTACAAGTAAAACAAGACTTCTTACTTGGATTTACATTCACCAGGGTTGCACAGTAACACACAGTAAAAATATTTTCACGCATCCACCTAAATTCGCTCCATGATTTTCTCCACTTGTCTTTCTAGACTTACATCCACCACATTACACAACACTCTCTTCACTACCTCTCTACTTACTCACACACTAGAAATTACAAGTAAAATATATATATATATATATATATATATATATAAGACATTTAATTCGTGGCATACCATATTTAATACATAGTATGGGTGGACATCATTTTCTAACATTACAGAAGTGGCGCGAACTAAAAAAAACTTGCAGATTAAATGTTTGCCCATGCACATTTAATAACTATGCATTAAATTCTTTTTGACTTTGATTATTTAACTCTGTTGTGGAATGCATAATGTACTCTTCTCAGAACTTGTCCTTCTCTACAAACGCAATCCGAAACCTTCAAAACATTAAGTGAGGTATGGTTGCTGCCAGTTCATTTAACGCAGTAGTTGAGATTAATTTCCAACATGTAGCACTTCTTAAAAATGGGTGGAAAGAGGGCCAAAATTCGTTATGACAAATGGGGTTGTTGGATACATCTTGCATTGGGCGTGCTCTTCAGTTTATTGGCTCTTACTACCATGCAACCACCATGTATATGATGAAACATTCGAATTTAACAAAGACTCATGAGTGCGTTATTAATTTTGAGTGTTTACTTTTTTGTAGTCTTAGAATCCTCATTTAATATATGGTTCTATAGCAGCCATCGATCTTATGTTTTCAATATTTGCTTAACAGAATATTGTTTTATTAATTATTTTATGGAGGTGTGGGAGGATTTCTGAGTATCAAATGTGGAGGTAAAACTAATGAGACTGACCAAAACAATATAAAATGGATTACTGATTCTGATTACATACCTCTTTCCTGCATGTAACCTAAGTATTTCTTCCGAGAAATTTACGATTGAAAGTTTAAAATGCCAATGAAGTCTGTAAAATATGAATGAGTTTTGAAGTGAAATTAGTAACACAATATGTTTTCGAATATCCATAATGTCTGAAATGTATGAACAAATTATAACTCTCCATGTCGAAAGATAAAATTTGTTGGTGCGGGTTATGAAGGGAACATAGTTCGTATTAGAAGTGACACTCATTCATTTATGTTAAAATGAGCAGGTCATTGGACAACAATAATTTGATTGGATCATTGCCAAATTTCTCCAAATTAACCATTTTGGAGAGATTGTAAGTATAGTTTCAACATAAATTTTTCATTTAGTCTCCTTTCAGTATTTGTCTCGTGTATTTTCACAAGAACAAAATTAAATTTTGTTATTATGCATATTTCTACAAAACAAAAATTTGAGCGGTACTGTTTCAGAATGGTTATTTCAACTGAAAAACCTTAAAGAGTTTTACGTCTTCATTTCTTCTCCATTTTCTATTCCCTGTTCTATATGGCATTAGCCGATCAAATTTATACGCCAATTTTCTTGAATTTATTGTCGCAGGAATATAGAGAACAATAATTTCAACAGTGAAATTCCTTCCCAACTTCTCCTCAATTGTTCGTTGAACTTCACATCATCATTTGTTGTTTTATATATGTTATGTTTGACTCAAATTCCAGTTTAAGATTTTGAGGTTCATATTTTCAGATTTTCTATAATAGCTATACCAGAGATAATAATAATAATCAATGCAATTAAATTCCTAATTAATCTTATTGCATCATGTTCAAGGAAAATGTTTTTCTTTGGTGTGTTTCAGATACTTTGGAAACTCCTACCTACATATGGACAAGAGGAAATTTAATCTACATAGTTCAAGAAAAAATAAATTGAGGGTTATCCTCGGAATAACACTAAGCGGAATTCTAATTGTCGCTTTCGCATTAATAGTGGTTTTTGTTGTGTGTCGTAAAAGAATCAGAAGAAAAGAAGAAGGGGCAATGACCAAAAGTAGTGGGGTGGAAATGGAACCAAGATTTTTGCCGTACCAAGGTCACGAAATATTACTTATAATATGATACCTAAATTAAACTACCTTAGAAATGCTTTGCTTCTACTGCTAATAACTTCACCTTCTATTAATGGATTGTAGACTATTCAATATTTACGGTGCTGTATCCAACAAAGTCTGCTGCCTTCACTCTGATGAAATGGTAGCTTCTACATAGAGCTTCAGTCAAGAGATTGGGCGAGGGGGATTTGGATCGGTGTTCTTTGGTAAATTGCCAAAAGGAACGAACATAGCCATAAAAGTGTTGTCATTATTCTCCCACCAAGGGGTGCATGAGTTCTTGAATGAGGTAATTCTCATGTATAACATTGTAATTCAGTTCAATATGGATCCAATTTAAGAAACTGTAACCACAAACAATTTGATTGCACTGAGTAGTATATATATTCATGCGAGTGGTTAAATTCATACCAGTGGTTTGACTTGATGAACAGGTTGATCTTCTTTATAAAATCAATCATAGGAATCTGGTATCATTGTTGGGTTACTGTAACGAAACTAGAGAAGTTATTCTTATCTACGAGTACATGTCACAAGGGTCCCTCAGGGACCATCTTTATGGTAAAACTATATTGCAGAGAGATATGTTTGTTAAAATTGACATAATAGCGAAGGTAACCAACTCGTATTTGGTTCTTGTATTTTCTTTTAGGACCTCTTGCAGAAAAATCCAATCTAAATTGGAAGACAAGGCTTAAAATAGCTTTAGATGCAGCGCAAGGTAACTATTTTTTTAATTTACTTTGATGTACAATAGTATTTTTCATGATCTAAACGGTAGTTGTTTTAAGAATTGATCAGAGGAAAATACCAATTGATTTCTACTATCATAGAGATGCCAAATTATGGATGACAAGATACGATTAACCTGTGATTTGTATTTAAAGGACTGGAATATCTACATGTTGGTTCCACTCCAAAGATAATTCAGAGGGACATCAAAACCGCCAACATAATTTTAGACTGCAGGGTGAATGGAAAACTGGCCGATTTCGGTCTTTCAAGGGTGAAAATTGATGGAGAGGCTACCCATGTCACCACTGCAGTCAAGGCAAAGGCAGGATACCTCGATCCAGAGTATATCACATACCTATATTTTGAGTTACAACTTTGTAATATAATTGATCTCATATGAGGAGAGATGTTTTATGTATTTTTAAAGAAATGCGATGTATTTTAATTTTAGGATTATTACTTTATAAAATCAATTAGAATGATTATTTATTTTTCTATAGATACTATTTTGTATAGATTTAAAAAAAAAATTAAAAAAAAAAAATTTAATTTATCTTAGATAATAATAATTTATAAATATGTATTAAATATATTAAATTAAAATATAAGATCATTTTATTGAATATTTTAAAATATATTTTTTCTTTTTAATAAAAAAATGAAAGAGATAAAAGCACAATTAATTTTATCTTTTATTTATACCACACTTATTAACTTGAAATGTATGTGGAAAAATGCTTTCTCAGGTATTACAACACTCAAATGTTGACAGAAAAAAGTGATGTGTATAGTTTTGGAGTGGTTTTGTTAGAAATCATATGCGGCAGAGCACCTATAGGTCTAAAACTCCATGGAAATGAATTGAACATCGTCAGATGGGTAAGGAATCCTACCATCAATCTCCCAAAACATAAATATTTAGTGGTGCACCTTCTCCTAGATGGTTAACGGTGATTATTGGATAATTACAGGTGACACCGTATGCATTGGAGATGGATGAAAATGGTGGAAAAATAAGGGAAATCATAGACAAGAGGTTAGGTGGAAGTTACAACATGAAATCGATGGGTGGAGTAATGAAAGCAGCTATGAGATGTGTTCAGCTTGAACCGTCTTGTAGGCCCAATGTGAGTGAGGTAGTGGCAGAGCTTAAAGAGGCTATTAATGATGAGGATATTTCTGGTATTTCAATTTCAGAGGAGACTGCTATCGAAACTGCTATCGAAAGTGATTCTTAGTTGGCCGGAATTTTCTGTTCATTGTTTAAATGGAGTGAACCCAAAGCAATGGAGTGGAGCGATAATAGCTCCAACATTCCAAAAGTAGGAATATAAGTTCAGAAATTGTGGATACAAATCGTAATGATGTTAACTTGATGCAATAGTTGACATCATGGTAATGCATTACACTGTTTACATGTTAATATTTTCAAAACAGATTTAAGGCACTGGTTGTGAGAATGAAACTTATTATTTTGTATGATTTTTTTATTTTCGAAAACTTTTAACCATTTCCTATTTCCAAACCAATTATACTATTTTGTAATTTAATTGGTATATATATTTGTGTTTTTTAATTTTCCAAATTTATTAGTTATATAATCTAGTCTAACTTATAGATGAAATGGTATTTTTCATTGGAATTCATCAGAATCTAGCAAATACAATATCAAGATTTTTTGTTGCATAAAATATATTTTTGAAATCATAAATGGATTTAACACCCTAAATAACCTGGAGCAGTAGAATTATGCATATTAAACAATTTAAACTGAATTTTTTAAAAATATTTGTTACAGAAGAATTCATCAAAATTCAGCATTACAATTTCAAGATTTTTTCTTGTTTTCAATACATTTTTGAATTCATAAATGGATTCAACACCCTAAAAAACCTAGGACACTCAATTATGAAAATTAAACAATTTGAACTGATTTTTTTAGTAATATCTGTCAAATTTGACTAAAATTAACTAAAAAAATATCCCTGAAAAAAACCATTTCCTCTATAAAATAGTCCAGATACATAACTTGTGATGAGTGTTATAACAACCTACCTCATCACCATTAAACCAAGACCCCATGAACCATTTCATCTATAAATTAGACTACATCTATACATATAACTTTGTAAGGCATAAATTCAAAGAAGCATTGAAGATCAAAATTAGTAAAGAAATGATATTCAGTTGTCTTAAATCATATGCAAGAGTTTCATGTGAGCCATTAAATCCTTGAAGGTGTCCATTGCTAGTGGCATATATATGAAGTGATAATCCATTCAGTGGAGAAAATCTTCGAGGTCCTTGTGACCCAATTGAAATTTGATAATCCTCACCGCATCCAAAACCTTCCTGTAAGAAACCATTATAGAAAAAATCACTCGAAAAATTGTTGCGTCATGTCTTTTCAGAAATATAATCATAACTTGAACCACCTAAAGTTTGAGAATCATATTCTATTTTTTATGGAGCATAGCCATACCAAATTTCACCATACCAAAACTGAGAATCTTGAATTTTGCGACTAGGTAAGGTATCTCCTTCCCAAACATTGTGAAAAGAAATTTCGGGTATAGCTAGACTCACCCCACAGTTACAAGCCAATGTTTTACATGAAAAATATTTTTCTTGTGTTGGCTCCAACACAAGCCTCACCCCTAGAAATTCAGGCATCCATGAGAGATCCTTATCAGCATTAGAACCATTAATTTGACTTGAATAATTGGCTTCAAGCATAATGCTCAAAAGGCGATCAGATGCACAATTGTTAAATTAATTAAATGGTTGAATGCATGAGAGACTCGTGAATTTAATACCATTTGAGAAGGGAGTAAATAATGTTTAAGGCATAGTACTCGGAGTTGATAAAGGGGACAAATTAAACAAATGAAGTGAAGAACTATAAAGGGAATCATCTACTAATTTTAATGAGTGTTTAGTTTGCTAGGAAAATGGATAATTTTCATTAGTAATAGAGCTCAGAGAATTTTCCAAAATATAATCTTCATGAATGGCAAGAGAATGTCTAAATTATTTCAAAAATATTTTAATTTTTCAATTTTTGGAATCAACTTGTTATTCTCTAGCAGATAACCTTCAGATTGGCAAGAAAAGGGCTACAGGGATTAAAGAGCATCCCCAACCAATGACTAGCGGAGCTCAAAACATGAAGATGGTTGTGTCAAATAATAATGGTAACCTACTGCATCTGAACCTGGTAAATGTAATCCACCATCAAGCATACAAAAAATTTAAGATGGAGAAGGTCGATAAGGCTGATTAATAGATGGTGATAATAATGCCAAAGATAAATAATTTTTCCTCCCTACCTTATCTCCCGCAACTAATGCAGTATGAGTCATTAATTTCTTAAGTTCCACTCTTTTTTCTTGGAATTGAATGTAGTGCCTCCGTACAACTTCATCTGTATCTTTATACTTTTCAAATACAATAAAACCAATATGCTTCAAGACTTTTAAATTGTTTTCCCCAATTATTTTAACAATTTCAAATGCATTAGTGGAGAATTATCAGTCAACATGAAGGCTTGGACTCCATAAAACTTCCTCTATAGGCATCCTTGAATGCCAAGAGATAAGGATTCCCCCCCTTCAGAAGAAGATCAACACATTTACGAGGATGATAAAAACTTGCAAAATGTAACCCTAAACACTAATTTGCCTCATCGACAACATCAAAATTCACAAGTGTAAATTTTTCAGAACCTAACAAAAGGTTGCAACATGTCATCAGAATGAAGCATACAAGCATAATGTAAAACTCTTTCTAGCTTCAAAAATTCATCAGTCTCCATTGAACCATTTCTGTTACAAAATATTAACAATTAAAGTTGTATTAAGTTATTAACACATGAATAAAGATACAAATGAACACAAATAAATTTTTATGGAGGTAGTGTAACTATCTTAGTAATAGGTATATCCTTCACATTTGAAGTTGAATATGAACTATTTATATTCTTGCGGGATTTTTTCTAAACCATTTCCCAAGTGGAAATTGTGGCCTTATTAGATTCCTATCCATGGGAAGAAGGAGATTGTTTATATGCATTTAAAATGATACATGATGCCAAAGAGAGTGGGTACATAGGTACCGCTACCAACATAAGCAAGGGAAGCATGCCCTTTTGCTCATTGGCCTTTTTGCAAAATTTGTTTCAGAATATGGCTAAAATGTAGTGGACATTGTACCATTTTTCTTGAGTATCATGTGGTGGGAAATGTACAATTTTCCCCCTATATTTTGCAATCATTATACACTCTACAATAAATTCATGGAGATCTTTTGTGTCTCATAGATGGTTACAGTCTTTGGGATGTCTACAATTGGTTACAATAGCCTTGACCTGTTTGGATAGCTTGAAATGCTGCCAGTGTTGGATTGAGTCTGTGTAATATTATTCTCTATATGTTTTGAAGAATCTATAGTGTACTAACATCATCCAAAGCTTCTATGAATCAAATGTTGGATTCCAAAGAACAAATCAACTGCTCCATCCTTCTGGTTGCATTTCCCAAGATAAATATTGATGGGTACTTTACATGAAATAAACATTATAGATCCTCTAAAAGGGGACTCCCTTTTTGTGAAGTCTCTTAATGGGCTCAACATATAAACAAAAATGTTAACATTCCACTTTTTAAACTCCCTTTAACATGTATGGAGCATGCTTTTTGGGGCAATTATTAATGGTTTTCATGTTGGAAAGGAAACCAGATAACTTTGTAGGAAACTTATAATAATGAGTGATTTTCTTGCCGTATGATCAGGAGAAATAATACAACCTTCAACACGATCACTACATGATGATGCCTCCATTTCATTTGGGATTAATTAACCAACAATATTTCTCCACAGGAATTCAGATCCCTATTTTTGGCCAGCATCCATTTTCTCGTCCAACTACAAAACGATTTTTGATACACAATTGTGCTTCTCAGACAAATCATGAGATTGGAAGGTTGGGAATACCTATAAGGCATCCAAAATGGAAATTTCCATGTCTCTAAAAAAATTATCCGTGTGTACTTGATAGCTTTATATGCTTATGCTTCTTCCTAAATTCCATACTCCCTGTACGTTGAAAGGTACAAATGGAATATCAACGGATTTACTTCCATCATGTATTGTTGTGTTTCTTGAGTCCTATGCAAATCAACCAATGGAGGAGTATTAGCATAAACAAAATCATCAAACAAAAAGTATGATCAATCACAGTCATCCATATGGGTACTTTACATGACATATATAATAAATGAACCAACAATGTTTCTCCACGGAAAAATAAATTGGAATTATCAAAAATAGAAACAAATACAAATGTTCACATGCCTTATAGAGTTTTGGAAATACAAATTATTATGTTATGTTATTTATTTCTACTTATATGAACATCACAAGTTGGTAATTAATTTTTTGATATCATTAGATGGAGTGTAAATGTTTGTAATTATATGGAGTGTAAATGATTTTTCGATGCATAGATAGCTAGATAAATATGGGTGTTCTCATAAAGTGACTTTCACTTTGCCCTAACTTGTTTTAGATTTTTGAAAAATTGTTACGAATTGAATAGGCATCGAGTGCACCAATGTTGCTTTCTTAGAGTACATGCACTCACCAAAACTCGCTCTCTCGAGGCCAGAACGCATGCACTGACCGAAACTCACCCTCTTGATTGAATGATGTAAACACAGATAAATTTGTATGAAACTTATAATCATGAGTTATTTCCCTGTTGTAGGAGCATGAGAAATAATCCAACCTCCAACATGATCACTACGTGATGATGCCTCCATTTCATCTGAGATTAATGAACCAACAATGTTTCTCCGCTGGAAAATAAATTGGAATTATAAAAAATATAAACAAATAGAAATGTTCACACGCCTTATAGAGTTTTGGAAATACAAATTATGTTGTTATGTTATTTATTTCTACTTCTATGAACATAACAAGTTGGTAATTAAACTTTTGTATCATTATATGGAGTGTAAATAATTGTAACTGTATGGAGTGTAAATTATTTTTCGATACATATATAGCTAGATAAATATTTTTCATGCAATATCAATGAATAGAGATTTATAGATTCATATAATTTGTTCCAATTGGATTATAGGTTTATTTTTTAAACCTTTGAAACAACCTTTATTTTTCATGCAATATCAATGAATACAGATTTATAGATTTATATAATTTGTTCCGATTGGATTATAAGTTTAGTTTTCCTAAATTTAGTTACGAGATGGGATGGAATATAGACAAATTCATCCATTATCGCTAATGATGACCTAAAATAATAATCGATTTAAGGATAACCCTCTCAACCTAGTTATTCAATACATTACAGATAAGTGATTCCAAGTTTACAATCCACCGCCCTACCCCCGACTAGCTAGGGAATCCCCACAATATTTGACAACTGGTTTTGGGGCAGAGAAGGTTCCCAACCACTTAAAATGGAAGCATCCAGCCATGGTAAGGCCAATGCCCTTCTCGTCAAGATTTTAATACATTTTATGTATTTTAAAGCTTAGGATAGAAGTTATATTTCATATATTTTAAAGCCCAAAATAAGTTAGAACTGAGGTTATTCAGTTAAATAAGAATATTTGCAACAACTAAATATTTAAACTAATATTTAATATTTAATGTGAACAAGCACACATTCCCATAAACAGTGATCAAGGAAGCTATGAAATCTCTCTTTACTTAAAACCAATAGCCAATAAAATTTTGAGAATTGACAGAAAGACACACTCAAGAACAAGCCCTTAAAAATAGTAAATCTTCATAACCAATTCAATATGTTTAACATGTTTGAAAGTTCAAGAAAAATTATATCAATATTAGAGCAGACTTTTAGAATTTCAATAAAAAGTATATCAATAGATAGAGCGCCAAAAGAGGGCGAAGCTGTAGATCTACTCTTCCCACTCAAAATTCTAAAACACATAATTCAAATCACAAATATTACACAAACTAGGGCATCCTATCTATACTCAGTAACAACCTGCATTTACAAAACACAAATTGGGATTTAAGTACTAAAAATGAAAACCAACTATAATTATAATATTTTTTGGAAATCGCACAAAAATTTGGGCATATTCTTCGCTATCTTTGGCTTTTACTGGGTGCTCCCTCTTGATCCCACCAAGAATCCTAATCTGAACTGTCTGATGTGCGCCTAATTTGGCTGAAATATACGTTCCATCGACCTCCTTGTGCTCTCACTTGAATCATGGGGGGCCTGCACAACATGTATAATTGCATATATATACATATAAGAACTTTGTGTACATTAAAATTAAAATTTAATATTTTAAAATTAAATGGGAATGTAGTTTCATAAAAAAGAAAAAAAAAAGAAAAAAAAGAGAGATTCAAATTCCATGCAATACCTCATGTTGTTCCCCCTCCATTTTCCCCGTCTGGTATTCGCTCTGCATCGTGCCACCGTGGATAAAAAATACAGTATACATATACAAGTATATATATTAAAATGTTAAAATTTTGTAAATGAAAATTCAGAAACTCATGCAGTTTATTAAAAACAATGTTAGACGACTTCTTCAAATTGTTTGGATTTTCCTATCCCCATTGTCAACTCCATCTCTAAAGTCCTTGGAGAACATAAATAATCTCCACAAACCTAAAATTAAAAAATTTCTAAAGTCGTTGCAGAACATAAATCATCTCAACAAACCTAAACTTCAAAAATTTCTAAAGTCATTGCAGAACATAAATCATCTCAACAAACCTAAACTTCAAAAAATTTTAAAGTCGTTGGAGAACAGAAATCATCTCCACAAACCTAAAATTCAAAAATTTTAAAATTGTAAAATAAAGATCTATCTCATTTTTTAAAGAAACTTGCACTTCAATTTATAACAAAAAATAAGTGAAAAAATGAATACTTGTGACAATGGAATATTTGACACATCTCCTAACAGGGAAGAAGACGATGGCGCTATTTCCAAAATTTTGGACGAAATCAGAATCTAATAACATTTAATTATATACATGTGTACATAATTATTTATTTAAAAAATATTTCCTCATCATACCAATATAATAATATAATAATAAATGTACATCAACATCATGAACTCTTAAAAAAAACTAACATTTCCCAAAATATCACCTTGATTGCCAGAACCTGAACCTTGGACCATGGTATTATCAAAATTTTCATTCAACAAGTGTGTTAACTAAAAATGGTAAACATACGATACATTTATGTTATATTAACACATACAAATAAAAATGTATATGTAAATTTTTAGTCATCCATAATTTTCACTATGCGAAGATGACTAAGTATCGGTTCTAGATTTCTAGAAACAAAGTTCATAAACATTGTGAGTTCTAGAAATCTCACTACCTTCATTATCCTTAAGATAATTTTTTCACTATTTCATCATCCCATCATTTCAATGCTCATATCACCCATCTCATAAGACCCATCATGGGCTCATTTCACTCAGTTTGTCTTTGTGTGTCACCTTTGGCCTCAACCCTTTATTTTGTTTTGCCTAATTCCTCCATTGTCCATCTAGGGTTTTTAAGGGCATTTTTTCTTGGTTTCATGACCTCCATGGTTAAACATCAACAAGGCTTGTATCTTGATGCTCTTACACCTCATCCTATCCTTAATATACCTTCATAAACATTTCCCATCACTCCTATCCCTCAAATTCATCATTTTTCTACAAAACCTAGTCTATGGCCACATTTTGACACTTTTTAAGACTAGGCCTGTGTTTTTCCCTTTCGGACCGCTTCCCCTCACTCAATCCTTGAAATTACACTTTTCCCTACTCCCCAAGAATTTATACAACCCTCAATCCCTTCATTCCCCTCCGTCTACAAGGCAGTCCTAAATCCCCTACCCCAAACCCTAAATTCCTCTTCCAACTAAGCTAGGGTTTGCTATGGAAAAGAGGCATAAGAGCATAAGATACATATGGTAGGTCATATCAGAAATAATGAAGCCATACCAACTCATAAATATCATGCCTCCATCATTTTCCAAGAATTCATTCCAAGGGCCTAATCATTTGCCACACCTAGGGCCAATTTTGCTTAAAAATATGTTTCTGACCAAAGAGAGATACATTTGGCAAAAGTGAGAGAGTTTTTTGTCCATAATAAGGCCAAGAAGAAAAAAATCCTTCCATTTTTACACAGGTATCATAGTTTGGGAGAAATATAAAAAACATAGGTGTCCTAGGAGAAATTTTGCACTGCTGGAGTCACCTTGGGAAAATACGGTTTTCTCACACCTGGAGTGTCCAAATGACTTTCTTGATGAGTCAAAAGACAACTAGACTTGAATATATTTCCAATGAGATATCATGAGCTCAATTTGGAGTTAATGAAGGCCTCAAAAAGTTGCTTGCACCAGCACTCTGCATTTCTACAGCATCACTCAGTAATTTTTTGCCAGTCTTGGGAAACTCAACTTTTGATAGGGAAAATAAACTCCAATTAGAGACCAAATGGTATATTTGGAAAGTAGACTCAACAATATTTCCAAATAGCTATCACGGAGCTCATTATGACACCGGGACAACCTCTAAATGCCCTCTGCCAATTGGCGCTATGCACAGACGGAGTGGCACTGTGCACAGAGGAAATTAGGCTATAATTGCCAAAAATTGGTCAAAACCAATCTTTTTTGGGATGATGGAAAAAAATTATCAAATGATGACAAAAGGCATCCTTCATAACAACACATGGCATGACAAAGGGTTTTAAGCTGCCTTCCAGGGTTTAGCAAAGAGGCCTTGATTCCACCTCACCAAAGGTACATAAAGAAAAAGATTATTAGTACAAAGGCATGAGTTTTCAAAAGGTAAAATTAGAGGTCTTAAGAGATCAAAAGAGGTAGACAAGAAGCACTGTATCCCACTTCACCATAGGGACAAAAAAGGCCAAAAAGACAGTAAAAAAGTAAGAAGGAAAACAAACTTTAGAAAGTGGGCTTTGGCTCATAAGATTATTTTTCAAAAAGGGTATAGAGGTCTCCTTTACCTCTTCCTCACCTCATTTTTCATTACAAAAGAAGAGAAAAACTGTTGAAAGCATTTTTTGTAGGGTTTCTGCAAATTTGGTTAAATTTTTTGAGAGTTACACGCTGACGGAGGTGCTACGAACCTAGCTGCCGGTGTTGCGTAGAGAGGGGGCAACCACAATGTTAAATTACATTACGCTGTGCACCGGGAGGGTGGTGCTATGCAGATGTGAAGGTGTTGCAGACAGGAAAGTTTTGGTCCCGTTAGCTCAAAAACTTCCAAAAATCAAATTTTTTGCCTCCAAAGCGCTTGCATGTGTTAAGAAAAGTTGGTAGTCTTTCTTCCTTGCCTTCCAAGTGGTCTTTTTCATAATCAAGGACAGTATTAAGAACCTAATTTTCCCAAACCCTAATCTTCATGAAAATCAAATATTTGACATTCTAGGGTAGGGCTTACAAATTGAAGATTTTTCATTGGTGTAAAGACACATAGTACCAGCAAGCCTACTTCTAAAAAAACTCTGAAGGAGTTCCTAGAATTACTTCATCTTGCCATCCATTTCCTAGAAATTTTCCCTCACCATCACTCATTTTTTCATCCCTAGACCTAAAGCTCTCACCAAGCTGAAAACCCCTTTATTCAAAGATACCCAAAACATTGAACACTTGGAGCAAGATAGTGATAGTGATGACACAAATAAATCACTCCCAAGTGCATAAAAGGGTACTGCTGATAACACGAAGACACAGTGGATAATGAAGGAATTGGTGAGGATGAAAGTCAACAAGAAGGTCCACATGACAGCCAAGAGAAAAATGTGCTTGAGCATGACAGTGAGTATAATAATAGTGCAAACAAGTGATGAAATGAATGCAGATGATGAAACTGAAATAGAGTTTGAAGGGGTAGGAAATGACCAAATCAATACCACTGATAGGACAGTCAATGAGGAAAAGGAAAGTAAGAGAGATAGATCACGATAAGTCATGACACTAATCAGAATCTTGATGACAAAGAAAATCAAAGTGACAGTGCAGGAAATGAAAAATAAGAGGACATCAATGAAGTACAACACCAAATTCAAGCAGATGCAGAGGCTGATGATCAACTCCAAGACCAAGGTAACAGTACTGAAGATAGCAAGAAGGGTGACAATGATGAAAGTGTTGAAGGCAATAGTAAGGCTCACATCTTTCCCAATGGGCAGGATAATGATGCACAAAGTAATGGGAGATCTAGCAGTAATGGTAATGAGAGAGTTTGAAGAAGGAGGCATTAATATATAGGATGACCATGATAAGTACAACAAGTGAAAGACAAGGTAGCCAAGAAGACAGCCATGACATTTGTCATCCACCTATGATAAATGAGGATACCCTTTTCATTAAAATTTGAGCACTGAAAGAAGGTAAATACCAATAAAAACTTAGATAAATGGCTCAAGATTTTCCACAGGCTTCTAAAACCTCTTAAGGGACCTCTCCACCAATTTTGAGGCAATTTGAACAAAATTTTGTCTTTTTCAAATTTTGACCCCTCTTTGTGCAGCAACCTAGGCGCTACGCACAAACTTGGTGAATCCCAAGCTCAAAAATTTTGCATTTTTTCTTTTCTCACATCACCAACAGTATTCTCACCAATTTTCAGATCATTTGGAGCATTTTTGACCCCCCAAAAGGTAAAAAAACATCAAAATTTTGACCTTTCTGCCTCATTTTCAGACCAGGCGCTGTGCACAGAGCAGGGTTGGGAATTTTTTTTTTTTTGAATAGTAAATTGCATCCACTTAGCACAACTCAAGAATTTCTGGAAAGTAGACTCATCAGGCTTTCCAACGAGCCATCATAGAGCCAAATCCGGTGTCAGGAAGGGGTCCAAAACTCAGCCACCAGAGACCTTATTTTCTGTTGAAGTGGCGCTATGCACAGAGGTTGTCTAGTGTGTTTTGGACCAAAAGTCAACAAATCAAACTCATTTATTGAAAATAGATATTTTTGAGTTTTTTGAGGCAAATTAATCTAGAATTAGGTGCAAATAGTTATTTTGGCATTTATTTCTTAGGATATTATGTGCCTTGGGCTTTGCATGGTCTCTTGGCCATAAATAAGATTTATGGTTATATTTTACATTTTCCTACCACATTTAGGGTTTTAGTCCTCCTTTGCTCCATGAATAGAGCATGAGGCCCCTATGTATTTTTTTGGCATTTGATAATATTGAAGAGCAAGAGCTTGGAGAAGAAATTGGTTTTGTGAAGTGGATGAATGGCTTGTTTTCTTTGATCATGGAGAAGCTTGTTTGCGGGATTCCTTAACTTGGTGAATGGTGATGTTTTCTTAACTTGTTCATGTTTTCTTGTTCTCATTATGTTTCATGCTTCTTGGTTGTTATAAATAATAAAAGTATAGGTTGAGACATGCTCTTTGAGGCACCTTAGTTCTCCTATTTGTTATAGCTTTGATGTTTTCCTCTTTTGGTCATCTTAAGGAATTCTTGATTGCTCCTTAGGTCCACCAAAACTTATTCTTGTTTCATGTATGGTTAGTATGCTAGTTTACAAGTATGATTCATGGTATGCCCTTCTTATTTAAAGCTTTCAAAACCCTATCTTGAAGCCTTTCTATGGAATATTGATTGCTAGGTTAAGTCAAAGAGGTCTTGTTCGATCTTGCCCTTTGTCCATGCTTACCAACTTGTTTTAGAGTTATCAATAGCTTGATATATGTTGTTTAGGAGTTCCCTCTTTATAAATTGAGTTATTTGTGTTATCTTATATGTTTTCCCAAAATCTGAAGGTGAATTTCTAAAGTTAGAAGCTCTTATGCTCTATATGTTTCACTGGAATGTTTATCTTGGATGTTTATCAGTTTAAGTATTGTTCATTGAGCTTAATGGTTTGCCCTACCTCATGAGTTGTAACTTTTAATTATATGTATTTAATACCTCTTAGTCTTTCCCAAATTTGATGTTCACTTCACCTCATACATCACCTTAAGGATCTATTAACCTTGTTAAATTGGCCCTACAATACACTATGTTTCATCATTTAGACTCCCTTGACTTCATTTATCCATAGCCCAATGGCTTTGAGATACTCTCACTCCACCTATTCCACTTTACCATCTTTCCCAACCAAAACAATCAACAAACCCTACACCTAATAACTAGCCTAAAATCAAAACCCTAGAGAAAAAAGAATACATCCTTTCCACCCCAATAGAGAGATCCCTCTCTGAGTCCAGGAAGGCTAGGTCATCGGACTCCAAAGCTTGGTTCCATGTTACCATATCATTTGGTCTGCCAATTTTCCAAATCACGGGACCCTAACATAAATTACCAATTATATTTAAATATCCACCTTAACCATTAACACGTACTGATCCCACACCTCTTTTTCATGAAGAATTAAGTCTTGCAAACCATTGCGACAACCATTTGCATATTTTTTAAGCTCCTCAATATTCATGTTATATTTATCGTCATATATTTTATATAAAAAATTAGCACATTCATTAGCTCATTCTCTTTGTCAATTCAGACCAATATCAATTCCACTAAATCCAGTGTAGACATTGTCTATGATGGCATCCCTTGTTTCTCGACTAATTTGAGAAGTGGCATCCATCTCTTCCCACAAATTTTCGACACAAGGAGATAATTTTACCAAAGGTGGCTTAGGGCAAGGCAATTCAACATCACGCTTAGTGCCCTTACAGTCACATAATCAACCTTCCCCAGTACCAAAATATTCAGAAGGAAGGTCATTATAATTGGGTTTCATACCCAAAAAGAATTATGCATAAAATAATTTTGCAAAATACATTAGAACATTGTCATTCCATGGAATATTTCCATAGGTTGCAAGGAACCTATTATACAAATGGTTTTCTATATTATGGTGCTTGAAATATTTCACCTTCAACATATTTATTTTCATCCCTACTTTGAAATTAAACATAGATTTTTATAGTTCTTTTCTAAACCTATTTTTAAAATCGACCCATTTATTGGGACCCATTACTGCTTCCTTTCTCTGCCTCATAATTTCTACAAAGTTATCTGTGGTTGGCCCAAGATTCTTGTAAACATCTAGAAATGTGCTTAGAAAGTGCACAACTATTTCTAAGCTTTCGCGACTCTCAGCAGGGAGTTACAAACTCCCAAGATCTTTCCTCAATTTTGAATAAATACCTTCACACCTCTGTAATGTACAATGTTGGATATTTGTTTCTCAAGGAAGTTCAATGGGAATTTGAGATGGATAATTTGTAGTTGGTATACAACCATCTTCTTGAATTTCCCGATTTATTCTATGTCTTTTTCGAGCAACATTTTCACCCTCTGCATCAATATATAAAATTATGTATAAATAAAAAAACATGTTCTAAAAATGTACAAATTTGTTTTAACATAAAAAAAATTATATAATTTAACAAAATGGTGATCATGATGATCTGATTGAGAGTAATGACCACCTAGAGATGGTTGAGCACCATCATTCCCACCCAGATATGGTTTAGCACGAGCATGACCAGCCATTGATTTTCCACTAGGGGAATGTGTACCACCACCCTCACGCGATGAGAGAGAAGCCTCTTAAAAAACAAAATAGAAATTTTAATCAATTCATATATATATATATATATATATATATATATATATATATATATATATGTACATACATATATTATTTATCATTTAAGAGTATATATATATATATATACACACCATACCACTATGATGTGAACAATGGCCCTCCATTGACTAAGTAGATACTCTTTTCGTCCCACCTCCTAAAAAAATGAAATTTATTAAAAATTAATTTAACTTGCTAAATTGATAAAAAATAAATTGTATATGTATACACATGTACGTGCATAGGATTGTATTCAAATATCATTTAAAACCTATCACATTTAATATAAATGCCACGATCATGATGGACATCCCTCGATTCATTTGATATGCTCTTTGATCCATGACCCCCCCCTCTCGTAAATGCATGCAACTCTATTGATGCTTGCCTCAAAGAATCATGTGGAAAATGTTCTTCCATGATATATATGGATATTTACATATACATAGATACAATATGTTTAAAAATTTACCTCATACATTTAAAATTAATTTTAAAACTACTGTTCAAAAAGGTTGAAAAAATTCAAAAAATTGATGTAATTTACACAAATGTTGAAGCACAAATTGAACACAAATGTAAAACACAAAACTTGAAGCACAAATTGATTTGTAAAACTCAAGACTATTTAAACACAAATTTGTTGAAGCATACACATTTTGAAAATTAAATAAAAAATATTGTAAAACATGAAGTTCACCAAGTTGTGCTTACATAGTGGGGGCACACTTGGTATATAATTGAAAAGAAATGCATGGTCATTAAAAATGATACATTTATAACTAAAAAACACACACATATCAAACATATCTCATAATTTCCATCAATAATTTTTTGATGGATATCAGCTTATTAACACAAAATCATCTTTGACACACAAATCTTGAGTTGGCATTTCCCCATATAATAGATCACTAGACATCTTATTAAAATTTGCACAATGTATTATACTAAATGATTGAATTTTTCTAACAATATTGTTTGATTTTCCATGAAGTTATTTTAACCTCTCATTCTTAACTTGGTACACGCCTTTCATCTCGTTGCACACAAGTTTAGAATTGGTGAGAACTACAATTCCATTGGATCCATATTCCCTAGCTGTTCCTAAGCCTTTTATCAATGCAATATAATATGCTTCAATGTTTGTTGTTCTTCCAGGTACATTCATTTTCCTTTGGACGAATTTTTTCGTCGCAATATTGCATAGCACATAAGTAATCATTGTTTGCCTTGGATTGGGATAACGAGAAACATCTATGCATAATGTCCATTTTTTAACCATGTTTAGCGGGTTTATGATCCCTAAAAAAAAAAAATCAATAAAATATTAATTTCATTTACTGCAAATGGCTTATTTTATGGGAGAAATGACATACATGGTTTCCAAAAACACTAGGACCCTCCCTACATGATCAGGTGATCATGTCCAAGAGGGAAAAAATGCTCAAAATTGGAACTACTCAGAATTGGTAATAAATTGATCGACCAAATAGTGTTTGTCATTGTGATCCTAATGCCGTGAATGACACTCAAATCCAATGTCGGATGTGGAAGATATTAAATTTTTAATTTGTCCAGTAACCTTCAAAACAAGGCCTTTGAACTTAAAAAAATGTCATCTTCAGAAAACATATTGTGGCAAAAAAATCATTTTTTTATGAGGTTTTAGTGGCCTATCAGAGGGTGCCACGTGGTTTTCCTGGAGGCTGCCACATGGCCCTAGGCCAAAGGGTAAAATTATTGGTTTAAAAATAATTTGGTGTTTGAAAAATTTCATGGGTCAACCTCGACTCGAGATGAACACATCGGGTCAGTCGGGCACGACCTGACTCGAACAGGCATGGGTCACCCGTGAATGAAAGGTCGGGTGGAGGTCACCCGTGGAGCTCCATGGCTCAAGAATTGTTCCATATAAACCTTTTGCCATGACCAAGGGATTTTCTAACCGATGGGTTTTCAGATCCATTATCTCCAGTAGTTACCACGTGGATATGTGACCACGTCTTCAATTTAATGCCACGGTTACTGCAGACGGAACCTCCAGCGATCAGGGCAGCGGTCCCATGTGACTCCTCCCACTTAGAATTTAATGTAATGTTACGGTTCCAATAGAGTTTGGCGGAGCGTGCCATTTTGGACGGATGTTCCAGTTTTAGTGGAGTTATCTGCAGTCCTCCCAAATTTGGTGGAGGTTTTTTAGGCAAGGCTGGGAAAATACTGTTTTGATCATAACTTTCAGGATACTGAACCTTTTTGGATGAAATTTTAGTAAATTTCGACTATTCTGGGCATTTTGGAGCCATTGGAATAGGTTTCAAAGCCAACAAAGTTTATCTTTAGGTACTTTTGCTTTAGGGAAGCTTGGAGAGCCATTAGGGCCTAGAGGGTGTTGGAGCTGTTTTGGGCTATGTTTAACCATTTGAGGTGAAAAAAAAGCCAATTTATACTGATTTCTGCATTCTGAATTCATTTTTACAGCTGCTTTGGTCTGTTTAGGCCTTCTTTTCACTGTATTACCAATTTGAGCATCATAATATATCAAGGACATGCCCATTGGGAGCCTTGGACCCGACAGATGTAGCCCAGGAGGGGTGAACTGCCTCATCATGTTGTTGTATGTTTATGGTGAATTTATTTTTCTGTGTTATTCAAATTAATGTTGTTAAATAGTGAATTTAAACAACACTCCCTCACACCAAAATTCATAAACAGTTACCAAGAACACTTTGTTTTACTTGAAAGACCTTACAAACACTTTGCACACTTAAATTAATGGAAATGAATACTTTGAATAGCAGTAAAAAGACTTTCATTTTCAGATTAGATGGTATCAGAGCAAATAATTAGAGCCTTAGAAGCTATATTTTTACTCAGCATTTGTTTTGTGCAAAGATATAGTTGATTGTTTGCAAGTTTTGATGCTTACTAGGCTTAAACTCAAGAGAGGTGAAGGAAACTTGGTTAGTGCCAAAACTAATCCACAACCAAGAAGGATCAGAGAACCACCTCCAAGAGCCATAGAAGCAGCTTCAAGCATGTCTTCAAGAGAAGGAGAAGCTCATGAAGAGATGGATCCCAAGGAAGAAGAATGGGTATTCCAGAAAGCTTTCTTGGATATGACTGAGATGGTGAGGATACTCTACCAAGAAAGGAATGATAGGCTTGTTGGAGAAGGGTCTAAAAACCAGCAAGAAGGAGAGGGTTCTTCAGGAGGAAAGAAGAGTGATGACAAGTCAAAGAAAGTACATGGAGGAAATTGTGATCCACCATCCCCATCTTCATCCTCTTCCTCTACATCGTCATCCTCGACTTCGGTGAATCAATCTCACAAGTCTAAAACCACTGGTAAAAGTCCATTTTTAAAGTTTCATGTCAAATTTGAATTGTCTATGTCTAATGGTGAAGTCAATGCAAAGAAACGTGACAATTGGATCAGACAATTGAAAGTTTATTTAAGGATACAAAACCTTCATGATGACGACACCAAGAAACAGTTAGCCTCATTGAGAATGGATGGAGCAGCATTGGTATTGTGGGAAGCTAAGACCAAGGATGAAATTAAAAAACATGATAAGATTGCATTATCATGGGTTGAATTTATTACTGCAATTAAAAATAAATTTTATCCATTAGCTCATTTACAAAATGCTATCATGAATCGGCAAAACTTTAGATAGCTTAAGGGACAAAATGTGCAAGACTATACCGAAGAGTTTAGGAGAAGTGCACTCTTAATAGGGGTATACTTACAGATTCAAGATACTTTGTTGAAATATATAGGTGGTTTACACAGTTACCTTAAACATACTATCCTTATGTTCAATCCTACTAGTCTAGACGAAGTTTGTGTACAAGTTACGCATTTATAGGCTAGAGGGAAAAACACTTTTGATGAGGCTAGAAACAAGCCTTTTAAAGGGAAGAACAAAGATAAAACCTTTAAGGGAAAAGGCAAAAAGAATGCATCTATCAAACAAGAGGGTGAAAAATTAATATGTAAACATTGTTCAAGAGAGGGCCATGAAGAGAAAAACTGTTGGAAATTACATCCTGAAAAAAGAACTCAATTTAACAAAAACAAAGGAAAGAATAAAACTGCAGCTACAACAACTACACCTCAAGATTTAGGTGATGATTTAGGTGACAAAACCAAAATTGCAGCCATGGGTTTGAAAATTATATATGAAGGGAAAGGAAAATGAAACTAAGCCAAGCACTAGTACTTCAAAATATCATGTACAAGCTCCAAATGAGGAAGAAAGAATTGAATTGTTCCATGTGAGGGTAGTCTCAAAACATACAAAAATTGACACACTGTTTGACAGTGGGTCACAGGAAAATCTCATATCAGAAGACTTGGTCAAACATCTTAAACTTGAGACCATTCCACATCTAAAGCCTTATCCACTTGGGTGGATATGCAAGGATGCAAACGTACAAGTCTCAAGAAAGTGCATATTGTGATTCGCCATTACTGCACACTTTATTGACATAGTTTAACTTGATGTAGTACTACTTGATATATCAAATTTTTTTTTGGGAAGTCCTTACTTATTTTACAGGAAAGAGATCTTCCATCGCCATGAAAATAAATATCATCTCTTTAAACATGGAAAGGAGTTCATTGTCATATCACATCGCAAGAAGGAAAATATAGCGATGGTAAATGTGGGACAGGTAAAAAGGCTAGTAAATTATAGTGAGAGTTTTGTACTGCTTATCGTTAAGCCCAAGGTTGATATGAATCATGAGTCATTTGAAAATTGTGTTTCCAAGCTTAAATCAGATTTATATGATGTAGTTGATGCACATCATGAGATGTTTCAGGAACCGACAAGTTTACCTCCTAAAAGGGATATTCAACATGAAATCCATTTACATCAAGTGTCCTCTTCCTAACATCGGCATGTACCACTTGTCTATCATGGAGAATGCTGAAATCAAGAGGCAAATTAAATACTTGTTGGGACAAAGGATTCATAAGACCAAGCACTTCGCCATGTGGGTCACCGATAGTGTTGATTCCAAAGAAATATTGAACTTGGCGCATGTGTGTGGACTTCAGGGCATTGAACAAGATAACGGTAAAGAATCATTACCCACTTCCAAGGATAGATGATTTGTTGGATCAGCTGAAAGATGATAAATATTTCACTAAGTTAGACTTACGAAGTGGTTATCATCAAGTTAGAAATGCAGAAAGTGACATTTGGAAGACAACATTTAAAACCAAACAGGGACTCTTTGAGTGGCTTATTATGTCGTTTGGTTTATTTAATGCACCTGCAACTTTCATGCGGGTAATGGATGATGTCTTATGTCCTTTTCTTGATGATTTTGTTATTGTCTACTTAGATGACATCTTAATTTTCAGAAATACTAGAGAAGAGCATGTCATGCATGTTAAGAAAGTACTTGATATTTTGAAGAAAAATTAGTTATTTCTTAAAATTTCAAAGTGTGAATTTGGAAAGACTTGTTTGGTTTATTTGGGACACATAGTAGGAGGAGGTGCTTTGAGAATTGATCCTTCCAAAGTAGAAGCGATTGTGAATTGGCCTACTCCCAAATCCATTACGGAGGTAAGAATTTTTTTGGGTGCAGCTCAGTATTGGAGGAAGTTTATTTCTAACTTCTCTACCATATCAGCTCCTATACATGCAGTGACTAGTGTGAAGCGTGCTTTCCAATGGGGAGGCAAGAAACAGAAAGCTTTTGAGTATTTGAAAGAGAAGATAAGTTTAGCTCCAGTCCTTGAATTACCGGACTTGAGACAACCGTTCGAGATTCATACAGATGCTAGTAAGGAAAGAATGCAAGGAGAAGGTAAAAATCTGAAGCCTATTCGTTATGGTCCATTCAATATCCTTAAACAAGTTGGAAATAATGATTTTCAATTAGATTTTCCTTCATATATGCAAATGTATTCTGTTGTCAATGTGGAAAATTTACGTTTGTATGAACCTCCTTTAATTTTTTATTATGAAAGTGACATTCAGTTGCCATCCATAGAGGATTTCTCACCAGAATTTTTGGATGAGTTGAAAGAGGATGCTATCCTTGACAGAAGGACACGCACTTCAAGGAGGGAAAATGTTGATTATGTTCGGGTTGGTCTTAAAGGAAGCAAACCGAGTAAGGAAAAGTGGATTGAGGTGGAAAAGGTGACAGATCTATACCCTCATCTTCTTAACACGTAATTGAAGGCTTTTGGGGTCCAAAAGCTTCCCAATGGGGAGGTTTGATCAGGTGATCATGTCCAAGAGAGAAAAAAGGCTCAAAATTGGAACTGCTCATAATTGGTAATAAATTGATCAACTAGATAATGTTCGTCATTTTCATCCTAACGCCATGAATGACACTTAAATCCGATGTCGAATGTGGAAGATATTCAAGTTTTAATTTTCCCAGTAACCTTTAAAATAGGACCTTTGAACTTAAACAATTGTCATCTTCAGAAAACATATTATGGAAAAAAATTCATTTTTTTATGAGGTTTTAGTGGCCTATTAGAGGGTGCCACGTGGCCTGCTCGAAGGCTACCACGTGGCCCCAGGCCAAAGGGTAAAATTGTTGGTTTAAAAAAAATTTGGTGTTTGAAAATTTTCATGGGTCAGCCCCGACTTGAGCTGAACGCATTAGGTCAGTCGGGCATGACTTGACCCGAACAGGCACGGGTCACCTGTGAACGAAAGGTCGGGTGGAGGTAACTCATGAAAGAACCCTCATGCAAAGGTATGGGTAAACGTGAATGTGGTGTGCAGTGCTGAATGAACGTGGGTCATGGTTGAACGTTTTGAACGCGACGGGTCGGTCGGGTGGAGAAAGACCCGACCCAAACGCATTTGGGTTACCTTGTAGCGGCCCAGTTGATAGTTGAATGGAGTGGCGGATAGCTCCAGAGCTTAAGCCCCGTTCCATATAACCCTTCCCCCAGGACCAGGGGCTTTTCTAACCGATGGGTTTTCATAGACGTTATCTTCGGCGGTTACTGCGTGGATATGTGACCACGTCTTCAATTTAATGCCACAGTTAGTGCAGACAGAACCTCCAGTGGTCAGGGTGGTTTTCCCATGTGACCCCACCTACTCATCATTTAATGTAACGGTTACAGTTCCGAGAGAGTTGGGCGGCGCATGCCATTTTGGGAAGATTTGCAGTTTTAGTGGAGTTATCTGCAGTCCTCCCAAATTTGGTGGAGGTTTTTTAGGCAAGACTGGGCAAATACTGTTTTGATCATAACTTTCAGGATATTGAACCTTTTTGGATGAAATTTTAGTTAATTTCAACCATTCTGCGCATTCTGGAGCCATTGGAATAGGTTTCAGAGCCAACAAAGTTGATCTTCAGGTTATTTTTCTTTAGGGGAGCTTGGAGAGCCATTAGGGCCTAGAGGGTGTTGGAGCTGTTTTAGGCTATGTTTAACCATTTGAGGTGAAAAAAAAGCTAATTCATATTTATTTCTGCATTCTGAATTCATTTTCACAACTGGTTTGGTCTGTTTAGGCCTTCTTCTCACTGTACTACCAATTTGAGCATCATAATATATCAAGGACATGCCCATTGGGAGCCTTGGACCCAACAGATGTAGCCTAGGAGGGGTCAACTGCCTCATCATGTTGCTGTGTGTTTATGGTGAATTTATTATACTGTGTTATTCAGATTAAAGTTTTTAAACAATAAATTTAAACAACACTCCCTCACACCAAAATTCATAAACAGTTACAAAGAACACTTTGTTTTACTTGCAAGACCTTACAAACACTTTGCACACTTAAATTAATGGAAATGAATACTTTGAACAACAGTACAAATACTTTCATTTTCATATCACTGCAGTTAGCTAAAGGTTTTATAATAGTTTACCACCAATGGAAAGGAGATTAACAACACATCCTCGCCTAACTACATCATAGCTAGATAAATATTTAATGCATACATTGGAATCTAGTCATGGTAGTTCAGGATGTGCGAGTATTAATTAAATGGCGAGCTACATTCCACTTTTAGCATATACCATGCATAAAACAATTTATGTGTTGACTATGCCTTCATGGTAGTAGGAAGCATAGTTCGAGATGTGTTATTATGGTTGGTGAGGTGATAGTGGACCCCTATGAGGTGTATGAGGTGTAATAGGTATCACACTTAATATATTTTACTTTATCTTGAGAGGCATGAGATTTTGTTGTCACATTTTTTGGCACCATTGTTGGAGATAAAGTCCATTTTCAAAAATATTACATTGAATGAAATTAAATCTTGAATAGCTTTCCATATAGGTGAATCCATTTTACGAACAAATACCTTGTTCTTACCTTGTTCTTACAACTTTTTAAGACTTGATGCTTGTGAGGTGAGACAAGCAGCATTGAGAAGGCATTAACAACTCAGCTTGAAGGCTCCATTGTGATAAAGGTATAAATTGCATTTATCTTCAAATTTAAATTTTTGTGCATAAGTGGTATAGGGTTAAATTTGAAAGGTTAATTTTTTTCATTTTTCTCAAAGATAATCATCAATGTGATATAAAATAAGTATCATTTGACCGCCTTCGTGTTGAAATTTGCAACAAGAAACAGTGAAATTGGCATCGTGAAAGGACAAAAATTGACCACATAACTGGTGTGGGATTCCAGTCACATATGAGTGACGAATTCAATTACACATTAGTGCTAAATGTGGGAATCTAATTTATTTATCCCTTAAATAAATTGGAAAATAAATTGTAATCTTATCTCATAACATATTGTATTAGTTAAGTCAGTCAGAAAGACTAAGTTAGCTCAAGAATTTCGAGTTGAGGGTCAAAGGTGAGGCATGTAGAGTGATTCTATTATTTTTTGGGTCCAGTTGCAGTTAATGCACTAGTGGGGTGCATTTGTAATCAGTTAACTCAAATTAATTTAGTTAAAATCAGTCTAACTAGTTCTAATTGAGTGATGAGATAGTGAGAGGTCAAGTGAATTAAATTACATTTAATTCAAAAGCAGTGATCTATCATTTAAGTAATGATTCTATATTATTAGATTCATGCATGTCAATTATGATGATGACCCAGTTGAGACAAAGGTTAAAGGGAAGATAACTATCAGTTGTGTTATTAGGAAATTCTCCTGGTGCAATTATAAAGTCATAGGAAGGCTCATGACGGATTGTAGTAAGAGAAGGTTGATTATCCTATTTAATAGGGATTAATTGCCTAGGTATCTCGTGAGAAAGGTTGGGCTAAGCAGGGGCTGAGAATTGGCTAAGTGTTAGTCAATTTTACCTAAGAATTTCCTGTCAGTTTTGAGTAGGAACAGGGTGAGACGATCGATAGAGTGCATGATTTTCTCGGTGTGAGAAAGAATTGTATTGTTTCATGATTCTTTGACTATGTACAACATATGATAGAGGGTTTTTGAGGATGTGATTTCCCTAGATACATCTTGTGTTGTGTGATTGATAATTTCCTTTCTCTTACTTTCATGTGATTGAGTGATCGTGTTTTATATTCCACAAATATAGTAGAAGGTTTCAGTATCTTGTTTTAGTGCATTACATGATCGGATTGAATCCATTGGTATAGAGCTTCTATATAATTTCTACACTTGGATATAATGACACTTTGGATCAAAGTGAAAGATTGTAGTTTTTTTTTCCCAAAGTATGATGATGTATCTATTGACCCAAAATAACACGTTTGTGGCAAAAATAATGGAGAGGAAAATTTTGTTCAAATTGAGGTGGAAAAACTTATTTATTACACAATTTATGACAACCATGAATATAGGGTGGAAGAGAGAATTACCACAGATCTGCAACAAGTGCAACCCCATAATATTTTTGAATATTATGGTTTCAATGCTGAGGAAGCTAATCGAAAAGTAAATTTGGATTAGATTATTGAGGATAAACATCTTTAAAATGAGTATGTAGAGTGATTACATGTGGAAAACCCATCTTTGTTTTAGAAAATATTCTCATGCTCTCTATCCAAACAAAATAGTGACATGAAAACCAAGAAGAGTGAGGGATATCTTGAAGTAAAGATGGAAAAAATGTTGAATTTTTTCAATGGTAGTTGGCACGTAGTCATCCCAAATCATACGTGGTTAATTTTAAGGATTCTCCCATCTATGATAGTTATGATCCACATGGAGATGAAACTAAATTGATGGATTTTGATAAATTCGTCAATGATGACTATAGACTAGTAATGACCTTTTCTGTTGGAGGTATAAATTGGTAATTCTAATGATTTTGGAGATGGAAAGACTTTAAAGGGTGAGTTGTTTGAGCTAAAAAGAGAATATATAGAGAAAAATTTCACCATAAATTCAAAAAAAAGTGCAAATTCATTACTTACTAATAGATATATTTATACTAAATTGAAAATATAAATAGAGGTTGGGGTAAAGGTTGACGGATATATTCATTTCAACAATTTTGTTTAGAATTTGATATAGAGAAATTTTATGGTATCCCAACTAATCAAAGGACTGAATTTTTTTTGACTAGTAGGCTCTTGGATTGGGCTATGAGCTAGCATTTTTTTTACTAGCACGTTCTCGAATTGGCTTGTGATCTAGCATTGAAAGAGGCCAGAACCTACATGTATCAAATATTTGATGTTTCTTTTTTCTCCACGACGATGAAGAATAAGGGAAAGTGCCATCCTTTAGATACAATTTTTAGGTGGTTACATTGGACCATGAATTTAAATTAGAATCACCTCATTTCGTGATGAGATTCTAGGATTTTCAAGCAATCCCACAGGGAGCACTTGTCCCCAAGCAAGGTTCATATTTTACCCACCATTGTTATAGGCACCAAAGATGTTTCTTGAATAATTATAATCATACATTCCTAATTATTTATTGGACTTTGACATTGTAAACTTAATACTGTTGCAAGTCATCCATGGGTGGTAAGATATGGAGTCATAACAACACTTGATGGAATTTATTATCATAGGACATTTATTTTCCATTGAAGTTCAAATTTATGTTAGATTTTTTGTGGAAGGTGTATTATGCTAAGAGCAGTTAGTATTTTTATTGTCTCATTCCTACAGAATTTTTTTATATATATGAAAGTACCAATTCAAATCTAACTATATGTGTGCTTTCTTTTCCTAAATAGGGGATTATTTAGTGCATAAATGCAGACACTTTTGGGACTTAATATAATACTTGAAGGAAATTAACTCAACATACATATAATCAAGACTTTAACATAGTAACACATATCAACATCATATATTAGCATCATCAAACATATACCAATGGTTGTAGGGGTGTCCACTTTATGGAAGGTTTGCTTAAGAGGGATAACATTTGAGTTTCACTAGTGAAATTTTAAAAGTTTTAGTTTGAAGAAGGGTTCATATAAACTCACCCATATATTTCTATAGATCACCCCACAATAGTGGTCTATTTTTTATCTAAAAAAGTTGGGATCATATGGCATACCATGTACATGTGGCTACCTATAAGTGGTGCTTTAATAGAGATGATAATTTTTTCCTCCTCTAACAGGGGTGTAGAAAGGTCATGGATAAACATATGAGAATGTAGTTGTATCTTGAAATCGAGAGTCTAAGGCATCTCTATTGGTGTATTTATTTATGAAAACATTGTTGGATTTTGTTTCTTCCTCAACACAATGAGTTTAAGAGCCTTAGACAAATGCTCAAATGCATCCATTTTTTAAAATAGTATCGTTCTATCTTATATATGTGTAAATGATGGAAATGAAAAAAATGTGATAACATGTGAATGAATTTAAATGAAATATGAGTTGCATGCCTAGGAAAACATCAAAAATGATTCAATCCAACCTAATCATGAAATAATTGTAATTTCTTTTTTTAACTATATGGTAGAATTGTATATGTGACCCTTCTAGGTGTATTATGATTGGAAAGGAACCCTATCATATGGAATTGAGGATTTCTCACATATGCGGATTAGATTTTAGTGGATCTTTATGGAAACATGTGAGTAGTATGGGGAAATTCATATATCCTATATCTATAACAAAATTTAGTAGTACTTATTCGGTGCACTGTTACACATGAAAATCATGATTATGTGTAATCATGGCTAAATTTACAATTACCAACTGTACTTTCTAAATACCATCTTATTCATTATTGCTTGGTGATTTTCCTCCATACCCATATGAAAATATATATTGTGCTCTGAATTCTGGTCATATCAATATTTAAAGAGAGATGGCTTGAGAATTGGAGTATGACATTATAATTTTACTCTAGGGGTTAGTTCCTCCCCTCTATAAGTGCATATTGACTGGTAATGATTTATATATTTACATATTCCAGAGATGAGATGAGAGGATGCCTCTAACATTGTTGGGAATTCTTCCTTATTTGTGATTGTTAATTAATATATAGATAAAAAAATATATACACAGATGTACAAAGTGAGGTTGTATGAAGAACCCTGAGATTCTGATCATGGTTCTCATAACAGAAAACCAATCCCTGGACTGCGTGGATCCTGTCACAACATACCCATATATATATATATATATGTTGAAGGATTCTAAAGTATATAACTACAAAGTATCTACATATTGATACATTACCCCTTCATATGAAATCTATTTCTATTTAATTTTTAATAAAAAAATTGGCCAGTCATTTTAGTATAGACCAAATTAATGAATGTTGACATATAGTCTCTTCGAGATAGGTCAATTACTCTAGAAGATACGTAATCCATGCGGTCCCCTGTGAAATGTTTACCAATAATACATATCTCAAGGAACAAAGGCCAACACATTACTTTAATATTACTCTCAGAATCGGATACCAAGTTTCTATTGTCAGACAATTTTACAAAATATATATTTGGTCTCTATGATAAAAAATTCTAACAACTTATAATGTGATTATTACAATATATATATTTAGTCCCTATGATAAAAAAAATTAACAACTTATAATGAGATTATGGAATATGGTACACTGATTATCTGTTGGAAATTTTGAATACCAAATATGTTGTTTCTATATAAATATATGCCGTGAAATATAATTTAGGATCCAACCATATGTTTTTTAATATATGTATGATTTATGAATTTACTATCATCTCATAATCTGATAATATTTAATAAAATTTGAAAGAAAACATATATTGACCACAAATTTATGGACATTAGATATTTTGAAATATAATATGAAATATGATATCAGGATCAGCCATATATTGTCTATGTAGAAATATAAGTCATTAAATATGATTTAAGATCTAGCCATATATTGGTGGTGCCAAGGTTTGGGCTTCAACTTCGACATTTTGCCTCCACGTGCCAGTTTAATTCTACTGTGCTATCTGAACTCTAAAATTGAAGTTTTCCTTTTAGGTTGTCTTTGTATTTAGCCATATTCGGTCCATAGGGTTTTCAGGATTGTATAAAGTTTGAATATAGTCATTCTATGGTTCGACCTTATGACTCAGACTCCTCAAAAAATTGAGGTTATATTATTTTTTTTCCCTCGACACTGTATATGACTATAGTAGTATTTTGGTTGAATACCTAACTACATCAATAATTATATTTTTGTGAGAGTTGCCGGAAAATGGTTCACAACTAAAGGTTTTCACTCTCAGTTTTCTTGAACACTCCATGTATGGATATTTGAACACATTTTTGTGGTCATAGTTCCTTATCGGTTCGATCAATAACCATGTGTTTATATGTTGAATATGTCTCGACTATCGCAGTTTTGAACTCAACATGTATTTACACAAGGCATATTTCCTCTGTCGCAAGTATTTACTTGGGTTCTTCACATTTTTGATATATATGTATGATTGAAAATTAATTATTTTCTCGCTGCATTTATACTAGTGAATATGGTGCACTATGATTGAGGTGATAATATTTTATGATGGAAAATTTTGTCTCAGCATAAGTACATATATATTTGTAAATTCAAACCTCTAGTTGTAGTTATTTTAGTTTCTATATAACCTCCAATGTATACTCAAGTCACTATGACCTTAAATGTCATTTTTTCATTTACATTTTTCATTCCATGTCTTTCTCAGTGGCTAAGGGACTGTCCTCGGCTGCCATTGGCTTGGCCGGAGGACTAACCCGAATCTCATCTTGAGGAGAGAAAGCTAAATTGGTTGTGCCTCTAGTTATATTTCTAGATATGGTTTCTTGAATTTAAGAGGTTCTTTAAATTGCATCTATACTATTCCTATTACAGAAATAATTTTTCAATTATTTTGTATTCTTGTATCTACTTATGAGAATAACTGTTAATGTTTCTTAATCTAGTTATGCAAGATTATTTTACACAATACTAATTTCTAGTAAATGTTAAGTGAAATAGGTTCTCGAATTATCATGAGATTACATGCCATTCATGAAATTATTGTAACAATTCTACTTCTAGTAGAAAAAAATTAATTGAGTCACTAATCTGTAGGTTATTACCTAGATAACTTATTCACACACAATATTTGCAAAAATTAAATCGATCACAAATATTTCTCTCCCAATACAGTAATATATTTTCCTATCCATTTAATTTCATTTTTGAAATCATTTTTATTAAATTAGACATGGAGAAAGAACACGAAAAAGAACCCAAAGACTTACCTGGAACAGAGGAAGCCGAGGAGACAAAAGAATCTGAGGAGACGAGAAGACAAGGATGTAGAGGATGCTAAGGAGAGGAGGAGATGAGGACACAGAGGAAACAGAGGAAATGAGGATATGAGGACGTAGAGGACATAGAGGACACCAGGGAATCTTGCAAAAACACTACCAAAACAGTAACAAAATTAACGGACTTAGATTATTTAACACAAAAAACCAAAAAACCTGCAACAAATGCAACAAAATGACATACCAGCTCTCCAATTGTCACGTAACGGTAAACTCAGGTCACATAATGTTAAAATCAAATTTTTGTACATATTTTTACAGTAAGAGAGTTGTTATATTTATAAGAGAAAGTTCGACCGATTTTTTTTTTAAAGTTCGGCCAAAATAATATTTCGGTTGAACTATCTTCGCTAGTTTTTCCACCTGCGACCAAAAGTTCAATTAGTGACACTGTCAACATGAATGACATAAAAAGTTTGAAAAATTGAAGAAAAAGTTTGGCAAATGGAAAAAAACGTTTAGCCAAATTATTTTCAAAAGTTTGGCCGAACTTTTAGGAAGTTCAACCTAAAATTTGGGAGAATGAATTTTCGGGCGCGTTTCACACAAAAGGGTAAAAACCTTTGTGTTTTCACCCTTGTCTAACCCATAAAATGAGATTGGATCAGATTCCGAAGTTGGAACTTTGTTGAATTAATTAATTAATTTATTTGTTATAACCACTAATTGACTCAGAAATACTTAGTGAAAGTTGATCAATGTTTATATTGGTTGGGTAATTGCAGATGAGTTTTAAAATGTGTTGATTGACTATGATAAAACCTCAATCAAGCCGAGTGTGTTAGTTGACTTTTCCAACAAGTTAATCAAGTTGTGCGCACTTACATATGCACTGGCTAGAATCAAGAAATCGGTGATGATAATATTGTGGCAAATTCTTCGGGATTTGTTGATTCTCAACTTACTAGAACATCTTATATCTGATAATTTTTTGTGACAAATGAGATTCATCTATACCATAGTTAACAACGACCATGTGGATTCTAGAATTTATAAACATGAAGAGTAAACCTTTATCATGACCAACGAGTTGCACAAGTTTCAAAGTCGACTTCGTTGGGCAGTGAAAGAGTAGACTGGATCATAAAGTCACCTTCTTTGTTAATTGATTTTTTGGAATTATTGGAAAAAAATATATTACAGTAGACTTGTTTCATTGCACTTATATTATGTATAAATAGGTTGAGTTGATTTAGTTCGATGGGGAAATAGTTGAATGGTTGGCTTCTCCAATGAATTGTTGCAATCGTTCATCTGAAGCAAAGTACTTTACCCTCAATATGTTGGAATAAATATGTCATTATATATTTGCAGCAAACTATTAAAATTTAGATCCTTAAATAGTATTATGTTTTGTAGAATCACAGCTATGGAGCTTTTGCAAAATTAAAAATTTCATGAAGGATGTGAGAGTTAAGTCAAATTTGTAATGAAGTTGTTTATTTGTTCTGATGGTTGTTGATAGATAGTCAACCATAATTGTAAAATTTTTTAATTGATTCATAGAAGAGTCATGTTCAATCCTTCATGTAATCTATTAAAGACAAGCATTATAGATTCTCATAAAACAATAGTATCAGAACAAGAAATAATGTTTGAGCTAAAAGTATTGCAACAGAGAAAACAGTTAATAACAGGAAATCGTATAAGCAAAACAAAAGAGTTTAACAATGATGACATCAAAAGGATGTATGTATTGAGCCATCAATATAAATTTGAAGATTTATTCTTCGATTGTGGAAGAAGTAAAATTCAGGATGGTTCTTATGCAGATGTTTCACTTATCATATGTTTGATAAAGGACTCCCAAGAATGAGAGTTATGTGCTAGATTCCTCCATATACAGAGAGAAAAGTATTCCCTCAGACTAGAGAGGAGATGTCAACCATTCTAGGTTGGACTAGTAGTCTATTTGGTTGAGAATACTACAAAGAAGGTGAGAAATGGATATATGCAAAAAGTGGGCGAAGAAGTCACAACAAGATTTGTCTTACATCCAAGGCTTTATTCCATCCTTGCTTGGGGCAATCAAGGCATTGAGGGTGGTGGGAGATGTTTTAAGGGTCTCTTAGACCTATTATTATCATCATATATTATGTATGTGTAAATTTCAGTAATCATTGGTAAATGTCTAGAGTAGTAGGTTATGAGAGGGTACAACTGCTCAAACTATATCATCTATGTTTAAATACAAATTAATTCTAATGGAAAATGATGGTTGGAATTCCTTCCCAATATTCTATTGCCTTTGTGTATTCTCATAATATGTGTGTTCTTGTAGATACCAAGATGTAGCCTATTCTTGTTCATTGTATGATTATAACAAGAATTTCCAATAGGATATCGTGTGCATCAAATGGAGATCATTTTCCAAATATATGACCCGAGAAAGTTGGCGTTCCAACTTACCCCGTCAAAGCCCATAATCCTTTGGTGTTTCATCTCGTAGGGTTATAGGGTTTTGGATGTTTATTGTTTCTCATTGTTTCTTCATGATAAAAGGCCTCCAACCCTCATTGTAACATGATTCAAGAAGGCGTGTATCTATCACATCTCTTCTTAGAGATAAGCTACCACCGTTCGAGCTAGTTTTATTTTATTATGCATGTATATAATTTCAACATTTTCCATTTATTAGTTGAATTCCAGTTTCATTGCATCTTTGTGTTTTGGTTATAGATTTATATTTCATTTCGTTCCCTTCATAAATTTGGATTATTGAGAGTGTGTAACCATTCAACAACCATAACATTTCACATAGTAAGCAACAATTTTAAGGTACACATTTTCATAACGAGCCCCTCATTTCTGGGAACCTCCACTAGAAATCATGATTTGAAAGTTTTTGGCTTAATGGATATAACAATGGGTCTGTTGACGAACTCTACATTGAATAATATTACGATTGCTACCACTATCAATGAGGACACGAGGTCTCCACTTAGTCAACTTGTGTCATACTGCCTACATTCGTGGGAAATTAAAGAATACTTCTAATATCACTAGCTATTTAATAAAAAATACCAAAATCATTTTCTTAAACCTGCCTCTTAATACATCTTTCTAATAAAATAACCCATATTTTTATTGAATACCCCATTTTATATGTACGAATACATATAAACCCCCATATTGCCCCCTAAATACCTACAATATATTTTATCTATTTTACCATAATTTTAAAACCCCCTTTATGAATGAACAGGATGAAACCCCCACTGATGAGGATAATGATGTTTTGATGCTCAATATAGTCAATTAATTTAAGAGTTTAGGTAACTAAAATTTGGTTACAACATGAAGAGAGATTATGAGTTCCACGTCATGTTGATTAAAGGAAAGATAGACATCATCTAGTTGAGGCAACAATTTTGTAGGGACAACATCACCATCATCTTTAGAAATGCCCTTAGAAATCACCATAAAAAAAAATTTCTTCGTACATTTATACTCCAAAAAGTATTTTTCATCACAATTATAGCAAAGAGCTTTAAGTTTTTCATTCGGCTATTTCTTCCCTTGTCAATTTATGGATGTTAAGGCAAGGAGAGGGAGGAATGGGATTGGTGGGGTGAGAACGAGAAATAAAGGATGTTCTTTTTATTTGATTAGTGACCACTTGTGATTTCTTAGCTCTATGAGTTGATTCAAGCCACATCTTAGGGAAAGCTATTAAGATGTGAACACATATGTATGAGTTTATTCAAGCCACATCTTAAGGAACACCATTAAGATGTGAACACATATGTATGAGTTTATTCAAGTCACATCTTAGGGAAAGCCATTAAGATGTGAACACATATGTCTTTCTTGAGACCACTAATAAAACATTTACTAAAGAAATTGTATAAAATTTCTTTAGTACACAAAACTTACAACTCAATAGCAATGATGTAGTTTTCAATTGTACTGAACTATTTAAACTTAGTCAAGCAATTTAGATGATGTCCGTGTATGTCAAAATGTTCATAAAAATAAAGAAGATATTAAGTCCAAACAATATAATTGTGGTGGAAATTCTTATACCATCACTACCGCCATGAATCTAAATAGAAAATAATAACACAAAGTTTCATTAAATTATGAATAATGCAATGCAATAAGAAATAGTGTTACATTTAAATGACCCAACCAATGTTCTTAGAGTAATTAAATAAATATCGAGCAAAGGAATTAGGATGAAATTCCGTGGGTCGAGATAATCGGACTCCTTCTTGATGTAAAGGTTGTTCAAGGGAGTCGGGTCCGTGAATGCGACTAGCTTGGAATCGATGGATTAAGCTTGATGTTTTTTCTTTACTCTTAAACATTATATTGAATATTTACTCTTGACATTAAAAATGAAAGAGAACTTTGAAACGTCGAGCATATGACGGATTCAATAATTGTTGTCTTAAATCTAAATTTAATTGTGGACATATACCATCTAACAACATTTATTATTTTATAGCGCAGGAAATAATGATAGCCGAACAATATTTCAATTATACTTTGTGTAAGCTGTAAAGCTAGACATTGATTACTTATTAAATATTTTTTGAGGTGTAAATTAAAATTTGATTGAAATATTTTGGTTTTTTATCTTTTTATTATTATTTTTAATTTTTACATTTTAATTTACAATTAAATTTGTAATTTCAACAAATTTCTACTAAATTTTGAAAAATTTTTACTCAGAAAAATTACGAAAAACAATGTACCAAAAATAACAGTTACATTATTGAGTATTATTCATATTTTCAAAAATTATATGGAAAGTGAGAGGTTGACTTTTGTGTATTATTCATATTTTCGAAAACTATATGGAATGTAAAAGGTTGACTTTTAATATATGGTTCAATAAAAACTTTGAAAATAACTTATCTGTTTATTAGATTTTAGCAAACTAGTTATTTAGGAAGTTGTCTACCGAGCTCGTGAAATAGGATGGAAAAAAAACTGTTGGAATCTGGTCAACTAAAACTCAAAAAATCAGGTGCTTGGAGTGTTTAGAATCCATTTTTGATGTTGGAAATGGATTCAGCACTATCAAAAACCCTTAGGGCACTCAAAATTTGAAAATCATTGGGAGATTCTGGGTGAAAACACGGCCCATTTTTTATGCTGGAAATGGATTCAACACTATCAAAAACCCTTACGACACTCAAAATACTAAATTTTAACAACTGTAAAAAAGATTCTGGGAAAATCTTTACCGGATTTTCTGAAAATCATTGCGAGATTCTGGGTGAAAACACGGCCTTTTTAGACTATGCGGTTATCTAGATATCTAATCACGGACATATACAACCCCTGTATTTATGACCCATGAGAAAACCAGTTATGTGTTCCCTTCAATCAATAATATAAACTCCAGGTCACTGTGACACGTGTAAGCTGTTAAATAGGTCAAGTCAACAGTCTCGATTTCATTGATCCTGCCTGCATCCAAAGTTGACGAAAAATAGGAAGAAGGATTCAAAAGTTAGGATAGATGGAAATTCAATTAACACGTTTTTATAATTAATTTAATTAACACATTTTTTTTACTTGAGAACTTTTATTATCTCATTTTAATGATTAGATGTATATTATAAATAAGTCTTTTATAAAATATTCTCTTTTACGTGTTAATTCATATTGAATTTGAAAATGGAAGGCTCTTTTAAAATAGCATCTTAGGTTCAATATATATAAAACTAGTCGAACAATTCTAACGAACTACACTTGGTAGTTAGAAATACATCGGTTCCAAAAATTCCTTATGTGATTTCCCGGATGATTTATAATTAAAATATTATGGATCACAGAAGCTTGCACTCTCAAATTCTAACAAAATTGATATTTTATATTAATAATGATTAATCATTTTAAGAGTATATTTATACTTCACTTTATAAAATTGTCAATGACTACAAAATTATATGCATATTATTTCTTTTGTTAAACACTAAAAACTATTATATTAGTTTTTATATTTAATATTTGGGATTTAAAAATGAATTAATATTATACCAATATTAATTCAATATTAATTCAATATCTCTCTGTTTTAACTAGCTCAAAGAAGAAAATTAATATAGCCAAGATTAGAACGAACTCTCATGAGCTCCTAGTGAAACAGGTCATTGGACAGTTCCTACAACACCATGGATGGAAAGGATCTGCCATCTCTGTGAGAATATGAACATCGAGGATGAAAATCACTTCCTCTTAGAGTGCCCCCAGTACAACCACATTAGAGGTCAATTTCATAATATTTGTTGCAATACTGACCTCACTAGCCTTTTAAGATGTCAAAATTATAGTGAGCTCACCAGGCTTCTCTCCAAGGTTTTTGAGCATAGGAATAAAATCTTAAATCAAACTAAATAACTCATAAAATCTTAAATCAAACTAAATAACTCTTTTCTTTAGGTCCGATAGACCAAATATTGGTCTTAGTGGATGTTAACCACCACCATCATCATCATCATTAATGAATATTTTAAAAGAAAAGGTTTGTCTATAAGATTTAATTAAAATAATTAGTTTGTTATTTTATATTACTTAAACTATTTTTAATCTTGTTTTTTAAATTTTATTAGTATATATTCATTTTAATTTTGGATCTACCAAATGTCAAGAGGAGTAAATATATTAAAGTGTAAATAACTTTTTGACTAATACAAATTGTGTGTGTCTAACTAGAATGCTTTTTAGCCTTGAAAATCATGAAAATTCTTGTAAGATTTTAAGAAAATTTGGTAGTGATTTCTATAGATCCAGATTATAGTTATCAAACTTTAATATTTTGGGTGCCATAGAAGTTTTTGATGGTGCTGAATCTATTTTCACCATCAAAAACATGATTCAAACACTACTAGTGGAAGATTTTTTTCTTTTTTTGCCCGGATTCGGGCCACTTTTGACCGTCCGGGCAATTCTTCCGCTTCAGTAGACAACTCCATAAAAATTCAATCCTTCCAAACATTAAGTATTAAGTCTTGATATGGTTTTTAACTAAATTTAAACATCAAATTATAAAATATCATGATTGCAAATCATAATTATTTGAATTTTTTTAATTGTGATATTGGTATTATGATTTTTCAAATGAGGAAGATGTTGTATTGAAGGGTTAGTTTTTTTTTTTTTTTAAATGTGATATTGATATATTATAACTTTTTAAATAAGGGAGATGTTGTAGTGAAGAGTTATATCAGATGTTATAGCGATGTGAGTGTATATTGGAGAGATTTGGGTTTAATTTGGATAGTAAGTGAGACTAAGCTTCATAAAAAAAAGTAATAATGGAATAATCAATTGGTATATCTAAAGGGGTTTTCATTTAGACAACATGTATGAGTTTCTCAATTAGTGGGATACTAAAAAATACACTAAATATTCATAAAACCCACCCAAACTCCTTTTATTCAATTCTCTCCCACTACATCTCCCTAATACATGTAACCAATTTTTAAAATAAATATCCCTTTTTTATACCCCCAATACCTACAATATATTGATTCCATTTTTGACAATTTAAAAACCCCCTTTGTTAATGAGTGTGGTAAGTTATTGGTCAACTATTTGAAGTCTACATGGTATATCTATTATTTTTTCTATATGTTCTATGCCACATAAGAGTATGCTTGTTATATATGACAATTAGAAGAGACCCATTGATATCAAAATATAATTGTCACTAATTTGTCATTATTGGAAAATAAGGATGCCTATGTAAGCTTACAACTCATAATAGTTGGTTGTACTGGAAATTAGAAAGAATGCTAACATCCCCTCCCCCACTTAAGAAAAATGTAGCAGTAAACATAAGAAAAATAGAGTCCTAAAAATGAGGTATTATTATGTACTCAAGTACAAAATAGGCTCTCACAAGTGTAGAAAGGGAGAAAAACTTGTAAAATGAAAACCCCTCTTTATTGCTAGTGTGAAAAGGGCATTGGTGCTAAAGCTAAGTTTTTCAGAATGATGTATTGAAATACAAAATTAGTAGACCTATGGAGGTTGGAAGATCTAATAAAAATGAATGATGAAAACTTTGATGACATGAACCAAACAACCTCGACTAAATTGATTGAATTATAATGTAGAATAAGTTCAGTTGTAGGTGCGTGAGAATGGATAACATTAAAAATAACTATATAATTTCTCTAGGAAAATAAATGTTGGTGAGGAAATAGAAATATGGATTCATGCAGAAGCCACACCACCATCAACCATCGAATGAGAAATGAGGGTCGAAAATTTTGAAAGGTACATACATTATTATGGCCAACACTCTAAAGATGACTAGGAAACCCTATGTTAGGTCCCTATATTACTAGTGTAGTCCCTTATTGTGGTTAGTATAGCCCCCTTATTGTTATTGTTGTACCCATGTAACCCACATATTGTTTTTTTTAGACAGGAACAGTTAAAATTTATTAAAGAGCGCCAAAACGGTGGCCTTTTGCCATTACATTGCTGCTCTGGCTGATAGCGCAGAGCCTATTTTTCTTCTTAAGGCTGTAAACAATGTAGCAGTGTTTGCAAAAACCCAACAGCAGATTTCTTCGCTCAGTGTTGACATGATCCGATGGAGCGATGGAGAAGGAATCAAAATCAGGAGCTCTGAGATTGCCGACAAGTCTGCAGATGAGCGCTGGCAGAGTGGAGCTGGTGGCTTGAAATCTCTCCGGGTCAACGTTCAGGACCATCGTTTGGCATTTCAGGGCATCGTAAGAGGAGTCCTGCTTTCTATTACCTTTGAGAGCGCTATGGCTAGTGAAAAGGGCATTTTGGCTTCTGTTGAAAATGCAGCAGTGGATCATACAGCTGCCTCTGAACCAGATGCTTACAGTAGAGTGAACAAGGAAATAGCAGAGATCGTGAAGATGATAGGAAGGACCAGACTGCTTCATAAGAGAGTGAACCAGGATTGTTTTCAGGTGATAATTAAAGATGTTGCGGTTCAGATAGCAGGGGAAGTGAAAGGGCCTAGGGAACAGAGGAAAACCCAGCAGAAATTTGGCCCAGAGAATACATGACTTAAGGAATGTTGCAGAAGGAGTCGACATAGTTGACGGATAGTGATCTTTTACTTCGCAGAACGCCAAGATTGGCTTCCATATCTGCCTGGGCATTTAAATTCTTGGGGATATGATAGAAAGAGATCTTGTGGAATTTGGGCAAGATTAGTCTAATTTTCCTGAGAATAGCTGATAAATGGATCTGAGAGGGGTACTTTTTAGTGTTCAGCGCCTGGATAATGATCCTGGAGTCCCCGAAGACTGAAATGGAGAGGTAGTTACCGTTGATAGCTTGATGAAGACCCTGCCACAGAGCCAGAGCCTCCGCTCTATTATTTGAATCCCTGCCCAGACCCCAAGCAAACCGGATCACTTCAGAACCTTCAGGGCTCAAGAGAACCCCACCGCCTTCTGCGATACCAGGGTTGCCTTTGGAGGCCCCATCAAAAAATAGGCAGTGCTCATTCAGTGCCGACCTCCATTTGATGAACTCTTGCTCCCCCAGTCTAATTTCCCAGGTGGAATGGACACTTACAGAAAGGGTGGAACAGGCCTTATGGTTAGGGACCAGTCCATTCAACCAGAGTTCTTCTTCTCTGTTCAGAGCTTTTCCAGACTTATTGGCAGAATTGGCTTCTAGAATTTCACCCAAAAGAGCTTTGAATTTGGTGATGACTCTGGGTGAATTGCAGCGTTCGTTTCTGAATAGTCTGTTGTTTCTTTCCAGCCACAGCTTCCAGCAAACAATCTTGGGGATCCACAACCAGCAATTTTTGAGAAGGAGATTTTTGGAAAGACCAAAAGGATATAATTTTCTCCAGGTTTGGAAAAGATTTGGTATGTTCCTAGGGAGCTCGAATTTATCCGAATTTAGCATAAGGACCCCCTTCCAGACTTCTAGCGCAAAGGGGAAGGTTAAGAACAGATGATCTGCTGTTTCTTCATCCAACATGCAAAGATTGCACCAGGATGGCCCTTCCATACCGCGCTTGCGGAGATTGTCACAAGTGAGAATGCTATTGTGAGCTAAAGTCCAGCAGAAAAAATCTATTTTGGGTAGAGAGGGGGAATTCCAAATAAATTTCCATTGGGCAGGATTTGGAGGAACATTCGGAATGGTCATAATGCTTTTGTAGCCTTCAGCTGCTGTATACGAACCTGAGACAGAACCCCAACCTCGTTTGTCCTTTGCTGAAGCTTTTAAGGGAGCTTTTCCTTGAAGATTATCCAAGAGAACTGAGGCTTCACCTTCCAGCCTCTGAGGGACCTCCCCCAGGTGCCAGCATTCCCATAGTCTATCCTCCGTCCAAGAGGAGATGTCCCAGAGGGTATTTAAATTGCGAGCTTGGAGCCAGTCTTTGATATTGGTAAGATTTTCCATCTGATTTAAAGGTTGATCACCCAGGATAGAGTCATCCCAGATTCTTATTTTTTTCCCATTGCCTGGAATCCAATACAGCTTATGACTGAAATGATCCAGAGCTTTGAAGCAGAGTTTAAACACAGGAGAACCTTTAGAGTTTCTAGGAAGCTGGTCCAAACATCTAAGGCGCTTCCCATGAAAATATTTTCTCCACAGGACTTTCTTGCTCCAACTTAATTTACCAGAGACTATGTCCCATAGCATCTTGGTTCCCAAAGCCTGATTTTGGGCGACTAGATCTCGAATTTGTAGACCTCCTTCCATAAAAGGCTTTTTAATAATGTCCCATTTAACAAGATGCAACCTTCTTTCGTTATTTTTCCCCCCTTCCCACAGAAAACGCCCTAGGAGAGCTTCCATCTTGTTGATGAAGGTTTTTGGGGCAAGGAGGATAGAGTGCTGATATAACGGAAGACTTGAGAGAACAACTTTCATCAGAATGATCTTTCCAGCATTATTCAGCCATGAAGCACCCCAGGCATGAATTCTGCCTTTAATCTTGTCCAGAAGTGGCAGCCAGTGGGCAGCTTTAGGAGTGGACTTGAAAATTGGTACCCCTACGTATTTAAAGGAGTCCCAGGCCCAGGACCCTTCCATTTCAAGAATCCTTGCTATATCAGATAATTCCTTAACCGAGCAGTTCCAGCTATAGATTGTGCTTTTTAGAAAGTTGATCTTGCTGCCCGAGACCTCTCTATAAATGTCCAGCTCCTTCGTGAAGGATTTAGCAGAGTTTATGCTTGCCCCCCCCAGCAATAAAGTGTCGTCAGCAAATTGGGCATGGTTTATATCTTTGACCTGATGAACCATACGAAGACCAGGCAGGATTTGAGTCTGTTGATTATGGTCCAGTTGAAAGCTTAGGACAGAGGCTTGAATGGCATAAAGAGGCGGGGACAAAGGGCAGCCTTGTCTTAGGCCCCGAGAGGCTTGGAAAAAATCTGAAGGTCGACCATTAACCAAAGGTGCTATCCAAGGAGAGGCAATGCAGGCTTTTATCCAGTTGATGATGGCTGAAGAGAAACCCATTTTCTTCATAACCATAAACAGAAATTCATGCTTTACTCTGTCAAATGCATTTTCCAAGTCAAGCTTAATCACCATACCTTTCTCCTTTCGGTGATAGCTTGAATGAACAGCTTCTTGAACTAGCACAATGTTGTCAAGAATCTTTCTCCCTTTGATGAATCCTCCTTGGTTTTCAGGGATGATGGTCGGTAAGATTTTCTTGAGACGATTGGCTATAATTTTAGTGATCAGCTTGTAACTGGAGTTACACAACGAGATTGGCCTGAATCTGCTGTAATCAGCAGCACCTTTCTCTTTCGGAATCAATGCCAGAAACGCTGAGTTGATGCCGCCTCCGATCATTGTACAAGATTGAGATTTTCTGATCATTCTCAAGAGGTCATTTTTTATTATGTCCCAACAAGAAAGATAAAATCTAACAGGGAACCCATCTGGACCAGGAGCTTTGTCTGGTTCCATACTGTCCAGTGTATTTTTAAGTTCATTCATACTGATTGGAGCAGTCAGCATAGAATTGTCAGCGTCTTGAACACATTGAGGAATCAAATTCATTGGATAGGCATGGGGATCCGTTGGGGGATCATCGGGGGCAGAGTAGAGATCTTTGAAGTGAGAATGAGCTGCCCGCTTGATGTCTTCAAAATCCTTAACTACTGCATTTTGATGATGTATTTCTTTAACAGCTTTGAATTGCTTGCGAGCTTCAGCATGTTTGTGGAAGAAGCTAGTATTCTTGTCCCCGGCTTGAAGCCAGAGAGCTCTGGATTTCTGCCTCCAGAGTTCTTCTTCTTCCCTACTTGCTTTATGAAACTCTTTTTGCAGCTCAACTTCTCTCTGAAGAAGATCTTGGGAAACAACTGAGTTTTCCAATGATATTTGGTGGACAACAAGACTGTCCAAGGCCATCTTACGTTTGGAGGAGGGAGTTTTCAGCGTTCTAGCCCACTCCTTGAGCCTTTTTTTGAGCCCCCTCATTTTTTCTTCCCACACGTAGAAAGGGGAACCATGAACAGGTCTTTTCCAGGCATCTGAAACCATCTCTTGGAACCCCTCATGCTGAAGCCATAGTGAACTGAATCTGAAGGGGATAGGGCCAAGATTTTCTTCCGTGGACAGCTCGAGAATAATTGGTTTGTGATCAGAGGTGCTGTTTGGCAGAATTTTGGACGAGGCCGTTAGACCGCAAGTTAGGAAAGAGGATTGGACCAGAAATCTGTCCAGCCGAGCTGCAATATGATTTGGCCCCACCCTTTTGTTAGACCAGGTGAACTTCCCTGCTGTGGGCTTGATATCCTCCAATTCCCATCCCAACATGAGGTCTTCAACCCATTCTCTAGCTGGGTCCCTGACCAGGGAGCCTCCCTTTTTCTCATTTACAGCAAGAGTGACATTCATATCACCAGCTATGATAATGTTTTCAGGATTATGCAGCGAAAGATAGGTCAAGATCGATTCCCAAAAGATTTTTTTCTCAGAAGGAAGAACATGAGCATATATATTGAACATACTTACTTGTTGTCCGGAGTCTTTGTGGAGGAGCTTCGTGAGCAGCCAATGGGAGGAGCTGTCTTTTTGAATCAGGTCATAGATAGAGCTATCCCAGAAGGTAGCGATTCCACCGGATGCGCCTCTTGCACTGACAACACGACCAAAGCCTTTGCGCCAGAAGGTTTTGCTAGCATGGAGGAGGGGAGTTTCTTCCAACTTTGTCTCCTGGATGAGGAGGATTTCAGGCGAATACATTTTTACTATATCTTTCAGGGCATCTTCTTTTAGCCTGCTGCCTAATCCTCTGCAATTCCAGGAGACATACTTCATTATTTAATGGCTTGGGAGATTGTGGCTCCTTTTGGAGCCGAGCCGTTCTTGCGCCCTGATCTCGTATTCATTATTCCCTTGAGAGTTTTTTGAGAGCCTTGGAGTACATCCAGATAAGTTTTCTCCTCTCTCTGTTTCTTCTTGGATTTTCGACCCCTGGCTGATTTGATAGGGGTGGCTTGTGAGCTGTCTGATTCGTAGGTTCTTCCTTCTGAGTCTTCATCAGATTCGAAAGCCAGGCTGATATGGTCTTCCTTATCTATATTTCATTCATTGCCTTCTGATGCTGGGGGGGTGATTGTTTCAGCACCAGTATCTTTTACTTCCTTCGTCGAGTCTTCCAGATCTTTTTGGGCCCCAATGGTTTCTGCGTTCCCACCGGAGGAAGATCTCTCAGAGGGCCCTTCTTTTGTGATTGGATTGGCCTGGGGGGTGGGATTGGGTCTCCCTATAGTTCCAGATTTTGGCTGTTCAGAGGGCTTTGAGACTGCCTTGCCCTTTTTTATCTCTTTCCATCCTTCTTCTTCCACCTTGTCCCTTGCAGGGGCTTTAGGACAGTTTCGTTGGAAGTGACCATGTTCGTGGCAGATTCTGCACTTGAAGGGCAGTTGCTCGTAATCCAGTTTCTGAAAGTGCTGCCAATCTCCGACTGTGAGTTTTATGGCTTCCGGCAGTCCAGCTTCTAGGTCAACTTCCACGCATATTCTGGCGCAGGTGTATTGGCCCCTATTGTCAGCTTTGTCTATGAAGCGTCCCAGCTTGTTACCAATCTTCTGCAGGGCTTGGAAGCTCCAGCAATGGATCGGCAGATTGGGGAGCCGGACCCAAACAGGAACCTCCTTCGGGACATCGACAGAAGGGTCGAAGTCAGGGGTCCATTTGTTGAGGAAAAGGCCCTGGTTTCCCATGAAATATGGACCATTTCTGAACACGAGGTCACGGTCTTCCTTGGAAGTGAATTCGAAGATAAAGAATCCTCGACCAACAGCGTAACAGATCACGTTGTTTTTTAGCAGAGGCCTCCAGTTTCGTTGGACCCATTCATCTGTCACTTTTGTTGATGGCCAGCGGCCCATGAACTGCCCGACCAAACCTCTGTCAGCTAAGGCGAGTGCTATTTTGATCGTCTGCTCTTCAGGCAAAGCGATCTCTGGAATTTCATCTAATTTTTTAATGAACGTTGGGACTTCAGGAAGAGGGCGTTTCTTCCCTTTCAGAGAGAGGAGGTTCCGAAAGGCCGCAGCAGAAGAGATAGGAGGGGGGGGGGGGGAGGGCTCCCCGCCCCCAGGCGTATCCATGACGGCGGCAGACCAGCAATCTCAGACCTAAACGCAGCAGGAGATGAGGACGCCGTCAATAAACCTAAAAAACACATTTTTGTAACCCACATATTGTTATTATTGTGCCCTTACATTATTATTGTTAGGTCTGCCAAGATTATATTGTGACCCCATGGAATCCTATATATAGAAGGAGGTTTTTTCATTTGTATCATCCAAGAATTGTTCATTTATGTAATGTAAAGGAGGTTTCCCCCTCAAAGTGGATTATTTATAAGGGGTTGATCTCTATTTTCTTCTATTTTTGGAGCTGGTTTCGTAACATTTGGTATCAGAGATTTGGATTCTAGGATTTTGCTGCTCCAAACAGGTAATCATGGAATTTTCACTATAATGATTTTTCTACGAAGGTTCAGAAACTGAAATTTTTATCACACGAAGCCAAAATCCTTAGTAACTTCATGTAAAAATTTCAGATTTTGGTTCGTAATAAGTTCGAAGATATAATCTATGGAAGTTAGTGTATTTTTAGGCTCCCAAATTTCATCTCAAAGAGGTGACCGTGGGAAAATCGTCATAACTCTCCCTCTTAGCATCATATTGAGATTTTGTAAAAATTATCTCAAATTACACAGACTGTAGTTTCCTGTGTATCAATTTTAGATCTGAAGGAGGAAGGAGTGACACATGGCATGCCGTACAAGTTCACTCTACTGAACTAGTCCACAATTAGGTCATTGTGGGAGATTGGTCATAGATTTGTCTTGAAGCATCCAAATCAGGTTAGACCTATGGCATTGGAAAGAATATTTAGAGGGCTACTACAGGACCGGGTTTCAGATATTGAAGATACAAAATTATAGAGGTAATTTAGTTTCAATATCGAGCTCCTCAAAAGCAAGAAAAATGTGTGTATTTTTTTTTTCAAATTGCATAAGTCTTGTTTGAAAAATCAGTTTGAAGTGGTTCCAAGGGCCTATTGAAGCATAGATATCAGTACTGGGTTCTAAAATACTGCAGAAAAAGAATTCAACACCCATTAATCCCTCATAATACTCTACTATGACTCATAAAGATGAAGAAGTACAACATGATACATCAAAATTACAAGAGCAAGAGCATCAAATTTCGCTCTCGCAAAGAGCAACAAAAAATGAAATGGAAATTTTGAAGAAAATCACAGAAGCTAAGATGGATGGTTTGAAGAAGGGCATGGAAACTAATATTGATGTTTTGAAGAAAGGCGTGGAAGCTAAGATGGATGACATGGAATCTAATATTGATGGTATAGAGGGAAAAATGAAAGACAACATGGAAGACATGAAGAATGATCTAAAAGCATACATGGAATGTTTGACAAATTTGATACAAGAAATGATTCATAATGGTGAAAATATTGTAGAGGAAACTCAGGATGGAAACAAAATAAATTTTAATCATGATTTCATAAAATCTAATGTGGGATTGAATACCTACCATATTCCAAAGATCGATATGAGGAAGTTTGATGGCAAGGATCCCGTAACATGGATACTATAGATGGAGAAATATTTTGATCTCAATAATGTGCAAAACACTCAAAAGGTACGCATTGCAACTTTATATTTAGAAAAAAATTCATTTGTATGGTATCGATGGCTTTTCGCCCATAAACAAATTGTCACTTGGTCAATTTTTACGGAGGAAATGATAGCACATTATGATTATACAAATAGCAACCTTCTTTAACAAATTGATAAATCTCAAACAAAAGGGTTCAGTGGTGGAGCACACCGAGGACTTCCAAAAAATGAATACAAGGGTAAATGATATTCCAGAGGAACAAGATATTGATTTCTTCATGGGGAATTTAAAGGATAGCATCCAACATGAGGTTCATCTTTGGGAACCTGATTCATTGGAGAAGGCATTCAGGTTGGCAAGAAAAATTGCATGTAAAGTTATGGTGAAAAGGAAGCCTACCACTCACATCTATAAATATGGAAGTGTTGCTACTCCTAGACTTCCACAACCTACAAGGTTTACACCACAACAATTGGAAGAAAAAATATCAAAAGGGATTTGCTACAGTTGTGATAAAAAATACACTAAAGGTCATAAGAGTGCTGACAAGAAATTATTTTACAAAGATTGTGAAGAGGAGGAAGAAAATGAACAAGAAACTTCAAAAGAAGAGAATATACACCACGAAAGAGCCCTAGAGAAAGAAGAAACGAGTCTAACCATGTCATGTAATGCATTGGCAGGAATTACCACTCCTCGAACTCTCAAGGACATATCAAGAAGAAAAATATAATAGTGTTGACTAATTCGGGCAGTACCCATAATTTTATTCATTGCAAGGTAGACATGGAATTGAATTTCTTCCTATAGCCAACACCAAAGTTTATATTGTATAGGTTTGTGTTTAATTTGGATAGTAAATGAGACAAAGATTCATAAAAAAAATTAATAATGGAATAATCAACTGGTATATCTTAAGGGGTTTTCATTTAGACAACATGTGTGAGTGTTTCCATTAGTGGGATACTAAAAAATACTCTTAATCTCACTAAATATGCATAAAAACCTCCCAAATCTTTTTATTAAATTCTCTCCCACTACATCTTCCTAATATATGTAACCATTTTTTTGAATAAATATCCCCTTTTTATACCCCCAATACCTACAATATATTGATTCCATTTTTGACAATTTAAAAATCCCCTTTGTTAATGAATGTGGTAAGTTATTGGTCAACTATTTGAAGTCTACATGGTATATCTATTATTTTTCTATATGTTTTATGCCACATAAGAGGATGCTTGTTATATATGATAATTAGAAAAGACCCATTGATATCAAAATATAATTGTCACTAATTTTTCATTATTGGAAAATAAGGATGCCTATGTAAGCATACAACTCATAATAGTCAGTTGGATTGGAAATTAGAAAAGAATGCTAACATCCCCTCACCCACTTAAGAAAAATGTAGGAGTAAACATAAGAAAAATAGAGTCCTAAAAATGAGGTCTTATTATGTAATCAAGTACGTAATAGGCTCTCACAAGTGGAGAAATGGAGAAAAGCTTGAAAAAAGAAAACCCCTCTTTATTGCTAGTGTGAGAAAGGTATTGGTGCTAAAGCTAAGATTCTCATAAGGATGTATTGAAATACAAAATTAGTAGACCTATGGAGGTTGGAATATCTAATAAAAATGAATGATGAAAACTTTGATGACATGAACCAAAAAACCTCAATTAACTTGATTGAATTCTAAAGTAGAAGAAGTTCGGTTGCAGGTGCGCGAGAATGGAAAACATTAAAAATAATTATATAATTTCCCTAGAAAAATAAATTTTGGTGAGGAATAGAAATATGGATTCATGCATAAGTCGCACCACCATCAACCATCAAATGGGAAATGAGGGTCGAAAATGTTGAAAGGTACATACATTATTATGGCCAACACTCTAAAGATGACTGGGAAACCCTATGTTAGGTCCCTATTTTACTAGTGTAGTCCCTTATTGTGGTTAGTATAGCCTCCTTATTTTTATTGTTGTACCCTTGTAACCCCCATATCGTTATTATTATTCCCTTACATTATTATTGTTAGGTTAGCTAGGATCATATTGTGACCCCATGGACTCTTATATATAGAAGGAGGTTTTGTCATTTGTATCATCTAAGAATTGATCATTTATGTAATGTAAATGAGGTTTCCCCCTCAAATTGGCTTATTTCTAAGGCGTTGATCTCTCTTTTCTTCTATTTTTGGAGCTGGTTTAGTAACATTTGGTATTAGAGCTTTGGATTCTCGGGTTTCGTTGCTCCAAATAGGTCATCGTGGAATTTTCGCCATAAATTTTTTTCTACGAAGGTTCAGAAGCTGACATTTTCATAACGCAAAGCCAAAATCCTAAGGAACCTCGTATAAAAATTTCAGATCTTGGTTCGTAATATGTTCGAAGGTATGATCTGTGGAAGTTAGGGTATTTTTAGGCTCCTGAATTTCATCTCAAAGAGGTGACCATGGGAAAATCTTCATACCTCTCTCCTTGAGTATCGGATTGGGATTTTGTAAAAAGTAAATGAAAGTGAATAGACTGTAGTTTCTTGTGTATCAATTTTAGATCTGAAGGAGGAAACAGTGACACATGGAACGTCGTACAAGTTCGCTCTACTGAACTAGTCCATAATGAGGTCATTGTGGCAGATTAGGCATAACTTTGCCTTGAAGCATCCAAAGTAGGTCAAACTTGTGGCATTTGAAAGATGATTCAGAGGGCTACTGCAGAACCTAATTTCAGATATTGAAGATACAAAAACATATAATATAATTTAGTTTCAATATCGAGCTCCTCAAAAGCAAGAAAATGATGTGTATTTTTTTTTCCAAATTGCATAAGTCTTGTTTGAAAAATTAGTTTGAAGTGATTACAAGGGCATATTGAAGCATAGATATCAATATTGGGTTATAAAATTCCACCTAAAAAGAATTCAAAACCCATTAAGCCCTCATAATAATCTACTATGATTCATGAATATGAAGATGTGCAACATGATATATCAGTATTACAAGAGCAAGAGCACCAAATTTCGCTCTCGCAAAGAGAAAAAAAAAATGAAATGGAAGTTTTGAGGAAAATGGTAGAATCTAAGACATATGGTTTGAAGAAGGGCATGGAAGCTAATATGGATGATTTTGTCACTCCTAGAGACAGACTTGAGTTGCCAAAGACCAGTGCCTAGGGCATATTAAGATAGGAGATTTTTCAGGTTATTCTTCATGCTTTGGGAAGGGAACATCCTGATAGGAAAGGATTTAATGTATTTTGAATGGTGGTCTAGGATATCAGAGAAGGAATGCTAGTAGACAGGAGCTCTAGTTGTAGAGAGAAAGGCTTGCTCATAATGGGCCTGAAGCAGTCATGAAGTAGATCTATTGTAAGTTGGGTCGAATGTGAGACAGATGAACAGTTATAAAATTTAATGAGGATGGGATACTATGAGAGATATTTGGGGGAACATCAAAGTAAGGTGAGATTGCATCAATACAAGAATCCACCCTTAAATGACCTTAGAGGAAAAACGATATGAAAAAGCAACTTGAAACAGAAATCGTGCCTTGAGCTATATTTAAAATGTTACTATAAAGCATGGCATGAGTACCATTAAAGATAAATTCATATCCAACTCATAGAACACTCACATTCCAAAAGCAACGATAACAAGGAGAAAATGTAAGGAAAATGGACATTAAATTGAATCGCTATGTCAATAAAATACATACTTGTTCATTCATTCCAGTAGGAATCCATTAAAGAAACAATCTGGCTTTATATTACTTTTCCAAAATGGCCCTATAGATATGCACTAAGATCAAACCTAAAATTACAAAAATATGATATACAAACTGCAACTTCTTCTGCTAGAAAATCTGAAACATTTTTTAAGTTTGTGGTTTGATCTTTTATAGTCTTTCACATGAAGGTTCAGAGTAGATATTTTCCGAGACAAAATATTCTCAAGAGATATGTTTGTTTCCAGTCTTAATCAAAAACCAAAATTGATTATGAGGAAAAATGACCTATTATCTCAAACAGTATGGCCTGACACAGGCTATAACTAAAACATAACAAAAAATAGAAAATAAAAAGAGTGCATAGGGTGAAATCAATATTTCACCCTTTTTTACATTATATAGAAAATAAAAGTAAAACAGGCTACGTGGGCCAAATCATGAGATTCATCAGTTTGTGTTTCACTGAGGAGTGCCTAACGGTGGCATGTGTGGCCGAGATGAGGATGAAGATGATCCAAGTGGATGAGTAGAAGGAGGTGGCAGCTGATGAGACGCAGAAGATACCAGGGGATTCGTATATTCACTGCACTTTTGCCACAACCTGTCCCCTGGTGATGGCATTGTGATGTAGGCTTCGAACAGGGATTGCATGTTAGTTAGCTCTGTATAATTGACATGGACGGTGAGGAATTTCTTTACCTGGAAGAGAAGGAAAAACTCTTTGCGTAGCGTGGCTATTATTGTCTTTGCTTTTAGCCGGGTTGTTCTCTCCAATGATATGTATGCATTGGCCATAATTTCTGACATATTTTTCTCGTAGGCCGTTACCTGAGAGAATGTGCTTGTTTGTGGATCCCAGCATGGTGGGAGGCCTGCTTCTACCAGCTTGTGCCACTCCCGGTCGAACTTCTCCACTCCTTTCAAGACTAGTGCCAAACAACCCAATGCGTTTGTGCGTGCAGTTTCTTTCTCGATTACCCTTCCGACCTCCATAACCCTCCTAAAGTGGTCAAGTATTCCCTGCACATGCAGTTCATGTGTTGAGAGTTCATTTAGGTACCTGATATATTTGTTGGCCATCGTGGTTTTTGCTTCTCTGCCTGTGCGTCCATCCTGTAGCTGGGCTTTGAACTGGTGGATTTCAATATTCTTATAATCTATTAGTGTGAGGAGGTTCCATTGTTGCTTAAACTCTATTATGATGTTATATATGATAATTAGAAGAGACCCATTGATATCAAAATATAATTTTCACTAATTTGTCATTATTGGAAAATAAGGATGCCTATGTAAGATTACAACTCATAATAGTCAGTTGGATTGGAAATTAGGAAAGAATGCTATCATCCCCTCACCCACTTAAGAAAAATGTAGGAGTAAACATAAGAAAAATAGAGTCCTAAAAATGAGGTCTTATTATGTAATCAAGTACGAAATAGGCTCTCACAAGTGGAGAAAGGGAGAAAAGCTTGAAAAACGAAAATCGCTCTTTATTGCTAGTGTGAGAAAGGCATTGGTGCTAAAGCTAATTTTCTCATAATGATGTATTGAAATACAAAATTAGTAGACCTATGGAGGTTGGAAGATCTAATAGAAATGAATGATGAAAACTTTGATGACATGAACCAAACAACCTCAAATAACTTGATTGAATTCTAAAGTAGAAGAAGTTCGGTTGCATTTGCGTGAGAATGGAAAACATTAAAAATAATTATATAATTTCCCTAGAAAAATAAATTTTGGTGAGGAATAGAAATATGGATTCACGCATAAGTCGCACCACCATCAACCATCAAATGGGAAATGAGGGTTGAAAATGTTGAAAGGTACATACATTATTATGGCCAACACTCTAAAGATGATTGGAAAACCCTATGTTAGGTCCCTATTTTACTAGTGTAGTCCCTTATTGTGGTTAGTATAGCCCCCTTATTATTATTGTTGTACCCTTGTAACCCCCATAACCTTATTTTTATTCCCTTAAATTATTATTGTTAGGTCGGCTAGGATAATATTGTGACCCCATGGACTCCTATATATAGAAGGAGGTTTTGTCATTTGTATCATCCAAGAATTGTTCATTTATGTAATGTAAAGGAGGTTTCCCCCTCAAATTGGCTTATTTCTAAGGCGTTGATCTCTCTTTTATTATATTTTTGGAGCTATTTTCGTAACATTGGGTATCAGAGCTTTGGATTCTAGGGTTTTGGTGCTCCAAATAGGTCATCGTGGAATTTTTGCCATAAATTTTTTTCTACGAAGGTTCAGAAGCCGAAATTTTTATCACGCAAAGCCAAAATCCTAAGGAACCTTGTGTAAAATTTCAGATCTTGGTTCATAATATGTTTGAAGGTATGATCTGTGGAAGTTAGGGTATTTTCAGGCTCCTAAATTTCATCTCAAAGAGGTGAGTGTGAGAAAATATTCCTACCTCTCTCCTTGAGTATCGGATTGGGATTTTGTAAAAATTACCTGAAAGTGCATAGACTGTAGTTTTGTGTGTATCAATTTTAGATCTGAAGGAGGAAACAGTGACACATGGAACGCCGTACAAATTCGCTCTACTGAACTAGTCCATAATTAGGTCATTGTGGGAGAGCATAACTTTTCCTTGAAGAATCCAAAGTAGGTCAAACTTGTGGCATTGGAAAGATGATTCAGAGGGCTAATACAGGACCTAATTTCAGATATTGAAGATCCAAAACCATATAATATAATTCAGTTTCAATATCGAGATCCTCAAAAGCAAGAAAATGGTGTGTATTGTTTTTTCCAAATTGCATAAGTCTTGTTTGAAAAATCAGTTTGAAGTGATTACAAGGGCATATTGAAGCATAGATATCAATAATGAGTTATAAAATTCCACCTAAAAAGAATTAAACACCCATTAAGCCATCATAATACTCTACTATGACTCATGAAGATGAAGAAGTGCAACATGATATATCAATATTACAAGAGAAAGAGCACCAAATTTCTCTCTTGCAAAGAGCAACAAAAAATGAAATGGAAGTTTTGAAGAAAATGGTAGAATCTAAGATATATGATTTGAAGAAGAGCATGGAAGCTAATATGGATGGTGTTGTCACTCCTAGAGACAGCCTTGAGTTTCCAAAGACCAGTGCTTAGGACATATTAAGACAGGAGATCTTTCAGGTTATTCTTCACGCTTTGGGAAGGGAAACTCCTAATAGGAAAGGATTTAAAGTATTTTGAATGGTGGTCTAGGATATCAGAGAAGGAAGGCTAGTAGATAGGAGCTCTAGCTGTAGAGAGAAAGGCCTGCTCAGAATGGGCCTGAAGCAGTCATGAAGTAGATCTGTTGCAAGCTGGGCCAAATGTGAGACAGATGAACAATTATAAAAGTTAATGAGGATGGGATACTATGAGAGATATTTGGGGGAACATCAAAGTAAGCTGGGCTTTCATCAGTACAAGAATCCACCCTTAAATGAACTTAGGGGAAAAACGATATGAAAAAGGAACTTGAAACATAAATCGTGCCTCGAGCTATATTTAAAATGTTACTATAAAGCATGACATGAGAACCATTAAAGATAAATTCATATCCAACTCATAGAACACTCACATTCCAAAAGCAACGATAACAAGGAGAAAATGTAAGGACAATGGACATTAAATTGAATCACTATGTCAAGAAAATACATACTTGTTCATTCATTCCAGTAGGAATCCATTAAAGAAACAATATGGCTTTATATTAATTTTCCAAAATGGCTCTATAGATATGCACTAAGAGCAAACCTCAAAATTACAGAAAGATGATACACAAATGCAACTTCTTCTGCTAGAAAATCTAGAACATTTTTTAAGTCTGTGGTCCAATCTTTTATAGTCTTTCACATCAAGGTTCAGAGTAGATATTTTCCGAGACAAAATATTCTCTAGAGATATGTTTGTTTCCAGTCTTAATAAAAAACCAAAATTGATTATGAGGAAAAACGACCTATTATCTCAAACAGTATGGCCTGACACGGGCTATAACTAAAACATAACAGAAAATAGAAAATAAAAAGAGTGCATAGGGTGAAATCAAGATTTCACCCTTTCTTACATTATATAGAAAATAAAAGTAAAACAGGTCGCGTGGGCCAAATAATGAGATTCATCGGTTTGTGTTTTTTCGAGGAGTGCCTGATGATGGCATGTGTGGCCGAGATGAGGATGAAGATGATCCAAGTGGACGAGCCGAAGTAGGTGGCAGCTGATGAGAAGCAGAAGATACCGGGGGATTCATATATTCACTACACTTTTGCCACAACCTGTCCCCTGGTGATGGCAATGTGCTGTAGGCTTTGAACAGGGATTGCATGTTAGTTAGCTAAGTATAATCGACATGGACGGTGAGGAATTGCTTTATCTGGCAGAGAAGGAAAAACTCTTTGCGTAGCGTGGCTATTATTGTCTTTGCTTTTAGCCAGGTTGTTCTCTCCATTGATATGTCTGCATTGCCCATAATTTCTAACATCTTTGGCTCATAGACCGTTACCTGAGAGAATGCGCCTATTTGTGGATCCTAGCATGGTGGGAGGCCTACTTCTACCAGTTTGTTCCACTCCCGGTCGAACTTGTCCCCTCCTTTCGAGACTAGTGCCAAACAACCTAGTGTGTTTGTGCGTGCATTTTCTTTCTCGATTACCCTTCCGACCTCCATAACTGTCCTAAAGTGGTCAAGTATTCCCTGCACACGCAGTTCATCTGTTGAGAGTTCATTTAGGTACCTGATATATTTCTTGGCCATCGTGGCTTTTGCTTCTCCACCTGTGCATCCATCCTATAGCTGGGCTTTGAACTGATGGATTTCAATCTTCTTGTTATCTATCAACGCGAGGAGGTCCAATGTTGCTTAACCTCTATTATGATGTCTACCCAAACCAGTCGCCTTGCTTCCACAAGTGACATATTGCCTTTGATCTGCCCCTTTAAGTCCTTGATGGACTTATCCTGCACCTGAGTTTCTTCGTGCAGTTTTTCTACCTCCCATTGTAGGGACGTTGTTATCTTTTGATTTTCCACTAGCACAGCCTCTACATCCTTTAGTTGCTGGTGAACTGAGCGGGTCTCATCCTCTGACACCTTTAGATCAAACATGGCCTTGGTGAGTTGTTCAGGAGCTGTCCCGATTTCACCTGAAACAGGGGTCTCACATGTGTGCTGGTCCCATTTAACCTGTCAGTCTAATAGTCTCTGATTCAGTCCGACAATCTCTATGTCCTTTTGTACATTCTCTTCCTGTTCTCTGGCGAGCAAGTCAGCGAGAGCCGATTTTTCCTTTTCTACCTGAACCAACTCATCCGTCTGTACATTATCCTTGCGATGCATGTTTAGCTTTCACTTCAGCTCCAGGTTTTCCACTTCTAACTTGGCAAGAAGTTGTTGTTGTGCTACATATTTTTGGCTCCCTTCTCCCTTATCGTTTTCTTGAGGGCTGATAACTTGGTGTGGTTTGCTCTGGTGCTAGCCTTGTCTCTCTTCTGATGCTCTATTACCATATTATACTTCTGTTCAAGCTTCCTCAAGGCTATTGCATGTTTCATGACCTCAATCCGTAGCATATCCCTGATACACTAGTGTAAGTCTATCTTGTCTAGCAGGGGAATGTTAGTTAAGTTGAGGATGATTTCCAAAGCTCGATATTGGCATCCAGAAGATGAGGGCTACAATGCTTCTTACTAAATAGCTAGTATAAGTTGTTCTTTATCCATATCTAGCACCGAAGTAAGGCCAGAATGGTGCTTTTCCATGAACCCTGTCAATTCGGCCTTCAGTTTGTCCCGGGTGAATTTGTTCCTAATATTTAACTCCTCCCTTGTCTCTTTCATGTCCACCATGACTTCTTGTGAAAGCCTTGATGGGGCCGATGAGGAGGCATCATCGAAAGATTTATGAAAACCCGGCTTCTCCTTGTCAGGAGCCCCAAACTCAAGAATCTCCTCATAGGATAGATCGTCCACTATGTCATCTGACCCTTCGGTCCTCTGTTTTTTGTTGGGGTGAGTTTCCTCATCAATGTCCATGACTTCCTGGCTTCCTGAGGGGCCTTCATGTCCTTGTTCCTCTGTCCCCACAGACACATTATCTTCTTTTCCTTCCACAGCTAAAGAATCAACTTCCATCTGTGCATCCAAAGGCCACGTATCAAGATTAGCTCTCCATTTAATGAAGGGCCTAGTCTCATGTATATAAGCAGTTGATTTTATTTTCCTCTTCCTACTGGAGAGGACTCCCTTAGGGTAATATGGCCAAAATTTTCCTTGTGGGAGGTTCATCTCTTGCAACATTTTCTCCATGGCTAAGAGGGCATGCCTCAAATTTATGGTGAAGGGGCTGATTGAAGTTGGGAGTTTGAGGATGTATCCTTTCTTGGCAGGCACGAAGTGGATCTGGTCAGCCTTCAAGGTTTGTCGAATGAATTCGAGGGACAAGATTCACATAGTTGGAAACATTGGCAGGCGGTAGGGACGTACCTCTGCACCGTAGACTCTGATCTCAGTATAGTCATCAAACAGGTACCAGTCCCTTGTGCAATCTTCCTCATCAAACTGTAGGCAATCCTTCTGCTCAGGAAAGATTCTAGGCGAAGGGATGTCATGTATAATGGCATAAGCTATGGACATGAACTCATTAACCAATTTTGTATACCCCTACCCCTCTGGTTGTTGATGAACTATAGCAGCCCACTTGAAGACGGCTCTGGGTTGGGCACTTATCTTCGAGAATCTGTTTAGGCTTAGACTTTCAAATCTATCTTCATGCTCAAATAGGAACAGGTAAAACACCAAGGAACAAAACATAAAAGAACCCGTAGAGTAAATCTCTTGAAACTAGGTTTGGATAGTCGAAGCCAAGAAAGAAGGAATATCCAAAAGGGTATCCTTCTGCATCATGAGCCATAAAAAAATTATACCCCCTTTAGTCACCTAGTCGACCTCCTCAAACCCTAAAAACCATGAGATGAGTGCTAGGACGGGTTGCACATTGGTTCAGAAAGTAGACAAGGGAACAAAGTCTATGAGTAGGAAAGATGACAGGCGGGAATCTGAGAGGAGGCTAAGGAAACTGCTTTGTTTCTCCCAGGGTAGCTTTAAGAAATGACAGGAGAGGGAGACCTCAGAGAACTCAACATAATCTTGGAACACTGTTACCGATGAAATAGGTAACCTGACCTCAAAACTGGAACTCTAGCCCAAAAAGACTCAAAAAACATGAAAAAACACCCCAAAAACAAAAAAAAAGTGTATTCCAGAACGCACTTGGTTTTCTTTTAAGGTCAAATTTCAACATTTTATAAAATTATGCTAAAAACAAAATTGTTTCTTGAAAAAAAGATTGAAAAAACTCTCAAAACAAAACCAATTGATGCTGGAATAACAAAAAAAAAAAAAAAATGTCATATTTTTGACATTTTTAAAAATATAAATAATATTTTTTAATTTTTAAAATTCAAACATTAAAAAAAACCTAAAATTTAAGAAAAAAATAAATTAAAAAAATAAATACATTTTAAAGCTTTAAATTTAAAAATATATAGGAATAAAAAAATAAAAATAAAAACAAAATAAAAATTTTCATTCAAACAATGAAAAAAACCTAAAATTTAAGGGAAAAAAAAAATTTAAGGATTAAAATTTCAAAATATATAGAAATAAAAAAATAAAAAAAAAATAAAAAAAAATATAGAAATTAAATTAAAAATTAAAAAGAAAATATATATATATATATATATATATATATATATATATATATATATATATATATATATATAAACTTTAAAATAAAAATTAAATTTAACGAAATATATTAAATTTTAATAAATTAAATTATTAAAAAAAAACAAACATTATTTAAATAAAAAGTAAAAAAAGAAAAATTAATTAAAAATGAAAAATGAAAAATAAAATACAATAAAAATATTAAATTAAAAAAAATATATATTAAAAAAACAAATAAATTTTAAAAAATAAATTAAATTTAAATTATAAAAAATAATATATATATAAACTTAAATTAAAAATATATATATTAGATTTTATTAAATTTTAAAAAAATGTTAATATTAAAATAACAAATTAAATTTAAAAAAAATAATAAATTTTAATAAATAAATGAATAAACAAATAAATTTTGAAATAAAAAATAAATTTTAAATATTAAAAAAAAAAAAAAAAACATTTTTAAAATAAAAACTTTAAAAATCAATTAAAAATGAAAAATTGAAAAAAAAAAATTAAATAAAAAAAAAATTTTAAAAAAAAAAAAATTGAAAATATTAAGTTTAATTAAAAAAAAATCTAATTTTAAATACATAATTTTAATTGAAATAAAATATATATATATATATATATATATATATATAAAATTTAAAATATATATATATATATATATATATATATATATATATATATATATATATATATATATATATATATATTAAAAAGAAAAATAGAAAATTTATTAAATTTAAAAAAAAATAAATGAAAAACTAAACATAAAATTTAATTAAAAAAAGAAGAAAAAATTTATAAAAAAAATCAATTAAATAAAAAAAATACAAAATTTAATAAAAATTATTAACAAAATTTAGAAAAAAAAAATTAAAAAAAAATGAATAAAATAATTTTTTTTTTAAACAATAAAAATTAAAACAAATTATATTTCAAATATAAAAATTAAATTAAAAAATAATAATTTTCAATATTTTGAATTTAAAAAAAAAAAAAATCAAATTAAAAAAAAATATTAAAAAAAAAAGAATTTTTTGATCGTGGTGGCGCTGCCAATTGGTCTCCCGCCCAGGTGGCAGTAGAGGCTAATTTAGGGCGTCCCCTAGAATCGGCCTCCCGTGGTGGGACGACGATTCCCAGAATCGGCCTCCCGCGGCGGGAGGGTGATTCCCGGAATCCGCCTCCCACAGTGGGAGGCCGATTGTCGATGCCACCATGATCAATTATTTATTTATTTATTTTTAATTTGATTTTTTTTTTTTTTTTGGTTAAGTTTTCTTTTTTAATTTTTAATATTTTTTAATTCGTAACATTTTTTTTTTTTTCATTTTTTTTTTAAAATTTGATTATTTTTATTTTTTGAATTTTTTTATTTATTTTTTGAATTTTTTTTTTTTAATTTCAAAAAATTTAAAATTAAATTTGTTTTTTTTTAATTCAAATTTTTTATTTTAAATTTAATTTGTTTTAATTTTTTTGTTTTTTTTAAATTTTGTTTTTAAATTTAATATTTTAGATTAATTATTTTTTAAAATTTAAAATTTATTTATTAAATTTATTAAATTTTAATTAAATTAAATTTTTTTTTAATCTTTTAGTTTATTTAGTTTTTCATTTTTAAAATTTATAAATTGTTTCATTTAAAAAAAAACAGTAAATTTATGGATATTTGTTTTTTAATTATTTGCACGTGGTTTTTTTCAATTTTTTTGTTTTTTAATGGTAGTTTTTCTATTTTAATTTTCTTTTTCAATTTTTTATTTTTTCAATTTTTATATTTTTTATTTTTTAAATTTGTATTTTTTTTTCTTATTATTATTATTTTTTTAATTTTAATTTTTAAATTTAATTTTTTCTTTTTTGTATATATATATATATATATATCTAAATTTTAATTTTGTAATTTTATTTATTTTTAAATTTTCTATTTAATTTTTTTTTTTAATTATATGGTTTTTTTAATAACTTAGAAAAAAATGTTTTTGATGTTTTTTTTTTTAATTTTTTTGATTAATTTTTGTTTTTTTCTTTAAATTATGTGTTTTCTTTTCAAATTTTGTCATTTCTTTTGATATAATTTTCGAAAATTTTTGTTTTTTTTTGTTTTTATTTATTTATTTTTGTTTAATTTTTTTATTTTTACGAGTTAATTTTGTTTTTTTTTACATTTTTATTGGTTTTTTTATTGTTTTTATATATATATTTTTTATCTAAGTTTTGTGTTTTATTACCAACAGGAAAATCACCACTCTAAAAAAAAAAGGTTGATGCTGCATCAATACATTTCAAAATTAGCATGAAAATCACCGCTCTAAAAAAAAAAGTTGACGCTGCATCAATACGTTTCAAAATTATCATGAAAATCACTAGCATTTTAAAACAAATATTCATACTTCATAAATAAAAATATTAGAGTGTCAAAAACGTGCACAAAAAAAAGGGGTGATTCTGCATCACCACTTTTCAAAATTGGGTGCTTTTTATGCTACCAAAAAAAAGTAGGTAACAGTGCAGTTACCTATTTCATCGGTAACAGTGTTTCGACTGTGAGGGTAGCGAATAGTTGTTCTTATGAGTTGGGGCACAATGCGAAAAATATTATTCCCTTGGGCAGAGAGGAACATGTCTTTGCGCTCGTTATAGGCCTCCCCAAGCCAGCTAATGAACTCGGGAACATGGTATGTGTTTGGAGAAATTTGATAATATAGACCCGACTCGAAGAATCTGAACATATCTTCGCCTTTTCGATGATAGTCAAAAATCTCGGGTCTGATGTGGGCTACACTAAATAGGTAGACTGGGTCATGAATTTGTGCATGGGAATTGATGAGGGGTTCGGGTCCTAGAGTAGTCCTGACCTTGCGAGCTTGTGGGGTTTTAGGCTCAGACTTCTTAGTTTTCGTTTTTCCCATGACCATTTGAAAAGTAAAAATAGAAGGGAAATAGTGTGATGGGAAAACGAATAAATACCTGAGAGTAGTGATGTAGCCCAGGGGAAAGTGATGCGGGATTGAAATTGACCTTGCACTTGATTTTTAACCTCCTCTGCACGAAAAACCAGTTAATAACCCATATTTTATATAGTTTGAGAGTAAAACGAGCTTATATTAGACCAGGTATTACGGAATACGAGACAAGATGACAACTATAGGGCTGGCGTCATAAGGACGCTAACAATGGGACACGTGGTGATGGGTTATTGGCTGACATTAGCCAAGTAGGTGAGAGCCAAGTGCTGAATTAAAGAAGGTACTGGCCTTCGTACCAGCAACCTAGACTTACCTTACCACTTTACTTACCGGCGCCAACTGTCGTCTTTTTTGGGCCCTTTAAACTTTGACGGGGTGCATAGTAGTCTTTGGGCTCATTTTCTTACCCCATGGAATGATTGTGATTGGCTCGCCGAAAGGTGACATCACTTTTTCCGAGGGCCTGACTTTTAGCCTCATCGTTCTCCTTTGGGGCCGACGAAAAGTCCTTCCAACGTGCTTTGTGGCTCATGGTTCCGAAGTGGAGCCATGAGTTCTGTTTTCCACTATGTTGTGGCCCCAATCAAGCCTAGCCACCACAATTATCCCTTAGGAAACTTTCTTTCCCGGACTTTCACAATTTACTCAGTTTGCCACCTTTATAAACTTCTCAGATTTTCCACTTAACCGCTCCATTTTCTTGGTAGATGAGGTGACTAAACAACAGATGGTTTGAAGAAATGTGTGGAAGCTAAGATGGATGGCATGGAAGCTAAGATCAATGGTATAGAGAAAAAAATGAAAGACAACATGGAAGAAATGAAGAATGATTTAAAAGCAGACATGGAAGGTTTGAAAAAGTTGATACAAGAAATGATTCCTAATGGTGAAAAGATAGTAGAGGAAACTCATGATGAAAACAAAATAAATTTTAATCCTGATTTCATAAACTCTATTGTGGGATTGAAGACCCACCATATTCTAAAGATCGATATTTCAAGAAGGAAAAGGTAATAGTCTTGACTGATTCAGGTAGTACCCATAATTTCATTCATTATAAGGTAGCCAAGGAATTGAATTGCTTCCTATACCCAACACTAGAGTCTATATTGTAGATATTTGGGTTTAATTTGGATAGTAAATGAGACTAATCTTCATAAAAAAAATTAATAATGGAATAATCAACTGGTATATCTTAAGGGGTTTTCATTTAGACAACATGTGTGAGTGTCTCTAGTAGTGGGATACTAAAAAATACTCTTAATCTCACTAAATATGCATAAAAACCTCCCAAACTCCTTTTATTCAATTCTCTCCTACTACATCTTCCTAATATATGTAACCAATTTTTTAAATAAATATCCCTTTTTTATACCCCCAATACCTACAATATATTGATTCCATTTTTTTACAATTTCAAAACCCCCTTTGTTAATGAATGTGGTAAGTTATTGGTCAACTATTTGAAGTCTACATGGTATATCTATTGTTTTTTCTACATGTTTTATGCCACATAAGAGGTTGTTTGTTATATATGACAATTAGAAGAGACACATTGATATCAAAATATAATTGTCAGTAATTTGTATTATTGGAAAATAAGGATGCCTATGTAAGCTTACAACTCATAATAGTCAGTTGTATTGGAAATTAGAAAATAATGCTAACATCCCCTCCCCGACTTAAGCAAAACGTAGGAGTAAACATAAGAAAAACAGAGTCCTAAAAATGAGGTCTTATTATGTACTCAAATATGAAATAGGCTTTCACAAGTGGAGAAATGGAGAAAAACTTGTAAAAATAAAACCCGTCTTTATTGCTAGTGTAAAAAGGGAATTGGTGCTAAAGCTATGTTTCTCATAATTATTAGACCTATGGAGGTTGGAATATCTAATAAAAATGAATGATGAAAAATTTGATGACATGAACCAAACAACCTAGATTAACTTGATTGAATTCAAAAGTAGAAGATGTTCGGTTGGAGGTGCATGAGAATGTAAAAAATAAAAAATAACTATATAATTTCTCTAGAAAAATAAATGTTGGTGAGGAAATAGAAATACGGATTCATGCAAAAGTCGCACCACCATCAACCATCAAATGAGAAATGAGGCTCAAAAATGTTGAAAGGTAAATACATTATTATAGCCAACATGCTAAAGATGACTAGGAAACCCTATGTTAGGTCCCTATATTACTAGTGTAGTTCCTTATTGTGGTTAGTGTAGCCCCCTTATTGTTATATTTGTACCCCTGCACCCCCCATATTACTAGTATTGTGCCCTTACATTATTATTGTTAGGTCGGCTAGGATTATATTGTGACCCCATGGACTCCTATATATAGAAGGGGGTTTTGTAATTTATATCATCCAAGAATTGTTCATTTATGTAATGAAAAGGAGGTTTCCCTCTCGAAGTGTCTTATTTCTAAGGCATTGATCTCTCTTTTCTTCTATTTTTGGAGCTATTCTCGTAACATTTGGTATCATAGCTTTGGATTCTAGGGTTTCGTTGCTCTAAACAAGTTATCGTCGAATTTTCGCTATAACGTTTTTTCTACGAATATTCAGAAGATAAAAATTTTATCATGTGAAGCCGAAATCCTGAAGAACTTCAGGTAACAATTTCATATCTTGGTTCATAATATGTTCGGAGATATGATCTATGGAAGTTAGGGTATTTTTAGGCTCCTGAATTTCATCTCAAAGAGGTGACCATGGGAAAATCATCATACCTCTCTCTCTCTAAGCATTAGATTGGGATTTTGTAAAAAGTAGCCGAAAGCACACAGACTATAGTTTCTTGTGTATCAATTTCAGATCTGAAGGAGGAAATAGTGACACATGTCACGTTGTACAAGTTTTCTCTACTGAACTAGTCCATAATGAGGTCATTGTGGGAGATTGGGCATAACATTGCCTTGAATAATCCAAAGAAGGTCAAACCTATGGCATTGGAAAGAAGATTTAGAGGGATACTATAGGACCTAATTTCAGATATTAAAGATCTAAACTCATAGAGATAATTCAGTTTCAATATCGAGCTCCTCAAAAGCAAGAAAAATGTGTGTATTTTGTTTCTTCAAATTGCATAAGTCTTGTTTGAAAATATAGTTTGAAGTGATTCCAAGGGTATATTAAAGCATAGAAATTAGTATTGGGTTCTAAAATTCCGCCTAAAAATAATTCAATTCCAACTAAGCCCTCATAATACTCTACTATGACTCATGAATATGAAGAAGTGCAACATGATATATGAAAATTACAAGAGCAAGAGCACCAAATTTCACTCTCGCAAACAACAACAAAAAATGAAATGCAAGTTTTTAAGAAAAGTGTAGAATTTATGATGGATGGTTTGAAGAAGGGCATGGAAGATAATATGGATGGTTTGAAGAAAGTCGTGGAAGCTAAGATGGATGGCATGGAAGCTAAGATCGATGGTATAGAGGAAAAAATGAAAGACAACATGGAAGACATGAAGAATGATCTAGAAGCAGAAATGGAAGGTTTGAAAAAGTTGATACAAGGAATGATTCCTAATGGTGAAAAGATAGTAGAGGAAACTCACGATTAAAACAAAATAAATGTTAATCGTGATTTCATAAACTCTAATGTAGGAGTGAAGGCCCACCATATTCCAAATATCGATATGAGGAAGTTTGATGGCAAGGATCTCGTAACATGGATTATAAAGATGAAGAAATATTTTGATCTCAATAATGTGAAAAACACACAAAAGGTGTGCATTGCAACTTTATATTTAGAACAAAATACATTTTTATGGTATCTATGGATTTTCTCCCATAAATTTTTTTTCACTTGGTAATAAGAAAAAGGTAATATTGTTGAATGATTCGGGTAGTACCCATAATTTTATTCATTGTAAGGTAGCCAAGGAATTGAATTGCTTCCTATACCCAACACCAGAATGTCAAGTGATGGTTGCAAATGGAGTAACTATAAATTTCTCCAGAAAATGCCATAATATCAATCTAACCATGGGGGAATATGTATTTAATAACCCAATGCTTTCCATTCCAATGGGAGGTGTTGATGTTGTATTAGGAGTACAATGGATTTTAATTTTCAATATTTTTTCTTGAATTTTTTTTTCAGAAGGAAAGGAAGTTGAAATATGGGGTATCGCAGGGAAGTCAGGAAAGATAATAAGCTCTAATGTCATGAAAAAGATTCTGAAGAAATAACAACTAGACATAATTGCACAATTATGCTCACTAGAAGTTCCAACATCAAAATCATCTATTTCTCCACATATCCAAAAAGTCTTGGATGATCATTCCAAGGTGTTGGAAACTCCCAAAGGACTCCCACCCATTCGTGATCACGATCATGCTATTCATTTAATTCCAGGAAGTGTTCCTCGAAACATCAGGCCTTACAGATATCCTTATTTCCAAAAGCATGAAATTGAATGTATGATTGCATAAATATTAAGAGGTTGGTATAATTCAGCCTAGTCAAATTTCTTTCTCTGCTCAAGTAGTATTGGTGCAGAAGAAGGATGGATCATGGTGCATGTGTCCGGGTTATAGGGAGCTCAATAAAAACACTATTAAAGATAAATTTCCCATTCCTTTGATTGATGAATTATTGGATGAATTACATGGAGTAATTTATTTTACCAAGTTGGATCTTCGTTCAGGATATCATCAAATTAGAATGAAGACTGAAGATATTGTGAAAGCAGCATTTTGAATTCATGAGGGTCATTATGAATTTTTGGCCATGCCTTTTGGCCTTACCAATGCACCTTTAAATTTGAAGGGTTGATGAATTCCATTTTCAAACCCTTAGAAAATTTGTGTTAGTATTTTTTGATGATATACTAATCTACAGCGGGTCTTGGAAGGATCATGTTCAACATGTTGACAGAGTGCTCAAACTATTGGAAGAGAAAAAATTATATGCAAAAACCTCCAAATGCTTCTTTGGAGTAAAAGAGGTGGAATATCTTGGTCATATTGTATCTCATGAGGGTATTAAGGTAGACCCTAACAAAATTAAAGTCATTAAGGAATGGAAAATACCCACAACCATAAAGAAGTTGTGAGGATTTCTCGGGTTAACGGGGTATTATCGCAAGTTTTCTAAGAATTATGGGAGAATAGCAGCACCTCTAACAACATTGTTGAATAAAGATGCATTTTCATGGACTCCTGCACCAACTAAGGCCTTTGAACATCTTAAAGAGGCAATGTGCGTAGCACCGGTCTTAGTTACGCCAGACTTCACAAAAACCTTTATTGTGGAATGTGATGCCTCAGGAAATGGAATTGGTGTTGTCTTAATGCAAGAAGGAAGACACATTACTTTTAAAAGTCGTCTAATCAAAGGAAAGTATTTATAGAAAGCTATTTATAAAGAAATTTTTGCAATACTACATGCACTAAAGAAATGGTGACCTTACCTAATGGAAGACACTTCAAGGTAAAAATTGATCATGATAGTCTTAAACACTTTTTGGAACAAAGACTATATTTAGAAGAGCAACAAAAATGGGTCACAAAGATGTTGGGTTATGACTTTGAAATCATCTACAAAAAAGGGAAGCTAAAGGTTGTTGCAGATGCACTCTCAAGAAATGATGAAGAGGTGGAAGCATTGCTTTGGGTCATTTCTATTATCCAACCATATTGGATAGCCGAAGCAGGGGATGAATAGAAGAAGGATGAAGAAGTGTGGGCACTCATTCAAAAGTTGCAGCAAGATCCTAGTACATCTGATACATTTATTTGGAAAAATGATTCCTTATGGTACAAATATCTCTTATATCTTTGTAAGAATTCCCAACTAAAACAAAATATTCTTTTGGAATTGCACACTTCTCCTTTAGGCGGACACTCAGGATTTTTAAAAACTTACCACATGTTGAAGAAAGATTTTTTTTGGGATAGCCTTAAATATGATATTCAAAATTTTGTGGTGGAATGTTTGGTTTGTCAGAAAAATAAAGTTGAGAGAATTAAGACCTTGGGTCTTCTACAACCTTTATCCATTCCAAGTCAACGTTTGGAGGATATTTCAATGGATTTTATCATAGGTTTACCTAAGTCGTAAGGAAAGAGTGTCATGATGGTGCTAGTTGATAGAATTACCAAGTATGCACACTTTTGTCCATTATCTCATCCATTTAAAGCAAGTACATTTTCTACTGCATTTATGGAAACAATTCAAAAGCTACATGGAAACCCAAAGATTATTGTAAGCGACAAAGATCCCATTTTTACTAGAAATTTTTGGATGGAATTATTTTCTTGTTTGGGTACTCAACTAGCTCATAGTTCATCTTATCATCTTCAATCCGATGGTCAAACTAACATAGTTAAAAAATGTTTGGAAGGATATCTTCATTTTTTTTATCTAATAAACAAACACAATGGGTCAAGTGGTTACCTCTGACTCAATGGTGGTATAACACTTCCTTCCATACTGCAACAAAAATGACCCCATTTATGGCACTTTATGGATATCATCCATCGTCCATCACATCATCTTTAAGATAAAATTCTAAGGTTCAAATAGTGGAAGATCACATCGAGCATCAACAACAAGTTCTCCAACTCTTAAAGGATAACCTAAATTTGGCACAAAATCGAATGAAACAACAGGAAGATCAACATCACAACAAGAGAAATTTTGATGTAGGAGACTGGGTATTTTTACGACTACAACCATACAAACAAATGTCCCTCAAGAAAGCTAAGAAGGATAATAAATTATCGCCAAAGTACTATACTCCTTACAAGGTGCTGCAAAAGATTGGTACTATGGCATACAAATTGGAGCTTCCTGCTTCTTTGCAAGTGCATCCAGTTTTCCATGTTTCATGCTTAAAGAAGGTTATAGGTGACAAAATTTTAGTTCAAACAATATTGCGAGAACCTGACGAGGAAGGAAAAATCATATTGGAACTTGAAGCAGTCATGGAAACATGAACTCGACAGCTACGAAATCGATCAATTTCAGAGTATCTCATCAAGTTGAAGAACTTACCCACTGAAGATTCTACATAGGAGGATGAGAATTTTATACAGAAGCATCAAAAGCTACTCATTAGGGGAATTTTGAGGTCTAAAATGGGCCTCATAATGAATTTATAAAATTATAGTGGAAATAATAAAATAACATTTGATTACATCATCAAATTTTAGAGGGAAAAAAGAAAAAACTACTTTTTCAATTTGCATTTTGAACTTATCTCCCTAAGGTTTTACTCAAATTTCGCGTAGGAATACTCGTTCGATGCAAAATTTAATTTCTCATCCAAGGAGTACCCATGTTGCATACTTTTGATGGAATCTTCTACATGAAAAATGAGAAATACATGAAAAACATGATTACAATCATGTTTTTTCGTGTGTTTCTCATATTTCGTGTAGCAAGGTCCATAAAAATTATGCAACATGGGTAATCCTTGGATGAGGAACTAAATTTTGCATCCAACAAGTACTCTCACTCAAAATTCGAGTAAACGCTTAAGGAGATAAGTTTAAAAAATAGTTAAATTATTTAATTATTTTTTAATATTTTTACTTTTTTACTCTAAAAATGGTGAATCATCTCCCATGGTTGACATCATCATCTTGAATCCTATTGGTTCTCATAAATTTTATTTTTTTTGTACATTTTTTTTAGGAGGCCCATTTTAGACCTCAAAATTCCCCTAATGCAAGCATTGAGGACAACACTTTTTTGAAGGAGAGGGGCATGTTAGGTCCCTATATTACTAGCGTAGTCCCTTATTGTGGTTAGTATAGCCCCCTTATTGTTATTTTTATACCCCTGTAACTGCCATATTGTTAGTATTGTGCCCTTACATTATTATTGTTAGGTCGGCTACGATTATATTGTGACCCCATGAACTCCTATATATAGAAGGAGGATTTGTCATTTGTATCATCCAAGAATTGTTCCTTTATGTAATGTAAAGGAGGTTGCCCCCTCGAAGTGGCTTATTTATAAGGCATTGATCTCTCTTTTCTTCTATTTTTGGAGTTGGTTTCATAACACCCTAACTTTTAAACACCATGAAATATTCAGGTATCAACCTAAAAAAGGAATTCAAAATTCTCAATAAAAGAGATTAATCCCTTAAAAAGATTCTAGATTCAAAAGGCTCGATTAGGTGCTAATGTAAAATTGAAAAAACATGATAAAAGGAGGGTCTTTATGGACACCAATCCATCTCATAATAGTGCATGGAATGTTGATGGCCCTCAGGTCTTAGCTTTAATTGTCAACCCAGGGTTCATACAAACTTAAGCGGGGCCAAAATTATATCTATAGTACACACTATCTCTTCCTTTTGTTGAATTTTATGTAGGTGGAAATTATTAAATGAAATATAGATGTACAAAGACCAATTTGACTATTCTATGCTACAAGAAAACCAAATTGCAGGAAATAAATAGAAGGAAGAAAGATCACACACAAACCTAGTTTATTTGAAATAAAGGAAGGAAATATAAATTGTCTTCAATGAAATGAAAGCACACCTATTCTAACTTGTGTGGAAAGAAAACACACTACTGAGAAAAAAAAATCTTGCAAACAATAAACCCTAATTTTTCATAAAAGAAGAAATTTCTATACCAAACCAAATAAAGGAACCTACAAGGTCTCGTTACCTCTAAGATCCATTTTCAAGATTATATGATCATCGCAATACATTAAGGAAGGAAAATCATGAGTTTGGTTCAGATCTAAGTGAGTTTAGAAGATAGGTTTCAAATTCCTACAAGAGTCCCTGTTTTTCTACAGGAGATAGTCTAGTGAGTAGATGAACGAAATACATGTAAGTTTAGAGGTCTGGGACGCTAAAGATAAGTTGGAAAATGGAAATATACACCAATACAAATCATAATAACTTGTGGTAGTGTTAATCTATCAAAATACAAGGTTGATAGGTTTCTTGTAGCTGCAAAACAGACTAGAGTGTAGGAGAAAACAAATGGTGAATGATGGGGAAAAAAAAACAATACTAAAGAAGTGAATCTAAATTTTAACTGAAAATGATATTTGACCAATTTAACCATTGCAACTATCATCATCAAATTCTTAAGAGAATCTGTAATAGAATACTATTGATAAATTATCTAAATAAACATGCATGAAAGTAACTATTCAAAAATACTTTGCAGAAATAACAAAATGGATGAACATAAATAATACAAGAGGGATCTTGATCACCTAGGGTTGGACATAACCTAACAATTTTTATAAACCTTAGAATAAATCCAGACTAAGAGGTGAAATCAAGTCTCACTTCCATTAACTAAAAATTTGTTTATACATGTCAATGATACAAAACATGCTTGAAATCTAAACGTCTCCTATTCTTAACATACTCTACTAAATTTTACTTTTCTCTCTACAGGGATATTCGAGCCTCTTATTTGTACAATATTGGGTAGGGGGAATCCTCCTTGATGGGGGGAATTATTTCCCTCCAAAATCTTGAAATCCAAGGTCTGTTTCCTAGGTCACCTTGCATCAATAGGAAGGAGCATTTAGTGTCCTCAATAACCTAAGTTGGGATTCTTTGGTAGTAGGTAGAAATACCCACGACTATCTCTACCTATATCTCCTCGAAATCAATGTAAAATCCTTTCAATATCCTGCACAATAGTCATTTTAGGAACATAAAGTAAGAAAAATATATGTGACTCTCCTAAGAACTCTTTAAGTTATGAAAGTGTAATTAAATGCAAAAAGGAAGGTTCAATATATCATTTTTTTTCCTAAGAGGGGTTGGACTTGTTAGAGTCCTATATTATAGAGATATTAGTTATGCTATTCTTTCTATTTATCTGAGTTCAATTTGTAAATATCAGTCATGATGGCCTGACTATTATGGTTAAAAGAGGTCTAGATTTGGATTGAGTGTCATGTAAATTATGTATATTTTCTAAAGTCCAAATGTATAATGTCGTGAAAGATAATTATTAAAGGGGTATCCATAGGGGGGCATTGGTCACCATGTGAGGGTAATAAAGATTCATGTCATGAAAATTTTTGGGTCATCATGAGCTAGGTAGCTAAGTCTAGAGGTCAGGTTACATCAAAATATCATGAAAACGATTTTGATTCCATTCTTAAATTGTCATCATGGGAACAAATTTGGAGGTATTTTGAGTCACTTTACATGTGAAATCATGATTGGTCATGAAATCATCAAGAGGAAAACGGTAAAAGGACAATCAATGAGGTTTTTCCAAGTGCTACATTTTTGTTTTTTCATATTCAAATCGAGTTTTCTGCCCTCAATTATGCTCTAGGTTGCTTTGAGAGGTTGTTTGCACTACTAACTTAATCCAGGAAAAATATCTTCCTTTTCATTTTCATCAAAATCTCATCGTGTGATCATGCTAAGTTGTGAAAAGAAGGCAGGGGAGATGTGTTTCCACACAACATTGTGTTCTCTCATCCCTATGGTCAATTCTTCCTCACAGGTGCAAAAATCAGGCTTGTTTCTATTCCTTGGTATTGAATAAATCCCCAATTGCATGTATGGGATAGCCAAAAGCATAAAAAGCCTAAAAATAACCAAATTTCATAATTGCTGTGGTTTCTTCCTATCGTTGTGCTTTTCCCATTTCGCTGTGTTTTCTCCTAAACAATGTGCTTCCACATAGTGCGGCATATTTTCCATTTGTGATTGCCAAGACTACATTTTTCCCTGTGGAGGCTCCATTTGCAAGGTATCTTATGTTTTTTATGAAAATTGAAGCTTCTTATCATAGTTTTGTGTGCTGTGGAAGTGTTTGAAGTCTAATCTCTCGTGTGTTGTGCTTTTGGTGTTGCGCCTATCCTTTTAAATTTTCTGCCACCAGTATCAAATGTTTTCAAGTTGTTTAGGGTTTTCTGAAGAAATTTTGTGTTGACTAATATCATGTGTAGAGTTCATTTTTTAATCATCATTAGAATTTAATTCAGGAAGTCCTTCTTGTCATTGCTCTTACACTGGTTGAACAAAACAAGTTTTCCTTAAATTCTAGACTATTCATTGTTGTAAAAAAAAAATCATTTCAACTCTAGAGGAAAGAAAGAACAAGGGAAGTTATATTGTCCGGTTTTAACCACAAGATCTCACATTTATTAATGGATACCCAACCATAAGAATGGCTTTTGAGGAGGTGGGGTGTATGATATTTTTTGCAAAGATTCAAGGGTATAATCTACGATTGACAAGGAGTTTTCCAAGAGTTTTGATGGATTGAAGGCTAATATTAGAACACTTACTTTTCGAGTCACATAGGTCACAATGGAAACTGCAACATATATTCCCTTCTAGGGGGGAAAATGGTTCAAGGGCATGCCCCTTGATATCACCCATTACAGATATTTTTTGAAGCCTGAGTACAGAGACAAGGAGTATGGGTCAATTGTGCCTAAAGAGTATCTACTGGAAAATTTTTAAAAAAAGTTTCAAGCTATTCAAATGTAATTCACATGTGAGGGATGGTTTGGAATAGTTAATTAATATCACTTCAGACATTTAATGCATTTCACTGGAAAAATATCCTTAAATTTTCCTTTCTACTTATTTAGGAGTCTTTGGAAGATGGAAAATAAAGTAGAAGGAAAAAAACGTCAATTGGAACCTAGCCTATTCCATTTTTCCTTAACTAAGTTATTGGTTTTGGAGGAGATCAGTAAAAGAAAACAATCATGACAACCATTTGTTGATTCTTCAAAATTAGTGAAAGATGTGACAACTATTCCCTTGACCAAGAAAGAGACACCCTCAATAGTGTTAAAGGACATTAAATTTCCAGCTTGAAGCTCAATGAAGAGGCCCTCATCTACATTGTACTCTACAAGAAAGAATAAACACAAAAAACTACAATTTTCTCGAGAGGTGGTGGCTACCCCTAAGAAACCTCTAACTAGGTATGCTACCAAAAGGTTATCCTTGGAGTAGACATTTGAGACCATGGATACCATACCAAACGTTGGAGTGATTGATGATAAAGTAGAGGAGGTTGTATAATTGCACTGGTAAAGAACTTGTTATTTCTTATTTAGATGCAGGCAAAGGATGCACTGCACTAGTTCCATGAGAGGAACTATGATTCACTCTCCGGTTGTCATTTGGCAACTTGTTCTCATTGTACTTTGATTCCATATATTGTTGATATTTATATGTTCATGGGGAGCCTTGTTTGGAGAGTGGACTTGAGATGGAAGATTCCCATTGGGAGCATGATTCTCCCCACTTTATATGTTGTACATTTCAGAAGGAACCATGGGCAAACCATGAATGCCACATCATACTTTTTCTCTTCTTGTGGAAGGAACCACTTGGAGAACTCGAGGAGGCATTTCATGGCTGATTTATTTGTTTGGACATCATACAAGTTGACAATCATGATCTTACTCTATGGCTTGTATGAGGGGGAGATGAGGAAGCAACAAATTTTTTTGTTGCTGTGGTTGCACTTGGGAGAGTATACGCAAAAATTTTCCCATACTTTTCATGATATTTCCGGAAAGGAGGAAGGCACATTCATGGTGCAAGGAGGCTATCCTTCAGCATTGAAGGATCATGAGGGACTTCCATGTAGGAAGAAGATCTTCTCACATAGCAGCATGATGGTGGATGGCTTTGGTATATGGAATGTCAAAGGGAGGAGTCATGGAGCCTTATTTCTGAGGCCTACAGTGCTGTCACATGGGAGTGTGTTCTTATTGATGGAGTGTTCCAAGGAGTATGTGTATCCCTTCTTCTTGAGGAAATCATCATGGGGGAACTTATACATGGACCTCACTTTCAGCCTACTCACTATGCATGGTAAGAAATACATCTCTGTACTAGTTGATTACTCCATTGAGTATTTGTAACTTCTCACCATATATGATTAGTGCATTGCTCCACAAGAGAGAAAGAGTATTTTTGGGTTTCATGGTCACTTTAGGGTGAATATTTGTAATGATAGTAGCCCATATATACATGGCTATGGGAAAGTGTATTGTTATTTTATTTATGTACAGCTGATAGAAATTGATGCTTACTTCCCCATATTGGAAGAGAAAACATACACAACTTATAACTTGTTGCAGAACCAGTTGCCACATGACATTCTCAAGCGACGAGTTGAAGGCACATCATCTAGCAGAAGTGCTGGTGCCATCAATTACACCTAACTTTCAGCAATTTTTTGATTTGGAGACAAATGGTGATGATGTGCCATTCATCTTGAATGGAATGGTTTGGGTTGGCATGTCTCATGACTTTGGAGGAAGAATCACTGGAGGCTCAATGCTGTGCTATGGAGGAAATCATTTTGCAGCCCTAAGATCCTTCATCTACACTTATCATAAGTGGAGAGGAGAATAGCTTGGGATAGGCCCTCTTTCCTATCATGTTCACTTATTCAGCCCACCTACATTTCAGGAGCCAAAGGTGGAGGAGATTCTTCATGAGTTGCCATGTTGGAGGGTGACTCACTTCATTTGGACGATAGCATGGGTGAGGGAGGCACTCATTCACCATGTTGATCATCACTACTACTTTGTGGAGGCCATGAGACATAAAGCAAGTTTCCATTCACATTTTCCACCTTTGATTGATGTAGACCATTTGGTTTTTCACACTTGGGAGGAAACATTGGATGAAAATTTTATTGCAGATTATCTTGAGGTAGTGATGGAGGCCATTGATGGGAGGCCACATGAGGAGGAGGGGAGAAATTTTTCTCTCCTTATACATTTTCTTGAGGACAAGCAAAGATTTTGGAGGGGAGGACTGTAATGTTCCAAAATTTTAGCCTCAAAGCTAAAAGGAACATTAGAGTTAGCAGTAGCTCTAGCCGGTGAATAAATGGGAAGAAAAGCCCATAAGTCTCCTAAGGAGGGATAAAATACTCCACATGTGAAAGGGGACACTCTTTCCAGCCTAATAAAACACCTCCATCTGTGAACAGGGATAAAATCAAGTTGATTCATTCTACTTTGACAAAGTCAACATCGCAGTTGTAGAGGAGGAGGAATCCAAGGAGGAATAACGCAGATTTGGAGGGAGATGTATATTTGGATAGAGATGACCTACTTGAGTGGGGCGAAGGCCGGGAAAACTCATATTTTATATAGGGAAGAGGATGGTAGCATTATTCTTCATGTTTTAGATCATTATTCTTGTCTGCTCAGACTTTTTCTCCCTTTGCTTCTTAGCAGGGTTGTAATGCTGTTTATCACCGAGTCTTCTCGAGCGGGAATCCCACCTCTTTCCTTTGAGGATCCTCATTGGGAGAGTTTGTATTCATCATTAAACATCATATTTTCAGGCCAAGCTTCATCCAACCTCATCAGTGCATTTTTTTCTGGAGATTGTGCAGTGTTGCTGGGTGCAGCAGTGGAAGGGATTGGAATCCCGGTTTCTGAGCTAGTTTCTCATTGGAGGAAGGTTTCCTTCACTTGGGGGATCTATTTGGAGAGCTCCAGAGCCTATTTCAGATATATGGTATCATACCACACATTTCCAATACATTCCCAATGCTGTTTCAGCTAGGGAATGCGTTATTTTGGAGGCAACATTCAGTGTATGGTCTAGTGGCTCCGTTGTAGTGTTTCATTGTGATTGAGAGGTTCAACCTTTCATGGGAGGAAGCCCTTCAGGGATATAAATCATATCAAACATATTTCAGCCTTATACACTCTTATGCTTCAGTGTTGTAGGGATTATTCAGTAATTTTCTGAAGATCACATTTGTATGCAGAATGTTTGATAAGAAACCCTTCCCGAGTTCTCTTGCATTTTGTATAAGGAGACTAGATCTCTATTCTTCACCATTTTTAATCAATATATGAGTAGATCTAATTGTTTCCTTCATTTATGAGTTAAAACCCTCATAATACTATGCATTCTCTTATGCAGCAACTCCGGTATATTGTAGTTTTTGGGTTTTTAGTCATTTTCAGCTACACTAGTGTGGGAGGTTTGTTTAACCCACCTAGTTTGATTTGTTTCAGCTCTATTCTTGGATTTAGGTTGTATATTGACTAATATATAGGATAAAAGAGTCCATTTCACTATTTTATTACATATTTTGTAGGAAATGCGTTTTTAATGCATGATTCATGAGCTATCCTGATTTTGGGATATTACAGTGGTATCAGAGCTTCAATCTTGGCTCAGTCTGTGGATCTCAGGCCATTACATTCTAGGGGAAGGAGATATGGATAGAAATCAGGAAGCTTCAGTATGTGAAGGAAGAAAGGAAGACAAGCTTACTAAGCTTCTTCCAAAATCTATGCAGAGCTCTCAAGGAGAGCTGAAGAAAATAATATTGGAGATGGGATCTCCAAAGGAAGTTGGATCTAGAGTAGAATCTAGGTTTCCACATGGTGAGTGTGAGCATGCAGCGACACACCATGATGCACAGCGCAGTCAAGTGCCCAGATCTATCTTCAGATGTATGGGAGGAGGAAAAATGCCTAAGAGGAGAACTCTTAGTGAATTATTGTAGGAGTATGAATCTCAAACTGAGAGGTTTAGAGATCATACTGATTTCTAGGAGTTTTGAAAGATTCAGGTGGAGAAGAGAAAGCTGCAGGATGCAGATATATTTCTTCTATCTACGTTTGTCGGATCACCTACATGTTTAGTTGGAGCTTGGGTGAAGGATCTAGATTCCTATTTAGAGCTGCATCATATTTCTGAAGATGAAGCCATCAGAGTTTCAGTGTTGCATTTCAGAGGTAAGGCTCATGCATGGTGGATTTTTGAATCTTGTTCTTTAATGAATGCAAACACTTCCTCTTATGCAAGATTCATAGAGACATTGATGGGAAGATTTGGTGAAAAACTCCCTAAGACAAATGAGCAAGGAAAACTTGAGAAGAAAAAACCCTTGCATGTCATAGAGGAAACCCCACTTCAGAAAACCATGGGAGAAGCTGACATCTTGCCGGAAGCAAGACCTCCAGTTCATATTCTTGAACAAAAGGGCATGGGGATATCCTTTTCAAAGGAGGATCCAACTATTGATATGTTCCCCATACACATTGATGAGGATGAGGGAAAAAACACTGTCACGTCTAGAGCACATACAATGCCTCAGGCAGAGGGAAGAGGAGCACATGCTCCAACAGGAGGGATTCTTGTATCCTTACAAGAAGTTCCCTAGGATCTCATGCATGGAGGTCCAAGCACAATCAGTGAGCAGCATGATTGTGCAACATTGCAGCTAGAAGGAGGAGGTAGGGAGGAAAAGCATCATCACTTGATGAGAGGCACACACCCTTCTCTACTTCAAAGAGCCAATGCAAGGAAGAGGAAGATTGATTTGTGCCGTAAGGGTAGGGGCAAGGTTGCCCAACCACATGAGCAGTCTACTCTTGACATTGATGTCTCATTACATGGAGGCATTCCCCCTAGGAGGCCACCTGATCTATAGTTGATGGAAGAAATCTTGTCTTTGGATCCACCACTCTTCCATTTTGGAGAGTTGAAGAGTTTGGAGGAAGACTTTGGCATGGGGGATGTCAAAGTAGCAGGCAAAAACATGAGGAGAGCTTCATATGCCAGATCACTGGCGCTGTCTCTTAGGAGGATTGATCCTTATTGGAGATCTCAGCTCTTGGTAGAGTACTCCAAGGATCTTGATGCATGCATGATTCTTGATGACTCGGATGGAGATGATCGATACATGGTGGATGATGTGGTCATCTATTCCTATGGCAGGATCTTCTTGACTAGATCTTCTAGTCTCAAGGAGAAGCTACTACATGCAGCACATGGACTTCTCTTCTATGCACTTTGATGCATATTTCCATTTGATGGAGGAGTTCACTTGGGAGGGAATCCAACATGACATATTTCAGCATATGGAGAGATGCATAGTCGGGATGATGACAGATAGGAGGTCACAGCCCCTTCCCTACTCATTATAGGTGAGGGAAAGATTCCAGTTGAGCCATTTCAGCTCAAGATCTCAAGTACATGATGGACGAGGTATAATTTCACATTTTGTATTGTACTTCTTTTCCTTGTTTGAGCAGCATGATGTAACAAGAAGAATTATCTCTTCTTGCATATTGTATGTTGATGTACTTGCAGCTACTTGTAGCATTGATTTTGGCTATCTTTTTGATGGTTTGTGGGGGAAGCCACATGATTCTTGGTGTGCACCATTGACACCATATTGTAACTTCATGTTTTCATCTTATGAGGTGACTGTGGTAGAAAATAAGTGGATGGTAAAGCACTTGTTATTTCTTATATTGATGTAGGCAAAGGATGCACTGCGCTGGTTCAATGAGAGGAACTATGATTCACTCTTTGGTTGTCATTTGGAAACTTGTTCTCATTGTACTTTGCTTCCATATATTTATGATATGTATATGTTTATGAGGAGATTTGTTTGGAGAGTGGGCTTGAGATGGAAGATGCCCATTGGGAGCATGATTCTCCCCACTTTATATGTTGTACATTTCAGAAGGAACCATGGGCAAACCATGAATGCCACATCATACTTTTTCTCTTCTTGTGGAAGGAACCACTTGGAGAACTTAACGAGGCACTTCATGGCTGATTTGTTTGTTAGGAAATCATACAAGTTGACCATCATGATCTTACTATATGGCTTGTATAAGGGAGATATGAGGAAGCAGTAAAATTTTTTGTTGCTATGGTTGCACTTGGGAGAGCATGGGCATAAATTTTCCCATACTTTTCATGATATTTCCGAAAAGGAGGAAGTCACATTCATGGTGCAAGGAGGCTACCCTTTAGCATTGAAGGATCATGAGGTACTTCCATGTAGGAAGAAGATCTTCTCACATAGTAGCATGATGTTGGATGGCTTTGGCATATGGAATTTCAAAGGGAGGAGTCATGGAGCCTTATTTCTAAGGCCTACAACGCTGTCACATGGGAGTGTGTTCTTATTGATGGAGTGTTCCAAGGAGTATGTGTATCCCTTATTCTTGAGGAAATCCTCATGGGGGAACTTATACATGGACCTCACTTTCAGCCTACTCACTATGCATGGTAAGAAATACATCTATGTACTAGTTGATTACTCCATTGAGTATTTGTATCTTCTCACCATATATGATCAGTGCGTTGCTCCACAAGAGAGCAAGAGTATTTTTGGGTTTCATGGTCACTTTAGGGCCAATATTTGTAATGATAGTAGCCCATCTATACATGGCTATGGGCAAGTGTATTGTTATTTTATCTATGTACAGCTGATATACATTGATGCTTACTTCCCCATATTGGAAGAGAAAACATACACAACTTATAACTTATTGCATAACCACTTGCCACATGACATTCTCAAGCAGCAGTTGGGGGGACTGCGTAATATCCACTTGGAGAACCTTTGGTACCATCAAAAATTACACCTAACTTTCAGCAATTTTCTGATTTGGAGGCCAAATGGTGATGATGTGCCATTCATCTTGAATGGAATGGTTTGGGTTGGCATGTCTCATGACTTTGGAGGAAGATTCCTTGGAGGCTCAATCTTCTTCTTCCCATTGGAGGGCAATCATGTTGCAGCCCAAGATCAACATGCCCTATACACTTATCATAAGTGGAGAGGAGGAAAACATGGGATAGGCCCTCTTTCCTATCATGTTGACTTATTCAGCCCACCTACATTTCAGGAGCCAAAGGTGGAGGAGATTCTTCATGAGTTGTCATGTTGGAGGGTGACTCACTTAATTTGGATGATAGCATGGGTGAGGGAGGCACTCATTCACCATGTTGATCATCAATCCTTCTTTTTGGAGGCCATGAGATAGCAATAAATTTTCCATTCACAATTTCCACCTTTGATTGATGTAGACCATTCGGTTTTGCACACTTAGGAGGAAACATTGGACGACAGTTTTATTGGAGATTATCTTGAGGCAGTGATGGAGGCCATTGATGGGAGGCCACATGAGGAGGACGGGAGAAATTTTTCTCTCCTTATACATTTTCTTGAGGAAAAGAAAATATTTTGGAGGGGAGGGCTGTAATTTTCCAAAAGTTTAGCCTCAAAGCTAAATGGAACATTAGAGTTAGCAGCAGCTCTAGCCGGTGAATAAATGGGAAGAAAAGCCCATAAGTCTCCTAAGGAGGGATAAAATACTCCACATGTGAAAGGGGAAACTCTTTCTAGCCTAAAAAAATACCTCCATGTGTGAACAAGGATAAAATCAAGCTGATTTAGTCTACTTTGACTAAGTCAACAACGCAGTTGTAAAGGAGGGGGAATCCAAGGAGAAATAACGTAGTTTTGGAGGGAGATGTATCTTTGGATAGAGATGACATAATTGAGTGGGGACAAGGGCAAGAAAACTCATATTTTATATAAGGAAGAGGATGGCAACATTATTCTTCATGTTTTAGATCATTATTCTTGTCTTCTCAGACTTTTTCTCCCTTTGTTGCTTAGCAGGGTTGCAGTGTTGTTTAGCATCGGGTGTTCCCGAGCGGGAATCCCACCTATTTCCTTTGAGGAGCCTCATTGGGAGAGTTTTTATTCATAATTCCACATCAGTTTTTCAGGCCAAGCTTTATCCAACTTCATCAGGGAAGTTTTTTCAGAAGATTGTGTAGTGTTGCTGGGTGTAGTAGTGGAAGGGATTGGAATCCCAGTTTCTGAGCTAGTTTCTCATTGGAGGAAGGTTCCCTTCACTTGAGGGATCTTTTTGGAGAGCTCCAGAGCCTATTTAAGATCTGTGTTATCAAACCACACATTTCCCATACATTCCCAACGTTGTTTCAGCTAGGGAATGCATTAGTTTGGAGGCAACATTCAGTGTATGGTCTGGTGGCTCCGTTGCAGTGTTTCCTTGTGATTGAGAGGTTCAACCTTTCATGGGAGGAATCCCTTGAGGGATATACATAAGATTAGACATATTTTAGCCTTCTACACTCTTATGCTTCAGTGTTGCTGTGATTATTCAGTAATTTTCTGAAGATCACATTTGTATGCAGAGTGTTTGACAAGAAACCCTTCCCGGGTTCTCTTGCATTTTGTATAAGGAGACTAGATCTCTGTTCTTCAGCATTTTTAATCAATATATGAGTATATATAATTGTTTCCTTCATTTCTGAGTTAAAAACCTCATAATACTACGCATTCTCTTATGCAACAACTCCGGTATATTGCAGTTTTGGAATTTTTAGTCATTTTCAGCTACACTAGTGTGGGAGGTCTGTTTAACCCACCTAGTTTGATTTGTTTAAACTCTATTCTTGGATTTAGCTTTTATATTTACTAATATATAGGATAAAAGATTCAATTTCACTGTTTTATTATATATGTTGCTAGAAATGTGTTTTTAATGCATGATTCATGAGTTGTCCCGATTTTGGGATATTACATAGGAGTTATGTGGTATCATCATTGCATTTTTAGTATCCTCATCAGTGTGTGCAGATTGTATACAAAAATCATTTTCCACTCAAACTATGAAAATAGGTGACATTGCACTTCTAAAATTGGCATTGCGTTTTTGGCTACATGTTAGTTTGTTGAAGTTTGAGGTTTTGTATGGTAAGGGAAAGCTTCCAAAGGGGGGAGTTTTAATATGCAAGATTTTTTACATGCGTTGGATGCTTTAGTAAAATTAGGAGGAAACCATAGGCATCACAACCATCAAGCATTGTGATTTTTCATTACGTTTCTGCATTCCTGGAGATTTAGGAGCTTGCGTAGCGCTCACACTGCTCTTCCATACATACCTTATTTTGAGCGAGTTATCTCAGTTAAAACTTGATGTAATCTGTTTTTATGGTTATTTTAATTGTAATAAATTAGTCAGTTACTCATAATATCAATTTGGAGCTAAGATATTACTGTAAAATCCTTAGAAAAACATCTAGTTATGCAATCCCTAGTCTTTAGCAGTCAGTTCTATTTTAATTACAGAAGTTAGAAACAACATTCGTAATGAGGAATTTGACCCCTAGAGGTGGGACCTGACTCTTTTGAGTATATTTTATGATGTGTGTGTAATTTAAAAAGGGTTGTTTATATTGGAGAGGAAGACACTTGTGTATGTCGTAAATTGTTTGAATACTTTCTAGTGAATGAAAGACTGAAGGTGACTTGCAGGGATTCTTGTGTCAGATATTGATGGTGTTGTGCTCCATTCCTATTGCAATATTTCCTTGTGTTATTTTCATGTCTTAAGTGTATGTCTTCATGCTTGAATGGACCATAAAATTAATTCAGAATTCATTTAAAACTTTCTTTGATTTATTTTCCCAAGCTAAGAATGTTTTCTTCTTAAAACAACATTAAGAATTCATCTACAATTTGACAATATTTGTGTTCTTTCCATTTTTTCTCACACTCACCCTCCTATAAAGAATCAATTCCATCACCATGACTACCTACCTTTTCTGTGTGGAAAAATCCTTTCTCTCTTCATCTTATCACTGGAAAAACAATCAATTTGACATGACTCCATGCCTAATGGATCTTTCTCTCTTCTTACCAACAAACCTTTTAAAATTATACCTTATTGAGCACTATGCATAGTATAATATCATATTAGTTGAGAAAACTAAGTGAGATAGCCCTCTCTAAGGCTAGAAGGGCTAGATTCTACCCTAAAATGGTTATGTGGTTACCTTTGTAATCCTTTCTCGGCCTAAACGAAATTACAGAGAGCTAACATTTTGACATTTTTATTGGGGAACAGAGGATAAATTTTCCCTAGATAAACATTTGTTTTGAAATCTCATATCTATCTCATGTGGGTGACAGTGAGTTAGGTATCAATTAGGCTGAAATCTTCACCAGAAAGTTGTGTTTAGACAAAAATATAATCACATTTTCTTGTAAAATATGGCTTCTATAAGGATCAATACAAGATCACATCAAGATCTTGACTTCCCTCACGTTGTAAGTGACACTGATAAATTTCTTAGAAAGAAGAGGTTTGGAGAAGGTGAAGCAAGTAATAGCCCTTTAGGGAGATATTACACCCTTCCTCAGAGTATTGTAATAGTTGAAGACATTGAATTTTATTTGTCATTTGAGTAAAGTATTTTCATATCCAAATATGAATATTTTGTGTCTGAGACAATCATTGATGAGTCAAACATAAAACCATATATTACATCTTAGAAAAATGGATTTTTAAAGTTTGATAGAGATATTTTTCAACAATTTCATAAGCTTGAGTGATTGATTAATCAATTGCAAGATACAATTGAGAAATCACTTATATTTCAGTAGACTATCCCTCCATCCTCTGTTCCTCCAATTACCTTGCATTTCAGCCATCTGGATTGTTCTTCTCCAATTTTATATGTTTTCTATAATCCTCCATTGAAAACAATCCATCAAATAAAAATTTCACCACCTCTTTCATCTTCATCATCAAGTACAACAACTAGAAAAACTACATCTCTGACTATTATCATGGTAGCTTGTTATGATCCATTGGTATTTCAAGCACAACTAAATGATATGCCATAAAACTATGGGTGGCGCCTACTTCAATTTGATGGCACTGGGCCCACTACAACACATAAAAACATAAATAAAATGAATGACTTTTCATATCTTGAAGAATTTGATCATGATTATGTTAAGACGAGGCCTTTTTCCCAAAGCCTTGCTGGAGAGGTCAAAAAATGGTACAGAGGGATAGCAATGGGAAGTATTGTTTATCTTCAATAGTTTCACTGAATTTTCATTTCTCGATGGAAATTCAAAAAGAAACCTCATCAAATACTAGAAGAATATGAAAGCATGAGAGCTATGGCAGAATCAGTCCAATATTTTTCAAATTGGTTCAACAATGTTTATAATTCAATCTAGGTTTGTCCCTACTTCTCTATCCAGATTAATTCGATCCAGAGATGGCCTACCAATTAAAAGAAATAAGCCCAACTACCTTGGAAGACATGTCGAAGGATATTGTTAGTGTAGAAGCTAATTTGTTGTCCACAAAAGCCAAGATGAAGATCGAAAAGAGATTTACTATCAAGCAGGAACCTTCTAAATCATTAGATGATAAGTTGGAAACTTTTTTGAATATCATGAAGAAGATGATGGAAAGAATGACTCTCACAAATCGAGTTCTTGCAAGAGAACCATATGGCGGACCCAAAATCAGAAATCCTAATTTTAGAAGACAACATATTCAAATTAAGCATAGGGACCAAAGAAATCTAGCAGGCCAACAACATATCAGACCTCCTTTTTAAGAAAACCACGCAGAAGAAGAGAAGGTGGCAGCAGAGGAACAAAATTAGGATCAAATTCATTTCTTTTGGCAGGGGGAAGTAGATAATATCTTCTTGAGAGAGGAAGAACAAGATTTATTTTCATAGTCACAAAAATCTATCATGCCTGGAGAGTAATAAGGTTACAAGAAAAGTTATTAGAATACCATCATGGAGGTTCACAAAAAATATAATTTAAGGAATAGGAAAGTCCCAATAAATCACCCTGAAAAGGTTTAGGCTGATACACCTTCTACTAATCAGACAAAGGTTTATCCTCTCAAAGAAATTCCTCAAAAGCAAGATGTAACTATTAAGGAGGTAGAAAGGAGTCAATCATCTTTTAGTCTTGAAAATGAGATATCAAAGTTCAAAAGTAATGTTCCATTGGTGTAATTTATTAAGAATGATGCATAAGAGTAAAATTTTAAAGGCATCGAAGATAGGAGAAGTGTCAAACATTATCAATTTAAATGATGATCATCGTGAATTTATTTTTGGTCTAGAAGTTGAAGAAGGTTCATAGGAAGGTAATGTGCCACCATTCTATGCCAGCCTAAATATACATGATTTGATATTTCATAATTCCATGTTAGATTCAGGTGATACACACAACTAAATTCCAAAAGTGATCAAGGACAAGCTTGGTTTGGATATAACTAGTCCATACAGAGACCCTTTTTCTTTTGACTCAAGCCAATTGAAGTGTTTGGGTTTTATCAAATATTTGTGTGTCACTCTTACTCAAATTCCCTCCAAGAGTATATTTATTGATGTGGTTTTTTATGACATTACACTGAAGTATGTAATGATTTTTTAAATATCTCGAGGTGAAAATTTCAAGTGTTCTCTACAAATGGACATGTCGTATGCAACTATCCCAGTTTTTGGACAACCAAGGAAGTCATATAGAGAAAACATCATGAAATTCATGGTATGAATTCAAGATAAACCAAATAAATATCTTATTTATTTAGTTCATTCATACATGGATTCCTTTATATTATACTATGATTCATGTTTAGAGGAAAACAATCAAAACAGGGTCAAAAATTTCAGAAAAAAAGGGAAATGAATTGTAGAAAAAAGAATTGAAAATATAATTAGAACATAATGATGATGAAGAGGGACTGTGGAACATGAAATTTTATGGAGAATTTAGTAAGGAAGGCGTTGGAGCTAATGTATGGATTATGAGCCCAAAAGTAGACAAGTCAAATATCTATATTTATAAGCTTGCTTTCGAATGCACAAACAATGTTGTTGAATAAGAGAAATTGATTTTGGGGATGAAAATGTTGAAGAAGTTAGGATCCAAGAGTATTTAAATCCATGGATACTCAGAACTGATCATTAAGAAAATTAAATCTAAGCATCAAGCCAAGTACCCTAGAATGAGGGCTTATAGTAATGTCGTTTTAGATTTTCTGCAATGTTTTTCAGAATAAAATTTGTCCTTGATTCATAGAGAGTAGAATACAATTGCTATTGTGTGAGCCACCTCAACCAGTACATTTAAGATCCTCATTCATCCTAATAAGAAGTATGAAATTAAAGTTAAACATAGGCCAGTTGTCCCAGACAATATAAGGTATTGGCAAGTCTTTGATAATGATAAACTATTGGATAATTTTCTACAAATAAAAGAAGAATTTTTGAATCTACAAATTGATGAAGAATTTTTTTTTGACAAATAAGCCTATATAAATAAAATAAAATAATATCTTGAAAAACATGTAGCAGACCTTGAAATTTTACAACTGAAAGACAATATGATCCTGAGAGGTTTAGTCCCATTGGAGGAACTATTTGATCAAAATGATGTGGCTCATAAGCCTAAAATATTACCTACTGAGGCCAAGGTAGAAGATTACAGCATAGGAAATGAAGATAGACCTAAAATTTTGAAGCTCAATAAATCCTTAGGTCCTGAAGAAAAGCAACAATATATTGACCTCAATGAGTATTATGATGTATTTTCATGGGGGTATGGGGACTTAAAATCCTATGACAAGAGAACCATACAACACACCATTCGTATCAAGGAAGTTCATAAACCTCTTAAGTGGAAGCTAAGGAGAATCAACCCTATTTTTCCACCCCTAATTGAGAATGATGTAAGAAAACTATGTTATGCAAAGATTATAATCCCTTTAAATTTTTCCGAATGGATGTCAAATTTAGTTCCAGTGGAAAAATACGGAGATAGATAAGATTGTGTGTTGACGTAAGAAACCTTAATAAGGTGTATCACAAAGAAAATTACCCCTTGCCAAAAATGGATCACATATTGGAGTGGGTAGTTAGTTCGAGGAGGATTTCATTACTTGATGGTTTCTTCGGGTTCAGTCAAATTTTGGTACATCCTGACGATCAGGATAAAACAACTTTCATTACACCATGGGGGAAATTCATGTATGTAGAGATTCCCTTCAAACTTATGAATGTAGGGCAAACCTTCCAAAGATCCATGGACATTTCCTTTACAGATGATAAATTCAGGTTTATTTTTATTTATCTTGATGACATTACTGTGTACTTAAAATTTGATGAAGACCATTTACAACATTTGAATATTTTTTTTGAGAAGTGAAAGAAGTATGGTATCTCTTTGAACCCAAAGAAGTCTCTTTTTGGAATGGAAGAAGGTAAGTTCTTGGGTAACATAATTTCAAAATATGGCATCAATATTGACCCAAGAAGAATTGAGGAAATCTAGAAGATTGATACCCTAGGGAATAAAAAGGGGGTGCAGTCTTTTCTTGGGAGGATTAGCATTCTAAGGTGGTTTACTCCAAATATTGCTGAAAACATAAGCGACATGACAAATATGTTAAGAAAGGGCAATGAAATCAAGTGTACTGTTGAGGAAAAGAAGTAATTTAATGAGGTGAAGTTAGACTTAACTCATGCTCCTTTTTTTTCTAGCCTTGATTACAATAAAGGTTTGATCATTTTCTCCTTTGCATTAGAGCACACCATTGCAATAGTATTGATGTAGAAAAACCGGCAAGACCATGAGGAGCCTATAATGTTTGTTAGTAATAATTTTAGGGATGCTACTCTAAAATATAACATAATGGAGAAACAAGCTTTTGCAGTTTTGAAGGATTTAAAGGATTTTAGGGTTTACATATTGCATTCTCACATAATTTCCTTTTATCTTGTCTTGTAGTGAAATAAATTCTTACACAAACTCACCCAAAAGGAAAACTTATTAATTGGATAGCAATCATTTTGGAGCATCATGTTGAAATTAATCCTACTAAATTGATAAAGGGTCAGGGGTTGGCTAAAATGGTGGCTGAGTCAAACCTGCATGCATTGTATATACATTTCATTGCTTCCCTGTTAGAATACACTAATGAGGAAGCTCCTCAACATGTGTCGTAAAAGTTCCTCTCTTATCCTTGGTACACTGATATCATATATGTTTTGCAGCACTTACAAGCTCCACCCAGATTAATAAAAAAAAAGGAAATATTTCTCAAGTTGAAACTGTGAAAATTTTCATTCTAAATTAGTCTTTATATTGGAAGGATTTAGGAGGTATATTGTTGAATTGTTTGTGAAGATTAGGCACATAATATAATGGAAGAATTTCACAAATGAGACTATGGAGGCCATATTTTCTAGAAAATCACTGGAAATAAAATTTTAAAATATGGGTTCTATTGGCCTACACTATTTGTTGATGTCTACAAGAAGGTTCCTATATTTCACGACTGTCCGATATTTGAAGGGAAGAAGAAATTTTTCCTTTACCCCTCAAATCTATTTCCGTGGAGATTCTATTTCAGTAGTGGGGGTTAAATTTCATTGGATAAATTCACCCATATTCATCATCTCTACACAAATGGAACTTGACAACCACCAATTATTTCACTAAGTGGATAGAGGTGATTTTGACTGGGTAGGCCAAAGATTCAGTTATTATTCAATTCCTTGAAGGTAACATTCTTTCGATATTTGGATGTCCTCATAAGATTATTATCGATAATGTTGTTGCATTTAAATCTAAAAAGATGATTGATTTCTGTAATAGACATAACATAGTACTTGGTCACTCTACTACCTATTACCCAAAGGGTAATGGCTTGGCAGAGTCCTCTAATAAGAGCCTAGTTAATATCATAAAGAAGTTCTTGCAGGAGAACAAAAGAGTTTTCATAAGAAGTTAATTGGTGCATTCTAGGTTGATAGGGTAAGTACCAAGAAATCAATTGGGATGTCTCCTTTTCAATTGGTGTATGGGGTTGATGTTATTTTTAATACTTCCCTAATGGTTCCAGTAATGAAATTATTGCAGGAAGAAGAGGTAGAAATAAATCATATGCAGAGGAGCATTAATCAAATGATACAGTTGCAACAAACTAGAGCGGAGGTCTGTAATACCACTCAGTTGATCCGGGACAAGATCAAGAAGATTCATGATAAAAGGATAAAGGATGATGATTTTTAGGTTGATGATTTTTTGTTGAAGTGGGATGCTAGAAATGAGGAGAAGGGCAAGCATGGAAAATTTGAAGATACGTGGAATGAACCTTTTAAAATTTCAACTCTTGGAAATTTTTATCCAAGATAACACTTAGGATTGTCTTTGAGACAATTTGGTTAATTTGGTTAGGTTTTTAAGTTTTTCTTCAAAATAAGTGCATGTATAAAGGTCATATTTTTCAGAAATCTAGTTTGCAAGGTCATTATGAATTTAGTGGGTGTGAACATTAAGCTGAAAATAAAAAACTCCATGTGTCTGAGGCTCATTTGGTCATAATTAGAAATTTGACAGTTCAATAAAATTTCATAGAAACTCAAGTTATAAAAACAAAGAATTTGATACAAAAGTTCCTGAAACTTCTGCAACAAATCTGCCTTCCTGAACATTGATTTCGTTATGAAAGTCTGTTGTTGTGGTAACAATAAGGAAAAGGTGAATTTTTTTAGAAACGGTCAGGGTCAGAGTCATGTGGGTCATAATTACATATCATTTGTCTTATCCCTCACTCCAAAAACATGTACACCTTAAATATTCATTCTCCTTTTCATCCTCTTTCCATTTCTGAAATAGTTTGTTGTCATTAGATCGGTTTCCCACTCATTTGAGCCATTCTTGATGTCCATTGCTCGATCTTCCTGTCTTGTCAGTAGGTCTATTTGTCTTTAGGTTAGGTCTATAGGTTTCATAGCTTCTATTGTTTCCTTTTGGGATATTTGAAAACATCAAAGAAGCATATCACTGTGTGTTGAAGGCATGGCAGCCCAGAGGAAGCAATATAAAGGAGGATATTTCAAAGCAACTAGAATTTTACAATAAGGTTGCAGAAAAATCTCGAAAAATGTTAAAAAGGACATTTCCTTTACACATAATGATGAAACACCTATGCAAGAGGAACAAATGGTTGCAAGGTGATAGGAGAAGGTGACATGGTCAAGTCAAATATTTAGAAACACAAATGGAAATGATTCAAGTTTAACTTTTTAAGAGGGGCCTCAAATTCATTATTGTTATTGATGATGCTCCATGAATATGGTAAGACCATCAATTTTTTCTTATACTATGGCTAATGGTAAAATACATGTTTATATAGGATTTTATAAGTGTTTGGAGGCAAAAGACTAATGAAAATGAAAAATCTCATAAACTAGGCACTTTCGTAGCAACTCCCAGGCCTGAAGGAAGAAATTTGCTATGAAACTGTTGTATCTTTCAATGGAAGCAAACACCAGTTAAAATTTCAGAAATATGAGGTATAAATTAATTTATTTAAATCATAAACCCGAGAGAAGACCTTGGAATAGTCAGAAAAGTCAACTTATATGCACAAGGGAGATCTTGGCATTTGCTACTCAAGTTTGCTACCAAACTGGTTGTACTCTTTTTTTTCCAGCGTTATGGAGTTTTGATGATTTTTGGGAAATCAAATAGTAAATAATTGGATAAACCACAAGTAAAAGGTTTCCAAATAATCAACATATGAACTCATATATTTTAGGGGGACACTTAAGCAGGTCAACTAGGTCAACCTCCATGTTATTAGGCTTTCGAATTTCTGGAAATGACAGTTTTAGTAGTCAAATTCAAGCTCAAGTTCTGACCAAATGGAAAGTAATTTTGGAAATATGAAGGATTTTTTTGTTCATAACGAGATCGTTTACAAAATCCTCTCTCCATTATTACACATATATTATGGTTTGGAAAATACACACTTATATTTGAGGCCTATTTTACAAAAAAAATCCTAGCCAGATTTGTTGCAGAAAATTTGAAATTCAACTTGGTTGAGGTCCATCTCAGCAAGGCCAGCATCCACATGGCATGATGACACATCAAAAGTCTAGTGCATTCAGAAAATCGGTTGGTTGCATTTGATAAGGGTTATTAACATAATTTGTTGAGGTATTTAATAATTGAAGAGTCCTTTTTCTACTCAAACTCTTTTAAAATGGAAATATCCCTAAAAGGGATCCATGAATTGTAATTCAATTAGAATTAGGACTCTTTAATAGGCATTGAGTCTGGCCTAGGTGGAATACTATTGTATGAATGCCTCACACTATATATTGGGGACTTTTTCACTTTGAAGGGGTCGAATAATGAATGAAAGAGCCACTTTTGTAATATTTTTTTCATAGGCTAATATACATTTTTCAGCAGATTGTTTTCAAACTTGAGATTCTCCTTGGCTTATGTGTTTTTCATCCCCATATTTTGTATATTGTTATCAGTTTCATGGACTTGGAATTCATGATTAAATGATCCAACTTCCTTCATTTGTTGTGTTTTCACTATAAAAGTTTATGATTAAGCCAATTTGCCTCAGCTTCCATGAACATAGTTTGTTTGTAATTGAATTTCCCTAGCTGACTCCATGCCCAATGGTGGTTGTCAACACATTTTTTCTTCTACAAAAAATCACATAAAATAGTAATAGCGTTAGCCATCTGCAAATTGATTTTTATCTAGAATATTTGATTGTTTTCCTTGAAAGAGCCCTCTCTGACTGGAAGGGCTAAATTCTAGGTTAAATTTGGTTTCAAATAGTAATGTTAGGTTGGTGGTTGACATAGCCCAACTTGTTCCAACCTAGTGATATAATTTTGTTTCATCTAGAGGGAGTTGAAAAGCTCCATTTCCGGGATTTTATTTGAGTATCTTCATTCTGATTCCTGAGGGTAACAGGAAATCAGAGTTTATTTTGAAGGTTTTGATATTACCCTGGCGACTCAAATCTCAAAATATATAGAATATCAAAGCTTCATGGTGACTCCACTGCTTGAAGATCAATAACTTGAAGAAATTCAAAGATGAGTTCTACTGCAAGAATAAATTCTAGGTATGCTCCTATGGATCGGTCTCACATCTATAATTTTCCAAATCATATGCCTTGTGTTGATTGGTCAACCCATCTTACCATGTTCAAAGATGAAAAGAAAGATGATGTTGGTCTACATTTGGTTAAATTCCACACACATTTATGTAGACTGAGGGTTTATTTTCTTGAGGATTGTCTCAAGAAGATGTTTATGTCTACCCTAGAAGATAAAACTAGAGTATGGTATGAAGGGTTGAAATCAAAAACCTTGTTTTCTCCTAAAGATTTTCATAGAATATTTTTTGGACATTATGGGAAGTCTCATCATGCATCACCACTATTTCAAGACTGTTGTAATATTTGGAAAGTTTTCATTCAATAAATTAATAGTATTGATGATGATGTAGAATGTATGGATGATGAGGAGATATTAGAGGCACTTTATGAATTTTCTTCACAAGATAGTTTCCATGATGATCAAGAAATTTTCCAACAAGAAGATGTCTCTTCTTTAGTTGAAGATGAAATAGATCAACACTTTGACAATCAAGTTATATCCCATGAAATTTGTGAAAATTTGCAGCAGCCTTGCCAAAATTTAGGTGATAAAGAGAAACATAAAAATGGTCAGTTACAGAGGTATTCACTTTATTCATTTTTTGAACCTTTGTTTCAAGAATATTATACCCAAGAAATTAATGATAATTCCCAAGCATATAAAAAAAATTCCAAGCATATTGAGAACAAAGCGTTGAATGTTGAGCAACATGAAAATAAACAGGATCAAGGAGAAGCTTATGTGAAACATGTTTCTTTTCATCATGAGGAGGAGGTTGATTTCTTGAGTATGCTTGAAGGCTTTCATGAGGAAGCACTTATAGAGAATGATGAGAAAATTTTTGATCCACAAGTTTTTGTCCCAAAATTTCTTGCTATAGATTTAAATGAACAAAAATTTATGTTTCTGCATGATAATATACATGAAGTTCTCATTGTAATGCATGAGAAATGATTTTTAAACATCCATGTAGCACATGATATGGTTTCTCCCATTGAAGATTTTCATGAACAATCATATTCTTGTCCTAAGAATGATGTTGAAGGCATAAAAAAAGGACAACCTGAATTTATGAATGAATTTTATACTTTGGATCACTAGGACTTGATACTTTTTAGTTTGTTCAAGGATCCTTTTGTTGATTTTCCGTTTTCATCAAAAGAGGAAATTTTCCATGGTTTCCAAGATTCAATGATAAACCTATTGCAGTCATCAGTCAATAATTTTTTTATGTTTTTTATGGAGTATGGATTTAATTTTCATTCTGAGTTGCCACTAGATGATTCACTTATGATGTTGTTCAAGCAAAATCAAGAAGCCTAGGTGTTGGATCAACCTTTTGACTGGATATACTGGAATTTTCATATTTCTTGAATCGAATGTTTGGTTTTCAACTGTTAGAGTAGGATTTTTATATACATAAATAAGCTTGTTGGGCAAGCATCTCTTTTGACATTGAGTTTGAATATTGTAGTTACAAGTTTCAGTTTGTACTATGTTTTTTCTTCAATAACATTTCAAGGGTCAAATGGATAAGGAATATGAAAAGAGGTTGGGATTAACCCAATAGATAAGGCACCAGGCCTACTGGTTCTTTGCTACACCACAGGGGCACAACACCCCCATTGGAGCCACTGTTATCCAAGATAACACTTAGGTTTGTATTTGAGTCAATCTGGTTAAGTTAGTTAGGGTTTTAAGTTTTTCTTCAAAATAATTACATGTATAAAGGTAATCTTTGTCATAAAGCCAGTTTGCAAGGTCATTATGAATTTTAGTGGGTGTCAACATTAAGGTGAAATAAAAAAATATATGTGTATTAGGCTCATTTGGTCAAAATTAGAAATTTGACAGTTCAACAAACTTTCATAGCGAATCCAGTTAGAAAAATAGAGTATTTGGTACGAAAGTTCCTAAAACTTCCACAGCAAATATGCCTTCCCGAACACTGATTTCGCTATGGAAGTCTATTGTTGTGGTAACGGTAAGGAAAAGGTGATTTTTTTAAAATGGCCAGGGTCAGAGTCACGTGGGTCATAAGTAATTGTGGAAATATATTTTATCACATAGTAATATATAGTAATAAATTTTGTTGTATATTTTGTCATTAATTGTGGCAATTAATGAGTGAATTAATGAACAAATTTATGACTAAATATACCACTAGACAATAAAATTGGGAGAACCAATTAATGACTATGCTAAAACGCGACTAAAATTTGGTTGCGTTATAAGATACTATAAATTAGCTACTAGTCATCACCGACTGAAAAATGGTCCTTTCTATGCAAATTTTAGTCATTTTTTAGTAATTAATTAACCATTTTAGACTAGTGGTCGCATAGTTAGGTTTTTTTCAATCTAATACCGTCACTATGAGCATGTTTCCCCAAATACGTGCTCTTGCTACAAGTGTTACCACTTCATCGTCATTTGTTGGAGACATGTCGCCTCACAAAGTGATCTCCAAAGAAATTTTAGAAGCAAGCACTAATGAACCTACGAAAGTTACAAGGCCCAATGTCTGCCATGAAATTAATGAGTATTTCATCGACACAAAATGATCCAGGTGGATATTGGTGGCCACCTACCTAGTCCACTTGGGGCCCCACGATTGTCTCTTTCAGTTTTTCAGTTTCTGCACAACTTACTATTTTTAGCAGTTTTTCGGGTCCTAAACTTCCGGAGCCGTTTTGAGGCCCTAAACAACGTTTTTTGGGCATCGCGCCTCCAGAAAATATCATTCCATTCCATAATGATATTCATGGCTAAAGTTTTAGTCCTCGGATAGAGCTTTCTAATGATGTATCATGAGCGTCAAACGGAGATAGTATGCCAAAGTTACGTCCCTGGGAAGTTGAAACACCAATTTACCCAAACGGGGCCCATAGTTTTGGCGCTTCATCTCCTAGGGTTAGGTTTTTGGATGTTTAAGGTTCTCCATTGTTTCTCAATAATAAATAGGCCCTCGAGCCTCATTGTAACTCAGTTCAGAGGCCTGTAGCCACCACATCTCTTCTCAGAGATAGCTACCAGCGCCCTAGCTAGTTTTATTTCCATTTTGTTTGTAAGCAAATTTCAGTTCTTTGATATTAATGAAATGAAGTGTTATTTCCGCTGCATCTCTGTATTTATGGTTATATGTTTATTCTGTTGCGTTCCTGCATAAATCCGGATCAGTGGTATCAGAGCGGTCTGCTTTTTCTCGATCCTTCTTTGTATGTCCCCAACGAGGTCGGGGTATAAGGAGCTAGGGCTTGATCTGGTGGAACCTTTGCAAGATCAGCCTCGCAAACCTCGACGGACGCCCATGGGGACGAAAAGAAAGATGAGGGAGCAGGAGATCCTATCAAAATATTGCTCGAGGAGGCCCTCGAAAAACAAAGGAACGCGATGATGGATAACTTTGCTCAGATCCTTCAACGGCTACCCACCGGCGGCGCATCTGCATCCAGCAGCCACTCTGGAGGTGCGAATCCTTTTAAGGTACAAGTAAATTTTGACATTCCCATATTTGAGGGTCAAATAGACGCAGATGCCATAGATAGATGGTTGAATCTATTAGAAGGATATTTCTCTGTTCATGACTTTTCAGACCGGGAGAAGATTATTTTTTCACTCCTCAAAGCTACCCCCCATGTTAAGGATTGGTGGGAAACCTACTGTGAGAACAAGGACCAGACAGAACCCTCTCTGTTCTCGGCCTTACCAACTTGGAATTATTTCTGAGACGCCGTCAAGGAACAGTACTATCCCGTGGGGAGCTATGAGGACAAGTACATACAATGGACCACGCTGCGACAACAAAGGGATCAAGATGTGCATGAGCCGACGAATCTGTTCCATACCCTGCGCACAAAGTTGGGTATCAAAGATTCAGAGAAACATTTGGTGCTAAAGTATCGCAGTTGTCTGCACAGATACATTCAGGAGGAAATGGAGTTCCTCGACATCTCCTCGCTTGGTACCGCATACCGGTATGCTGCCAAGATTGAGCAGAAATTCAAACAGAAGAAGCGAGACTTTGGATCTGCGAATCAAAAGCAAGGGAAAGGTGCTTCCAAACCGCAGAACAAAGGACAGAGCCAAGGCATGGCGGCTAAAGACAACTCGTCAAAGCCACAAGAAAAGAACAACACCGCAAAGCCAAAGAAGGACACGGGAAAGTGGTGTGAGTTCCATAAGAGCTCCACTCACAACACAAGTGAGTGTCGGTCCAAGCAGTCGCTAGTGGCCGAGATGAGGGCTTCTGAGTCAGATGCATGCTCCGACTCCGAATCAGAACCTGAAAAGGGGAATGAAAAAGGGAAACAGATTATTGATGCGGAGCCCAACGCCACCGTTGCCACTACAAAGGTCCAGAAGGAGGAACCGGAAGATCCAGAGGAGGAGGAACGTCTCTTCCACTCCCAGATGTGGGTAAAGGGCTCCCCTGTACAGTTCATTGTCGACAATGGGAGCCAAAAGAACCTCATTTCAGCAGACGCCGTGAAGCGGTTGGGCTTGCCGACCACAGCTCACCCACATCCATACACCATTGGGTGGCTTCACCAAGGACGAGATCTCCGTGTCAGCCAGCAGTGTCACCTTCCCTATAGCATCAAGCCCTTCACGGATGAGGTATTATGTGATGTTGCTCCTATTGATGTTTCTGATGTATTATTAGGACAACCATACTTGTGGAAGCGTCATGCTATGTATGAGTCTCAACCTCGTGTTGTTATTGTTACTTTGGGAAATAAGTTGTACAGGATACCAGAGGTACCACCTCCTACCGCTATCTCTTTGGTTACTGCAAAACAATGCAGTAAGCTCATTTCCCAAACCAGGAAATTCATTTTCCTGATGATCCGCCCCCAGGGCAAGAAGAAGACTGTGGCCACGACCTCCAGACAGGGCTCCTCTGCACAACAACAACAAATGGATAAGGTTGTGGAGGAGTACGGGGACATATTCACCTCACCCACAGGGGTTCCTCTGCACTGTCAGGTCAAGCACCCGATCGATCTGACCCCCGGTGCGCCACTACCTAATGGGCCGATCTATCGGCGCTCTATTCTCGAGAATGATGAAATCAAGAGGCAGATTCAGGAGCTGTTGCAGAAAGGTCACATCAGACCAAGTTCATCGCCCTGTGGGAGCCCGATCGTGTTGGTACAGAAGAAGGATGGGACGTGGAGACTCTGTATTGACTATCGGGCGCTGAACAAGATCACTATCCAGAATAGGTACCCAATCCCACGGATTGATGACCTTCTGGACCAACTCCAAGGTGAAAAATATTTCAGTAAGATCGACCTGAAGTCTGGGTATCACCAGGTACCAATTGAACCCTCTGATGTGTGGAAGACTACCTTCAAAGCTAAGGAAGGCCTTTTTGAATGGCTGGTCATGCCTTTCGGGTTGACGAATGCTCCCGCAACCTTCATGAGGATGATGGACGACATCTTGCGGCCATTCACCAACTCATTCGTAGTGGTGTACTTGGATGACATTATGATCTTCAACAAGACTTGGGAAGAGCACCTTCATCACATCCGACAAGTCCTCCAAACACTGCGGCAACACAAGTTGTGTGCCAATTTGGAGAAGTGCACGTTTGGCATGACCTAGGTTCAATATCTGGGATACATTATTGATGAAAAGGGGGTGCATGTGGATCCAGCCAAGATCCAAGTCATTCGGGATTGGCCAGCCCCGACTACTATAACAGAGCTTCGCAGCTTTCTGGGTCTTGCTAATTTCTACCGTAGATTCGTGTTGGTATTCTCTCATATCACTTGGCCCTTGAGTCAAGTCACCAAAGGAGGAGCGAGAGCAAAATTCTTTTGGTCGGAACCTCAACAGAAGGCGTTCAGCGTAACTGAAAATAACTACGTTCCGCCCCGCGTTCACATTGGCCGTACTCTGCAATGTACCATTCGAGATTGACATGCCCACTACGTTATCAAAGGGGTCAGGGACATCCAGTGGCATATCACAGTGAGACATTGTCGGAGACAGTTCGCAAGTATCCCACCTATGACAAAGAAATGTATTCCATTGTGTAAGCCTGTCGACAATGGAAGCATTACATTTTGGGGAAGGAAATAATCATCCACACAGACCACCGGCCCCTGCAGTTCATACAGACACAAGGGAAGTTGCAGAATGATCACCATCAGAAGTGGTCCACATATCTGCAACAGTTTCATTTGAATATCAAGTACAAGAAGGGTAGCACCAATAATGTTGCAGACTGCCTCAGCCGACCACCAATCGTGGCACTCACCACCGTGCTCAACTCTTGTGGGCACGAGACTTCTGATTGGCCGCTTCTCTATGAGAGTGACCCAGAATTCGGCCACACTTACAAGGCACTCTTGGGGGTATGCAAGTTCCAAATTTTCACCTCCAAGATGCACTTTTATGTCACCTGGGACACCTTTGTGTTCCTTCAAGCGAGCGTGCCAAGATGATATGGGAAGCACACTACAATCGAGTCGTTGGGCATTTCGGGGTCGAGAAAACAGTAGCAATACTACATAAGTATTTCTATTGGCCGAACCTTCGAAAGGATGTCGAGAAGCACATCAGATCCTGCACTGCTTGTGCCATTGCCAAACCGACCATCAAGAAGCAAGGCCTATATACTCCACTACCTACCCCTAGTCGACCGTGGGAATCCATCTCCATGGATTACATGTCGGGCCCGCCTTCTACTAAGAATGGAAATGACTGTGTTTTCGTGGTCGTTGACAGATTCTCGAAGATGGCCATCATGGCGGCCTGTAAGAAGAATATCACAGCAGAAGCCACTGCTAAACTCTTCTTTGAACGAGTGTGGGTGCATTTTGGGATCCCACAGTCTATCATATCAGATCGAGATAGCAGGTTCCTCAGCACATTTTGGTCCAGCCTCTGGTCAATGTTGGACACAAAGCTCACCAAGTCCACAGCCTTCCATCCCCAAACAGATGGCCAGACAGAGGTCGTCAACAGAATGATTGTACACATTCTGCGCATGTACAATTCAAAGCATCCACGCACATGGGACGAGAGCCTCCCCTATGTACAAAATAGTTATAATCGGGCTCTCCACAGTTCAATTGGCCATAGCCCCTTTCAGGTGGGCTTGGGATTCCAGCCACTATGTCCCATTGACGTAGCCATGCCATTTGCAGCTGCTCAGGCCGATTCAGCGCACGTCCAGTCTGAAGTTGACAAAGCAAGTAGCTTCATCGAACGCATTCAACACATCCGCCAACAGGTTCATGATATATTGGACAGAGCCAATGCGAAGTACAAGCAGCGCCATGATCAACACCGGGTGCCACACCACTTCCAGGTGGGCGACAAAGTATGGCTCCATTTGCAGAAGGAGCGCCTCACTGGACCTCACCGCAAGCTTCGCCCGCTCCGATACGGGCCGTACACCATCACCAAGGCTGTAGGTAACAATTCCTTCGAGCTTAGTATTCCACCATTCCTTGGTCTGCACCCAGTCTTCAATGTGGATCGCCTTCGTCCTTACTTTCCACCCCTACTGGACACCTCGGACATTGCAGAACAACTCACACCAACAGAGTTAAACCCAGACTGCATGGAACAGGCCACCACAGATTGTATCATGGACATGCAAATCAAGAACACTCGCCAACAAAAGATCCAACTGTATCGGGTTGTCAAAGCTGGCCAACTCCTGCACCAAGGAAAGTGGTTCACCAGGGACCAAGTTCGCTCCGAGAAGAGATGTGGCGGCTACAGGCCTCTGAACTGAGTTACAATGAGGCTCGAGGACCTATTTATTATTGAGAAACAATGGAGAACCCTCAACATCCCAAAAACCTAACCCTAGGAGATGAAGCGCCAAAACTATGGGCCCCGTTTGGGTAAATTGGTGTTTCAACTTCCCAGGGACGTAACTTTGGCATACTATCTCTGTTTGACGCACATGATACATCATTAGAAATCTCTATCTGAGGACTACAACTTTTGCCACGAATATCATTCCGAAACGAAATGATATTCACTAGAGGCGCGATGCCCAAAAAACGTCGTTTAGGGCCTCAAAATGGCTCCAGAAGCTCAGGACCCGAAAAACTACTAAAAATAGTAAGTTATGCCGAAACTGAAAAACTGAAAGAGACAATGGTGGGGGCCCAAGTGGAATAGGCGGGTGGCCACCAATATCCACTTGGATCAATAAAAGTACACAGGTCACTTAGAGAAAAATATTTAACACATTCATGCAAGAGAGGTTTCCTGGAGACTTAGAATATTTGCATGCATATATCAATATCAAGAAGCCCAGGGTACACAGGATTGCATGCATATTACCAGTTACATTATGTGCGGAAGACACTAAATGGATCATTACACACATGGATGATTCTCACATTGTCCTACGCAGTGATAGTGGTGGTAAAATCACCACCAATACTAGTGAAGACATGCAGAAATATTTTAAGATGCTCAAGCCCAATTCAGATGCAAATGAGAACTTCTATACAAGATGGGAAACCCTTGACACTATTGAATTTATCAAAACATGGTGTCGAGAGCTTGCCAAGTTTCACCATTTCCCATATGTAGTTTATCCAACAAAGATTCTTAAAGATGTCTATCACTACTTGATAGCTATGTATGGTTGGTTGTATGGGTTGAAGAACGCTAAGGTGTTTAGAGAGAACTGGATATACACACTCAATATAGTACGTGTTCCAGAATTCTACATGAATGTTTTTACCTTAGATGGAATTTGTGCACATTATGCGTTCCCGGGAATGAATTGGAACTAGAATCCGGAGGAGAATTTCTTAGCCTACTTCCACGCCAGAGTGTTATCAGAGATGATATTCAAAGGCTTATATGAGAAGTTAGTTGAAAACTTCTTTTCATTCATCTTTCACATGATATTTGATATTGATCCTCCTTGCATTGTTGATTAGGTGAAGTATTCTTTTTGAGATATCAAAGATTGGTTTGCAGCTCTAGATGGTACACACATCAGGTGCTTCAGTTTCCAGATACCCGTTCACCTTATGCCGTGATATGCGACTAACAAGTAGTCATCATGAAGTTGCAAATAATTTGGAAAAGGAATTATCAGGAATTATTCATAAGAGGAGGAAAGTCCCCTTGGCCTATCTTTCCATTGAGGATCGTATTATGTGAATTAAAGAGTCACAAGGATACGAAAGAAAAGATATAAGAGTTGGACCGCCTACATTTCACTATTGAATATTTCAATGGATAGGATCCCAGGGGAATATTCAGACAACATTTTCGAAGGATCAACCAAAATACAGGGTACTCATCTATGTCCACAACAAAAGATGAAAATATAAAGAACGAGTACAATGCTATCATCAAGACACATCAATTAATGGAGGCGAATTCACCCCACGATCCACCAACTTAGAACATGCAAGAGAAGGAGGAGGAGGAGATAACACCTCAAGTAAGGAAACTAGATGCCAAGAAAAGGATCAGATATTCCTCAATAGGCGAAAGAAAGAAGAAATGGAAAGTTGATCCTGTAAACTCTCGATCTACTCAAGCACAGAAGGAGAGAGGAGAAAAAAAATAAGAGGAGAGGAAGAGTCAACAACATGAGTTTCTTGAATAGTAACAAGAAGAAGAAGAAGAGAGGGGGAGGATAGAAGAAGAGAAACAGAGGTAGCCCAAGGAGGAGGAAGCAACATAAAGAGTGGAAGAAAAATAATTGACTCATGAGCTAGAAGAGGATCATTTTGAGGAAGAAGATACCACCAATAAACTGGAGGAAGAATAATATACTCTAGGAGAACATCCTCTCATATGTGAACATCTTCCATTTAGAGATATGGGGATCACACCCCCACCAGCAGATAGAATCACGAATGTGTGTAGCGTAACTTTTGATCAGCTAAAGAAGAGGAGCATGGAAATCTAGTCTCAATGTTTATAGAGAGGGTGGTCACTTCCAACACTAGAAGAAATCCAAGGGAATTCATGGAGACAAATGTTGCATTTTCTACAACGGAATATGATAACTCATAATACTTGTTGAATGATAATTCTAGGTTGAGAAGAGAACATGTTGCAGCGAAGCAATAGTTAGAACATATTGCAATGGAGAACAAACAATTGACATCACACAACTTTAATACCATAAATGGTAGTCAGTTATGTAAGAAGAGTTGGGACCAATGGAGGACATCGTCACGTGATTATATAATGAAATGAAACTTATATAACAAGTGATGGCTCCTCTCATTGACATTCAAAAGAATGCAGAGGAAGTGGTGAGATTCCTGAAGATAGAAAATAGAGTAGTTGATCAGATGCAAGAGTGGGCTTCCAAATAATCGGATGCCCCAGAACATTTGGAAAGGAAGGATAAAGTCTCTGCAAAACTAGATAGAGTCCACTTGAGACTTCACATACATAATTACTCACATATGGGAGCACAGTCAGTTAGCACTATGGTTTCCTACAAGAAGCTGCATTATGGGTTTGAGTCTCTAAGACAGAAACATGGGATACCCGCCATCAGATCCCTTGAAGAAATAAGAAGCGGGGAGGCAATATTATAGGAGATCAGAGAATATATTGAACAAATCAAGAAAGAAAATAAATGAGAAGTCTTGGAGGTAACCAAAGAAATTATTCAGCAGTATGCCTTAGCACCAATCAAAGCACACATGAATCTATCAAGGCTATGGAATAATGCACAGTAAAGCTCCAAGAACATACTGACAGAGGCACTGGAGGCGAAGATGCACTACAAAGAAGACTTGCCAATCCAGAACGAAGCCATCTAAAAGGAGTCTAAATCATGGTACACTTGAATTACAATTCAACTCCATGAAGGAGCAAATGATTTATCTATTTGATGAATTTTTGTCCCATAGTAATTTTTGACTTATTAGGCCACCGTCTCATTTGTAAATTGTCTTATGTAATAAATGTTATGAAATGAAGTCCAAGGGGCATATTTGGAATATGAAAATCCACACATTGGAATTGAAAGAGACACGGTAGTGAATATGAACAATCAAGGGAGTTCAAGAGTCATGAGGAAGTTCAAAGGTCATTGTAAATTGTTATAAATAGCTCCTCATAACTCAGGAAAAAGGATTTTTGGTCGTGGCTTTTGGAAGGCTTTAGATTCTAGAGATATTGACTTGGCTTCTCTTGCAAGACATAGGAGATGGATCATTCTTTGGATAAGCAAGTTGTGGCTGTGTATTCCACTATTGGATACAATGTTTCATCCATGTAACATTCTACTTGGGATGTGACACTTTTAATCAAAAGCTCAACGAGCCGACTTTCCTTCATACATGTATTATATATGTAGTTGGACTATTCTAGTTATGTTTATGGTACATGTTGCTTTAATCACATACTAAGTAAATGAACTAATTTATTGCTAAGTTATGGATATTATTGAATGGAACGTGTTATGCTTTAACGATGGTTGTTTACTATGTGGACTAATCTTTATGTACTCATCAAGCCTTTCTACTTATTCCCATGTCCCCATTTAGGATAGTACTATTACTTTTCTAATCAGTGGCTCATTTCCCTCACCAGTTGTAGAAGTTCCCCTCATATACCGTACATTGGGTGTCTCACAAAGCTCACATTATTTCTCCCCCAAAGTAGTGTGTGTTCTCTTTTGTTTGTTTTTACCCAAGGCATAACTTTAAATCATTCCAATGGTGGGTGAACCGTATGACTAGATGGGACTCCTACACCAAATGACGCGGGGTCTAATTGGGACTTCACATCGGGGAGATCCCCTTACAACGTTGGCGACATCCAACATCGTCAACAGAACCATAATAAACACTTGAGAGACACAATAGTGTACTTTCCCTTAGAAAATGAAAATTTGAAAGTAGTATATAAAGCTCCTAAGAGACATGTATTTTACTAAGTTTTTGTGTTTCATGAAGTAAGAAGGATATTAAGTTTATTTTGTAGAAGCTATACTCTTAAATCTTGTATTTGAAACTTATGATATACAACTATAAGTTGACACTATGTTCTTTTTTAAATGATATTCTATGGCTGCGAACATTGCTATTATCTCTCATTAAAATTTACTCTTTAACAATTTTGATCATATTATTTATTATATTTCTTGATATTAAAGTCATATTAGGCTTTCCCTTTTTATTTTTCTTGTTGAGTATTAAGTCTAATGAATTTAAGAAAGAGAAAAAATAACTTCCCTTATTTTGTAAATCCCCATATAAAAAAAAATAGTAGAGAATGCTTGAAAATTCATGTGAAGAATGCAATTTTGTAACTTTTCCAAAAATACTAATGTAATTACCATTATATTGAAAATTACCTTTATATTCAAAGAAAAAAAATCTTTAAAAATATCTATACTAATAATAATAATTTAATTTTAAAATTATTATTAAAATAAAACAATTTTATATATAAATTTTTTATATTTAAGAAAAAATTAATTATTAATACAAATTAATTATAATTAAATTAATAAAAATTAATAATATAGTGTTTTATGAAAGATCTAACTTGACTGAGTTGCACTAACCGTTTGGAAGCATCCTTTTTATTAAGACAACGCTGTTTGGAAGCATATTTTCTTAGAGAGACATCGAACATGTAAAGATTGACTTTTTGATGTTTTATCGAAATGGTTGATTCACTTGAATTTTAATATTTTATTGAAATTTAAGATTGTCTGTTTAATATTTTATTAAAATTGTGTGAGAATCATTCAAGGGTCGAAAAATAAGTCTTCAAAATAATTATATAAAAATAAATTTAGAGACTCTTCAGGTATTGATATTGGTCAGTGAAAAGCGTGGACTTTTTAAAATATTTTATGCAAAATAATTAAAATAAAGATGTTATGAATAAAAAAATTACCAGTATAGTTATCTAATTCGAATACTTTAAAAATTAATATCGAAAAAATTTGGGAGTATATATATCTTATGTGGATAAGAAAAATGAATTTTCAAAAAATTAATTTTGATATTCAAAGTTTCAAAGACTTTTCTAATATTGTTTTTATGTGATAGAAGGTGTAAATAAAATTAGATATCAAGATTAATAGAAAAAATTCCTAAAATAACTCTATAGAATGAGAGGTCCCAAATTTTATAGTTGTTGGTCAATCAATAAATAGATAGGATAGTAGTTAATGAGTTTGTTTTTTAGTAATACACTATGAGTTGATTTCTTAATAATTAAGTAACAAAAGAATAAATCAATGGTCATTTGAGTAGAATTTCTCTCAATATTGTCTAGATTATCTAAGAAATTTAAAACCATGTAATCTATTTTCCTAACAAACATTAAATTCTAATCAATCTTATTAGGAATACATACTTCATATCATTTATAATACTCAATGCTAAATAATATTTTACAAAAATAATATTAAAAATTTAAAAAATACCAAAAATATTTGAAAAATAACTACTCTAATTATGCCGTAAGGCATTCTTATTTGAAAACAACACTCCTAGCTGTCATTGTGTCCAGATCCGAGCCATTGGATCAAATGTTAGACAATTGAAATGTTTTAGGCCATTAGATCCACAAGTAAATAGTTATATATATATATATATATATATATATTTTAGAATGTTAGTTTTTTTTTTCTTTTTAATAAGTTAGATTGAAGGATTACAATTTTGAACTAAAAATTCTAAAGTAGGTGCACTACTTTTTATATTGGTGCATCACACTATATTACATTTGGAGGTAAGGAACACTAGTGCCCCTTCACTTAATGTGCTCTAATGTGTTAAATCTCTATTCAATTCACCAAATCCATTTAGTTCCAACTTAGTCTTATTTCCCAAAAAAAAAAAAATTTATTATCATCAAATATATATCTTAAAAATACAATTGGCGCTTGTATATGTAGATGAACTTGGAGTAAACCTGATTTCTGTTAATAAATATTCTCTTTATTTACATCTATGCTATATAGATTGTAATTGAATGCATTTAAAACATCTTATTTGAGTTACATGCTGATTTCATGCTTATTTCGTAAGATTATTAATCACCAAAAGATTTTCACCCCAATTTCCTATTTCAATATCTATAATTTTTTATATATATATGTAAACAGATTATGTTGTTTTACATATATGTTTTCACCCACAATTTCCTAATTCAATATCTATAACAAAATTTGCCTTTCATTCCTTCACGATGGCTCCTTCTCTACAACAACTTATTTCATTATGTTGGTTTACATATATGTTTTCACCCACAATTGCCTATTTCAATATCTATATGAAAACTTTCTTGTTGATAACTCTTATAATCAATATCTTTGAAACCTCCACACATGCTTCCATGTAAGCCAAATTTACCTTTCATTCCTTCACGATGGCTCATTCTCTCTGCAACAACTTATTTATTTTAGGCTATTCTTTCCTATGTTATTGCCTTACGGCATTTCTTTTGCAACATTTGGTACAATTGCTAGTTTATAAAATAATTCGCACCAAATCCTCTACATAAAATAAAAGAGATATTTCAAATACAAAATCTAAATAATCCAGAATTAACATATACAATAATATCTAATATTTTTAAAATTATATTTTTTTTAATTTTACTTTTTTATTAAAATACTTCTTCTTTTTAATATAAAAATAAAAAACATCAAAGAGAAATTAAGAAAATCATATATCAGTTTGTTTAGAATCCCTTAAAAAAAAAGTGGTTGAAGACGTGAATCAACATATATTTTTCCCTTTCAATCAATTTTATTTGAATTCGAGGACATATGGCCATTGTTTTGGCTTTAATGAGTTCCGGGTTCGAAACTCATCAATCGACCGATGACTCATCGTCTGCACGAAGATGAATGATTGTTCTGTATTCAACTTGAGAATAAAAATTTTCAACTGGCAACCAATAAATATATGTTTATTTTTAGATTTAAATTGTTTTAAATCTAAGATTTAAATGGTTTTAAATCTAAGATTTAAATTGGTTTAAATCTAATGATTAGTATATATGGCTTCAGTGCATTTAATTTTTTTTATAGATTAGGATTTATGGCGTTCCTTTTCAAATAGCTAGAAGTAGTAGAAGAATGAGGCTGAAATGATAATTACAGATTTAATTTTTTTTTAACAAATTTCCTCCCAGACGCGTACCGAATCGGATTTTGTAGTATTAATGGATGGATCGAGCCTAACCGCTGAATTTGCGTATTCTTAGCCCAATTCGGCCGAATCTGGTAACTATGATTTAAAATAAGCGTAACTTTACATGTGAAATAACTAACCAATATGTCACGATATTTTATTAATTTTTGTGAAAAATAAATAAAAAATTTACAATGACTTCCCATTTGTAATACGTCATTCATGACATGTTCGACTAGATGGCGGATTGGACTAAAAAAAATTACAATGACTTCCCAATTCTAATACGTCATTCATGACATGTTCGACTAGATGGCGGATTGGACTCGGTTCACGCATTGCTGGCAAAATTGACGTAGATTTGATATTCTAGAACACCTAATAGTTCACAAAGAAATTCAAGAGACAAATCACAAGTCAGAGGGAAGGGAGAGGCATTGATTCCATTTTATTGTTCATTCACACGAACTTCACAAACAGATCAAAGTTTAAGGGCGAGGAATAAAGGATAGGTGAACAACAGTTTCCAACATCTAATGAGATAACCAGCATCCAATTTCTTGCTAGAAGTACGCAGCTCTTTTTAAGAATTGGAGGAGCCATGGCCAACGTCCGCTATTGGATACCGCAAGTGGGTGTACTGCTTTTGCGTTTATTTGCTCTTATTACTGCCCAACAGCCAGGTATATGATGGAAAATTCTATTTCCAAGAAGCGGCTCATCATGTGTTGAATCATTTTGTCGATTGTTCTATAAACGTCATCTGATTTCAAATATGGTTTTATAGTAGTCATCAATATTTGTTCAATATTTGGCTCACAAAATATTGCCTTTTTTATTATTCTCTGGCTGTGTGGTAGGATTTCTGAATATCAACTGTGGAGGAACAACCAATTACACTGTGGAAAACAATATAACGTGGGTTACTGATGCTAATTACATAGACGTCGGTGAGACAGCAGACATAGGGAACGTCACTGAGGCAGCCTACGGCTCTTCTTTGGAGAGTCTACGCTACTTTCCAAAACCTCTCAAAAAATCTTGCTATCATTTGCCTGTGCCCTCCAACGTCCCTTATCTCTTAAGACTCTGGTTTGTCATTGGAAATTACAAGGGATACCAAAGTTTGCCAAGCTTTGCCTACTCTTTTGAGACGGTAGATATGTTGGCTACGAGTAACCTAACAATAAGTTCAGATAGTGCAGTGTATGATGAAAGAGTCTTAGTTACTTCAGGCACAGTGATGTATGTCTGCTTGATCAGAACCTCCGACAGAGATGATCCCTTTATCAGTGGTATCGAGTTGAGGACTCTCCAAGATGGCATGTATGCACATGCTAAGCCAGGAACGGGGCTAAATGTAGAATCTAGAATGGATGTCGGTGGAAAATCGAACGCTAGGTGAGCATTTTGAAGATTTACGTTAGATTGAAGATTTTTGTGATTTATAATGTAGATAAATATTTTTGAGATTAATCCTATGATTAGAATTTAGTCAACATTTGAAATTAATTAATGTGGTTATTTTCAGCTAGCTGATTGGAAACCACTACCAAATTTTAGTGATATAATTAATCCTAACTACATTTATCTTCATATATTTATTGAAACCAATCGTCATAATTAATCAGTTAGCAATGTAGATAAAAATCGTAATCCGTTTAGCTATCAGTTACAAATTTATAGCTTGTCATCGTAATAGAAAAATATATCTGTACATACAAAGGTTACAGAATTTTGACATGTGAGAGACAATTTTAATGGAGCAGTGTTGAGAAATAGTGATATGTTTTGTCAATGATTTCGTTGAATAGTTTTGTATGGCTAATCACGCAGGTATCCTGAAGACAATTTCGACCGCATTTGGAGACCAGATTTCAAATTAGACTCTACGAAACTTAATTTCTATCGATATGTAAGTTCTGAAGAGAGCATTTCAACGACCAATATCAAAGACTTTCCTCCAACTGTTGTCATGCAAACGGCGTGGGTTCCAAACATTTCGAATAGCATGAATTTCACTCATAGCTCGGTCCAAGGGAGCAAATTACTACTGCTGTTGTATTTCGCAGAGCTCCAAATGCTCAACATGTCGAACTACAGATCTTTTAGCATCGGGATAAATGGGGAAACAGTGTTTAAAACCTTTACTCTCCCGCATAATTATTCTGCCGTGGAGCAGATTTTCGTATTCATCTCCAAACAATTAAATATATTTTCATTCTCGAAGGTCGCTCACTCGAATTCTCCTCCTCTGATCAACGTTTATGAGTGTTTCTCGCTATTTGATACGCAACAGCCTACATATTCACAAGATAGTAAGTGCTCTCCCTAACGAAACTTCTTTTAATCAATTAACAGATCATTTAATGACTAACCGTGTAGTTCTCAAATTACAGTTGAGGCTCTTGACGCTATCAAAAGGAGTTTTGACATAAAAGGTTGGATCTCCGATCCTTGCTATTTCATCCCTTGGGAAGGAATCGGCTGTGATAACAGCTCCTCTGTCGTAAGGATTTCGGAAATGTAAGTTCTATCTTTCTGTTTATTTACAGCTGAAACCATAAAACTCATGCCAGTTTTTTCATTGACAGTGATCTGTCGGGAGGGAATCTTACAGGATTACTGCCCAAAGATATCCAACAGTTGACAGCATTAGTTAAAGTGTAAGTTTAATTCGATCATTATTATTGTTAGACTCAATTTACTTTTCCTGTAACCCACCTGAACTTAATTTCCATTTACTTTTCGTGTAACCGATCTGAACTTAATTTTATTGTAACCCATCTGAACATATTTCTATTGTAGATTTAAGGTTGATCCTAAGTTAAGCCATAAAATCATTTCACCAATTCATTTAGTGTTCGACCCTGGAATAATAGAAGACTATAATAAAACAATCTTCTTAAATTTCTGCTTATAGGTGAGAAATGATAGCTATTTATGTATAGTTTTTAGCTATTTATGTATAGTTTTTTTTTTATATTCAATGTTTACAAATGACAAATTAAAGTTGTTTCAAATATATTATTATTTTGTCGAGAGGTGTATTTTATAGTCTATAATTCCTCAAAATCCTTCTTAAATTTCTTTTGATAGATGAGAAATAGTCTATCCTTCTTAAATTTCTTTTGATAGATGAGAAATAGTCTTTATTTATGTATAGCTTTTATATATTTCATGTTTTTTTATAATTTATAAATTAAAGTTATTTTATATATATATATATTATTGGAGACTTGTATTATTTTATAGTGTATAATTTTTAGTGTGGTTAAATTTTGGGTGGCAAATATTTGGTTAGCTTTAATTAAAAGCATTATTTTATATCTCACGTGAGTTAGTTGTTGATTATATAACTTAGTATGAGAGAGATTAGTAAAAATATTTCAGTGTCTCAGCTATAAATAATATATTTAGATGTTAGTTAGTTGTTGATCTTATAAGCTAGTATGAGAGAGATTGATAAAATTATTTCAGTGTCACTCTCAACCATAAATAATATATTGTCCACATAACATAATGTTATATCAATTTAAAAAAAAAAAATAAAGTAATATTTTCACTTTTGAGACATGAAGATGATATATAATTCTTATACTTTATAAAAATATTTTAATACCAAACTTTAAAAAATAAACTATTTGAATATTTATGTTAAATAATCTATTTTAATATCAATTTAGTATGTATAGAGAAATACTCACAAAATAACTTTAAAAAAAAAAAAAAATCATACAAACAAAAATAAAATAAAAAATTAAATACTTCCCAAAAAAATATTAATAAGAAAAAAATGTGTAATATTTCAATTTCATGTATATATATATATATGTCTCTTATGATACAAATAACAATTAAAAGAAAAATTTCCTATTTAAAACCTTTCAAATAATTTCATTCTTTTATATTTTTAGAAATATATTGTTTAGTTAATTTAGTATGGAATACCACAAAATGAATTTTCGTTGCAGTTGGAAGTTCTATGTGTGCAGTTTGTAGAATTCATGTACTTAACGAGATTTCCTAGTCTTAAAATCCATATATTTAGAAATACAATTTAAAATATAAAATATTTTACATTACATATATTATATATATAATATAGATATAAATAAATAGAACTAATCAATATATATTCATTTAACCATGTTTATTTTTTTTTTAATCCAAACATTTGATATCTAAACACTTTGCTAAATCCATAATTAAAATACATCTGGCCAGCAAAATACTATCTAACCTTTTCCTAAAAACTAAGAAGTGGAATGATTTAGAACTCTTTTGGAAAACTGTCCTCCTACAGGAAATTTCGTAGAGTAGTAAAACAATACTTAAACACCTGCCAATAGTTTCGGAGAATAGAACAACGATATTAAAATACAGCAGCCAATATTCACTTTACTTTAGAATTCGATAATCCATATATCACAGGCCTCCCCATAAAATACATGTCAATGGTGATGAGTTTGATAATTCGGAGTGAAAGTAATTTGATTCCATATTTTTGATACAGGAAGTTTTAGCGGTTGATAAACACCCGCGTGGCTACATAAAAAGCATTAGCAGTTGATAAATCCTCGCATGTAAATATAGGATTTGATGGTGCGGGTTAGGAAAGAACACATTTCTTTCTCAGTCAATCTTCAGCATTAACCATTCATGTTGAAATGGGCAGGTCACTCAACAATAATAGTTTGACGGGACCATTGCCAGATCTTTCCAACTTGACCCTCTTGCAAACACTGTAAGTTTCCTTTACATAAATAATTAATCGACCTTTATTCTTAAACATATATATGAAATTTGACTATACAAAAGTTTATTTTGTTACAGCTATTTACAAAACAACAATCTGAACGGTACTATTCCTGAGTGGTTATCTCGGCTCCAGAACCTTCAGGAGTTGTAGGTCCCCCAATTTCCTTGTTAATTATGTATTTCTTCTAAGTTGATGTTCAAAGTAAAAGGAAAATAATCATGTTTTTTAATTGATTATCACAGGAACATAGAGAACAATAATTTCAGCGGTGTAATCCCTGAGCAACTTCTCCTCAATTGTTCGTTGAAATTCAAGTAATCCTATATTATTTATATTCTTTATGTTTAACACAATTAACGTTTTATGATTTTGAAGCTGAGAATGCTCTCTACAATTGATGACCAAGAGCTAATTTATCTTAGTCCAAAACGTTTATGGAAATTTTCTTTCTTTGGTATGTCGCAGTTACTCTGGAAACCCATATCTACGCATGGACAAGAGGGAGTGTTTTACACATAATTCAAACAAGAATAAATTGAAGGTTATTGTCGGAACAACATTAAGCGGAATTATGATAATTGCTTTAGCGTTAGTGGCGGGTATTGCTGTCTATTGCAATAAACGCAGGAGAAGAAAACAGGGTGCTGCCAAAGGAGCCGATGGTAGTATTTCCGGTACCAATTTTACTAAAAACTATTAATATTACAAACGTTAAGATATGATATGCATAGTGTGAGTGTGCCCTATAACCGAAATTATCTTATGCATTGTGCTTTGACAAATTTCTAACTTTACATTCGGGTTGAAGACTACTCAATCATCATGGTTCCAAATACAACAAATTCGCGTGCCTTCACTCTAGATGAGATTGTGGTTGCCACACAAGACTATATTCAGAAGATTGGTCAAGGGGGGTTTGGGTCTGTGTTCCTCGGTAAGTTGCCCGAAGTAAATCTTATAGCGGTAAAAGTACTCTCACTGTTTTCCAATCAAGGAATTCAAGAGTTTTTAAACGAGGTAAATTCTAGATATTATTACCTTGTAATATAGTTTACATTGTTGAATCTCATAATGCCAGTTTTGGCAGCACTCTAAGTATTATGGGTATCTTATGAACAGGTTGATCTACTTTCCAAAATCAATCATAGGAACTTGGTATCATTATTGGGATACTGTAACGAAACCAGAGAAGTTATGCTGGTCTACGACTACATGTCCGAAGGGTCACTAAAAGATCACCTTTATGGTAATATTATATTGCTGCTGGAAGGTATGCTTTGTTTCAATCGATACTAGAATAGCTAAAGTAACCGACATGTATTTGCTTTCTAATTTCTTTTGCAGGTCGCAGAGCAGAAGAATCCGAACTAGGTTGGAAAACGAGGCTCAAAATAGTATTAGATGCTGCTCAGGGTAACTCTTCCTCTACATTACTTCTATGTAAAACAATTTCTTGAAATCTAAGATCTGGTTGTTTTCAATAATAGTTACACGAAAATATCATGGGTAATGACGTTTGTGCGATTTGTATTTGAAGGACTTGAATATCTGCACGTGGGTTGCACGCCAAAGATAATTCACAGGGACGTCAAGAGCGCCAACATACTTCTAGACAGCAATATGAATGGAAAACTGGCAGATTTTGGTCTTTCAAGGGTGACAATTGATGGGGAGGCTACTCATGTTACCACTGCAGTGAAAGGAACGGCAGGATACCTGGATCCAGAGTATGCCACATATCTATAATTACTTTTCCTCACGCTGCATATTATCCAAGTTATAAGGATTCAATTAATTATTAAGAGAAGATGAACTGTAGTTTTTTATCATTTCCACTGTACTCACTTAGCCAAATTTTTGTGGGGCACGATTTCACAGGTATTACAGCACTCAAATGTTGACGGAGAAGAGTGATGTGTATAGTTTTGGAGTGGTTTTGTTGGAGATCATATGCGGTAGGCAACCCATTGATGTAAAACTACCATTAGATGAAGTAAACATCATTCGTTGGGTAAGGAATCATATCATTTGTCTTCTGAAATATCAATCAAATTATATTATGTGACATTAGGATATTTTACAGTGCAGTTTTGTGTCACGATAATTTCCTGAATTGCCTCCAACAGTCTAACGATAAGTTTATTACAGGTGACATTATATGTAGCCGACATGGATGAAAATGGTGGGAGGATAGCTGAAATTATAGACAGGAGATTGGAGGGTAGTTACGACCTCAAATCCATCATTCGCGTTGCCAAAGTAGCGATGAGATGTGTTGAGGCTAAACCGTCTTTAAGGCCGAGCGTGAGTGAAGTAGCGAGAGAGCTCAAAAAGGCTGTGAAAATTGAGGAGAAAGCTTCTGTTTCATTATCAGAGGACATTGGTATCGATAGTCCCGAGCTGTTGGTCACCCCGCTCTATTTATCAATGAATAATTCGATGGAACGCAAGGGAATGGAGTGGGGCGATAACAGCTCCAACATTTCAAAAGTAGGGAGATAAGGTTGCACTTTGTGGAGATGATTGAATGGTCGTTGGCGATCAAGCCTATTGATCGATACGAAGACTCAATTTACATTGTCAATACATTCTGTGGTTTTATTTATTTATTTTATTATTATTTTTGTGAAAAAGTGTTTTCATTTTATAGTATATTTTAAATAATATTGTTGATTATTTTATTAGTTTTATTTATTTTTAATTTTTGTTTATTGTATTTTATTTATTTGTTTGTTTTTTTATTTAGTTTTTATTATTTTTATATTATTTTATGATGGGTTTAATAGTTCATTTATTTATGGTTGTTTTTATTTATTTATTATTTTTTTTGTTTATAACATATTTTGATTTTTGTTTTTCTCTACATTATATATATATGGATAGTCTGATTACTCAATGTTCTTTATTATTTTGATGATGAACTACATTCAGTTGTTCGAAATATGTTGGTTCTAAAATTTCTTATATGATTTTCTCAAAAAATTATTATAGTATATATACTTTATTTAACATTCAAAAATACAATTTACATATTAAAAATTATCACATTATATTTTACACTTTCAAAAAATTACACTAAAAAAATTTAATTAGAAATTATGATTATATATATGTAATCATTTAAAACTGGACACTGCTTAATTTCGTTAAAATCCTTTTTGGAAAAGTAACAATCGGCTCATTTATAATTTCTTTTAATGTTGTTTAATTATGTTGGGACATTATTCGTTACCTAATTTCTTAACGGAACGAACGTTCATTTTTCAAATGTTGTAGTTAAAAATGCAAATATGTAACGTTCCTTTTAAATCAATTTAGTTCGCATGTGTGACATACTTACAATTGTAATATGCATCGTTGAGATTTGTATAATTCTTAATTTTTTCGTGAAGAAGTTGTGTTTATCATCACCAAAGTTAATTATCGAGTTAGTTATCAAGGTTGAGACCATTGTGACTTAAGGGCGTAACTCGAAGAGAATGTAACAATCATATAAATCTCAGCTATGGCTGTCCAACCTTGCTTTCACCATACTCGATTTTAAGGGCTTTGTTAAATTTTGAATGAATGTTTATTTAGTATTATGTTAGTTTATTATTGCTTTAAATTTTATTTTCTTAATAGTTTATTTATTTATTTTTTTAATAATTTTTTTATTTTAATTAAGTGTGATATTATTAAAGAATTCTTTACATTTAAAAGCGATTTTTTAAAATCACTTTTATTTTAATTTTATTATTATTAAAATTTTAAACTATATAGGATGAAATGTCAATAATATGATTGAATGAAAGATAGAATAAGGTTTTTTATATTTTTGTTTTAGTTTTGTTAAGGATATATTGGTGAAGTGATTTTTTATATAAATATTTTCACATAAAAGACAACTAGACCAAGAAGTTTGGGTAGTTTGGATATAGTTTTTTGTAAAAATTTGAATGAGAATTGTGTTATTTTTCATATAAAAGGATAACAAAACCAAGAAGTTTTGGTAGCTTGGATATAGTCTTTTTCTTGAAAAATTGACTGAGACTTGTGAAAATTTGAAGTAGATATATTAAGTTATTACAATAAATATTTTATTTCATAGCATAATGCATAGTAAAATTGTATTTATATTTGAAATAAAGAAGGTCACAAATTAATGCTTTATGTGATACTAAGAATACTTCAATATTAGAATTATTTTATCTATTTGAAACAAGTATACTTTTTGGATGGGAGATGTGTATTGGTGTTTATAAGCATCAAAATTTTTTGTTTAACAAGTGAAACTGTAATTTTGGGAAACTAGAGAACATATGTGATGTCATCATTGGTACCCTTGTACATTCATGTTGGTACTAAATGAGTAGCATTGTATATGTTATGTTTGAAATTAATCAGGAGAACATAATGAATTAGGGTATATACAATGTACATAAAATGTGAACTTGAAGAACAACACTAAAAGAGATAATAAAGATTGTTATGCAATAACTCCTTATAGAGTAGGAGAAACTCCAAATATTAAAATACATTCCTATATTCAATCCATGCTTATATGTTTATGACTACATATCTACGTATATATTATTGTTTACTTGTTGCATATGTGGACCCTTCATTAGGCCAACCCGTATAACAAATAATTACCCCATCACTCTCTTGGAAAATGTAACTAGTTTTGGTCTTCATAATTGTCATTGTACTCATGTCAATATGTATATCTTATGCAACAAACAAAAGAAGAAGAAAAAACTATTATTTTAGAGCATGGATTTCATGCTTCTTATTAATGGGTTTCTAGGTAAAAGTGTGTTCTTCATGCTTCTAGAGTTTGTTAGGTCATAGGATTTATTGTCATGAGTCAAAAGAGTCAAAATCATGATTATAAGACCCATATCGACAAGATGTACCTTGTAAAAGGATTTATTTTGAGTCAAAGAAGTTAAAATAAACCTCCTATCACAAGTCAGCCTTGGCGGAGGCAAGTCAACCCAAAGAGGGGTATTTGACCCACTCAAAAGAGTATAAATATAAATTGGTCGAGCTCATTTGTTCAAAAATTCGATCTCCAATCTACGAGCTTGATCTAAAGTGTAGAAATCGAGAAGGAGGTCAATAAAGGAAATGAAGGAGGAAGAAAAAGCTCGAAGGAAAGAAAATCAAAGGCATGCCCTATTTTTCTCACACACGTCCGAAGTAGTTATGCTTCTGTGGGGGTTGAAGTCACATAACTACTACGGGTCGAAAATTTTGAAGCTATGGGGATGAAATTCTGAGTTTGGTGCAGTTATAAAAGGATTTGTCACTTTTTGAATTGGTTTGACTCTGACCTAATTGGAAGGTGTTATTGAAGGGCTAAGTTGGTGTTGGGAGGAATTTTTACTTTTAAGGTTTAGGTCTTGGTTTCACATTTGAAACAGATTCTATAGGAAGAGAAGAGATATTTTGGGTTTTCCCCTTAGATGGGTTATGCCCTGGCTTGGAGCCTAATTTCTCTCTCCATTGTCTATTTTTTTTTCACTTGATAATTGTTTGATGAAGAAGATTTAATAAAGAAATAGAAGAAGATAAATAAAGTTCAGAAGAAACTATTAAGATCAAGGATAAATTGAATTAATAATTTGTGATGTTGAATTCTCCAACATGGTATCAGAGCTAAGGTGAACAAGAGAAGGTAGTTGGAGGGACACAAAGAAGGGATTTCTTGTCAAGGGTAATCATTTTTAAAGGGAAAAAAGAAAAGAAGAAGAAGACCTATTGACCTAGAAGGAGAGTTAATAAATTGAAGAAGACCCCATCATCAAGCTCTCATTGAAGATAGAACAAATTTTTCATTGGAATTTCTCTAGTATACTTCAACTTAACAAAGAAGGAAGCTCTTGGTTAACAAAGCAAGTAGTATGTCATATTCTATGTCTCAATTTTCAGATAACATGACTACATTTTGCAATGAAAGAAACAAATTGGTGGGTCAACAAACTTCCTAGCATGGAATAAAAGGATAGATTTGGAAAAGGGACTCCCTTTACTATGTGGAATTCTCTCAATGAGTTATTTGGTAATAGCAATGAAGCCAAGAAACTTGAACTAATGAATAAATTGAGGATTGAAGACAAAGGGTATGAGGTAGTCTTCAGAGATGGGAAAGCCTACCTCAAGCATCTTGCTTCATGTCAAATCAAGCAATTTGATGTCAAGATCGAGAGATTCTACACATTAGAGGAATATACATGCACATCCTTAAGGAGAAAGGCAGTGATTAGAGATGTTGTGGTTGAGAGGGATTGTGATTTAGCTCTCAAGAGGAAGCCTTAGCCAATTGGCAGTTGGGTTGACCACAAGGATGATGATGAAGAGGATCAGTTAGAGACCCCTATTAGGAGGAGAGTTCAAGCCAAATGGGCATAGGGAGCACATGTAGCAAGCAATAGTCCCAAGAGATGCAAACATTTGGGTACGCTCTATAGAGTTATTTTGTTTCATGGATCATTACCTTGCTACGGGGGACCACAGTATTCAGTAGCAGAAGGATCAATGTTAGTTATATACTAAGGAATGTAAAGCAGTGTTGACACCAGAGAAGGTGGCTCAGTAGCAGAGTCAGTAACAACACAATTTTCCCAATAGACTATTGCATATTGATTCAATGATCATTTTCAGTTGCAGATGTTGCAGTAGCAACAACAACAATTAGAGGTGTTGCATGGAATACATTCCAAATGTGATGGATTGAGGTAGATGTGAATCCCTTTCTTGTTGAGATGGAGTGTTGAAAATGGCAATAACAAAATCCTGATTTAATTTTCTCTTGAATTAAATTAGGAGAAATTTGTAATTCGACATCACAATATAACTTGTATGAGTTAACTAAGTTAGTTTGACTTAGTTGGTTCAGTTAATTCGAGTTGAGGGCCTAACTTGAGTCATTTATAGTGGATCCTACTTTATAGGTGCCTAGGTTGAGTTTATTTTGAGTTGTAATTAATTAATTCAGTAAAAATGAGTTAAAGTGAGTTAAACTAGTTCCAACTATTGGAGGAACTAGTGGGAGGTCAAGTAGTGGGGTGTGTAATCTATGATCAACCAGTTATTTGATAAATTAGCCATAAATAACTCATGCATGTGTGATATGCGAGTTACCTACTTGAGATTTGAGTTCAAGGGTAGTGTACTATCAGTTGTATAATTTTACAGGTTGTACAAATAGTTCATGCAGTTAGAGGAAGAGCCTAAAGGAATTGTGCAAGCCAATAAAGGAAAATTCCTATTAAATAGGTGCATAATTCCTCATTGAACAACACAAGGAATTGGAATAGATAGAAACAATATATAGGTTTATGAGGCTTGAGAAAAGAATTGTAAAATTCTCATGTTTTATGACTAATGAAATATACCGATAGCAGGGTTTTTAGCTATGGATTTCCCCGGGAAATCATTGTGTAATGTGTTTATTTAATTGTTTCTCTTGTATGCTTCTTGATTTCATGATTATTTAAATTGGTTTTTGCAATTGGTAAAGTAGATCCAAGTCTATTGTTTTAGCAAATTACAATTACCAGTTTGAATCTACGAGGAATTTCTACACTCGTCAACCCTCTTCAATAGCTATTGAAACCATTTTGGTAACATTAATGTAACATTAACATTAACATGAATGTAATATCAACCATGGTGAAAAATAATGTAACAATGTAACAATTGACAACATTAACATTACATTGTTATATTAATGTAACATAGATATATTACTATATTTATGTTTGTCCATGGTCAAACACAATCAACCATTTTCATCCACAATGAACACTTGTTATCCTCGATCAACCTTGTCAACAATGGTAAACTAAGGTTAACCATAATTTTCCCCTTAATCCCTGGTTAACTATGTTGAGATTGCAACAAGATGATGAGCTTAGTGGAAAGAAGTCGCTTTCACTAAGTGGGCCCACAAGCTATTTTTGGTGCAAAGTCTATTTTTAGACTATGTCTATTTTTAGACATATGGATCATGTTCTATGAGTTGCAGGATGCTATTTGTGGATGGTTGGTCAAGTCGGAAAAAATAGATGGACTTCTATTTTTAGACATATTGAGCGGAATCTATTTTTAGATTGCCAGTCTAAAAATAGATATGTCGAATATTATTAGCTCTTAATAATATTTGGACTATAAACATTATCTTATTCTCTTGGAGCACTTCAGTTAAGTGCACAGATGTGGCACAGGAGCTGACAAAAGGAATTATGCTATTCCTGAGGGTTAAGTGGAGCTATTGCATGGAGACTTCAGTTAGAATTCATGTGACAGAGTTTGGTGGAGTTATTGAGGTAGTTGGTGGAGTTGTGTTCAGTTTAACTCAGTTAGACACAGTTGAGCTAGTTGTATCTAGTCTAACTGATTGATACACTAGTGAGAGTGGTGTGAATTAATTATTAATTAATTCACTAATTATTAATTCATAAATCAACTAAAGAATACATCAGTTAACTTCAGTGCATGGACAGTTTCAGTGGAGACCAGTGAAGAGGTAGGTGAAAGAGCAGTGTGACTATCAGTTGTGACTATACTGGTGCATGAGTTTGCACCACACATTGATGGAGATGCCAATGAGGATTGCGCAGTGCATACCAAAGGGATTCGAACTCAGATTGGGCCATTATTCATCTTGGATTGCGCAGTAGAGGCAGGCTAACAAGTGGAGCAGATTGGAGCATGTGTTTTGCTAGATCTGAGCTTGTGTAGTGTGTAACAATTGGAGATTGTACTAAGAGCTTGTGAGGAGTTTGTAAAATTATTGTTACATGATCTCTATCATTATAATATACAGATATTTGGGGGTTTTCAGCTTTAAGCTTTCCCATAAATACTGTGTTTATATGTGTGATTGTTTATGGTTTTAATGTGCACATGCGATTGTTTATATTTCCGCAATTAATGATCAATAGTAGAAGAGGTTATGTATTATGCATGAAGCTCAAATAGTGTGTGATCAGGATAATCTCGGTGAATAATTTAACATTTATTCAAATTTCTACATGGTATCAAAGCGATATTGATCATTGGAGCAATTGCAAAACATTGAAGCGGTTGAGTTTTGTGCTGGTGGAATTCGAATTTGCAGCAGTGTTTTCTTGGTGTCGAAGTTGAGATGTCTTTCAACGGATTGCGATTGGAGTATACCCTTGAGGGCAGCTCGAATTATATTGCATGGAAGGACAGGATGGAGGCGGTGCTGGAGGATAATGGGTTGAAGGAGTTCATAGATGCAGAAATTCCAAAACCTGCTTCTAGCGATGTTGCCGCACTTGACGCATGGCAAAAGAAGATAGAAAAATGTCGAAGGATTCTGTTGGAAGGTGTGAAGGATCACATAGTGTCCAGCCTTCATGGTAAAGCTTCTCCATTCTTGATGTGGAAAGCTTTGACAAATTTATTCCAAAGCAAGAGCGACCAGAGGAAGTTGGCGCTCAAGGATAAACTCAGGAACATAAAAATGGAGAAAGGCGAAAGTATGCCCAAGTACCTCACGAAGTTCATCCAATGCAAGGATGAGCTGGGAAGTGTGGGGGTGACTGTAGATGATGAGGACTTGGTGAGCTTGGCTCTCCTTGGGCTTCTGAAGAGTTGGCATTCCTATCAGGACTCTGTCAATGGTCGGGAGAAATTGCCAGGATGGGAGCGACTTTGGTCGGATCTTGTGCAAGAGGAGATAAGGTATACTGTGGACGGATCTTCATCAAAGAACTCTCCGATGAAGAGAATTGCGCTTGGCTGCCAAAGCAAAGAAGGGGAAGAGCAGAAAGCTTCTCAATCCGGTGCGAAAGACAAGAAGCAGGACATGTCCAAGGTGAAGTGCTTTCACTGTCATCAACAGGGACATTATGCCACTAGTTGTCCACAGAAGAAGAAAAATAAGCAAGCTGCTAGATCTGCATCTCGAGAGGCCTTAGCCTCGCAATTTGAGCTGGATTTTTTGTTGATCGCATGCTTGGTCTCAATTGTGATGGGTTCAGTGTGGTTTCTTGACAGTGGTGTGTCTTTTCACATGACAGGAGATTGAGATTTGTTTACTGATCTGGATGAGAAAGATCTTGGAGTGCACATCGAGATGGGCGATGATGGTAGATACAGTGCGACCGGTATCGGTACCATTTCCTTTGAGAGGGAGTCTGGTAAACCCTTCGTATTGAAGGAAGTGATGCATGTTCCAGGATTGAAGAAGAATCTTATCTCTGTGGCGATGTTAGAAGACAAGGGATATGATGTTGTCTTTAGTGAGGGAAAGGCTTTCCTACGTAGTAAGGCAACTGGTGAGACCCGGAGGATAGGGGTTCAAGTTAAGAACCTTTATCAATTGCAGGTAGATGGCTGCGCAGCAATGGCAGGCAAGGCAGAAGGAGTGGTGAGCCGGGATGATGGCGAGTTGTGGCACCGGAGATTGGGCCACCTTCACCATGGAGCTTTGAAGATATTGCAGCAGATTTCTACTGGGCTTCCTAAAGGCACTCTTGCGCAGTCAGATCAGTGCAAGGGGTGTACCTTGGGAAAATTTGTGAAAGCCACTTTTCACGAGAAGGATAGTCGCGCCACGACGATCCTTGAGAGAATTCACACAGACGTGTGTGGACCTTTCTCAGTAGCTTCGACAGCAAAGCACAGGTATTATGTGATATTTGTTGATGATTTTTCTCGTAAGTGCTGGATCTTCTTCATGCATAAGAAGAGCGAGACATACTCAAAGTTCTGTGAGTTCAAGGCACTGGTTGAGAAAGAATCGGGGAAGCAGGTGAAGGCTCTTAGGAGCGACAATGGTGGTGAATTCATCTCTGGCGAATTCAAGGACTTTTGCAGCGCAGAAGGAATTCAAAGAGAGCTCATAGCACCTCATAACCCACAGCAGAAAGGGGTTGCTGAGCGGAAGAACAGAACGATCGTGGGTGCTGCACGGGCGATGTTGCATGATCAGGGCCTACCCATTCACTTGTGGGTGGAGGCATGCAATACTGCAGTATATGTGCAGAACCATTGTCCTCACAAGATACTTGGCATGAGTACACCCGAGGAGGCGTTTTCTGGTAAGAGGCCTGATATTTCCCATTTGAGGATTTTTGGTTCACCTATCTACATGCATGTGACGAAGGATGCCAGGAAGAAGCTGGAGCCGACCGCAGAGGTTGGGATATTTGTGGGGTACACTGATACGCCCCACAACTATCATGTGTATTTGCCAGACAGTCGCAAGACTGTTGTGCGACGGGATATCAAATTTCAGGAGGAGAAAGCCATGCAGTGTTCGCTTGAGAGGGAGCCACACTTGCATGCAGATGAGGAGCTATTAGTTCCTAAGGATGAGCTTCAGGATGTGGATCAGCCACATGAGGAAGTTCGTGGAGTGGAAGAGACCACTCATGCAGTGCCAACCATCAGAGGGCACAAGCGCACTACAGAAGCTGAGCGACTAGCTCAAGATGCAGAGAAGGTTGTAGGACCACCTACAACACAACGTAGATAGAGACAGTCACCGGATCGGTGCACTGGATACATGGCTCTTGTGAGAAAATGTGTCGTGACAGAGCCATCCTCTTTCGAGGAAGCTGTGGAGGACCCCACATGGGTAGATGCCATGGTGGAAGAGTATGATTCGATTGTCAGAAACAGTGCATGGGAGATTGTCCCAAGACCGAAAGGGAAATCAGTGGTGGGTTCGAGATGGATCTACAAAGTGAAGCAGGTAGCTGACGGGAGTGTGGAGAAGTACAAGGCAAGATTTGTTGCCCGAGGCTTTTCATAGATTGAGGGGATCGATTATGAGGAGACCTTTGCACCTATCGCAAGGTATTCTTCCATACGGACGATTCTTGCTCTCTCAGCGCAGATGGGGTGGCACATTCATCAGATGGATGTGAAGACTGCGTTCCTCAACGGGGTGATTGAGGAGGAGGTGTACATAGAGCAGCCCGAAGGTTTCAAGATCTTCAACAGCGAGTCGCATGTGTGCAGGCTCAAGAGAGCGTTGTATGGGTTGAAACAAGCACCTCGTGCTTGGTACACACGGATAGACAGTTATTTCACCGGACTTGGATTCTCCAAGAGTGAGGCGGATCCTAACCTATACCAGATTGTGGTGGAGGGTAAGTTGCCGATCATTGTACTTTATGTAGATGATTTGATTTTGACAGGTGATGAGCTGTTGATACTCTCATGCAAGGAGTATCTTGCAAAAGAGTTTGAGATGAAGGACTTGGGCCTCCTTCATTATTTCCTGGGATTGGAAATTTGGCAGCGCAGTGATGGACTGTTTGTTTCTCAGGGTAAGTATGCCCTGGAGATACTGGAGAAGTTCAACATGCATGGCTGCAAGCCTGTTGATACTCCTCTTCCTGGAGGTTGGAGGAAGGAGGATGCTACTTCAGCGGAGGTAGTGGATGCCACTTTTTATCGACAGTTGGTGGGGTCGCTTATGTATCTGGTCAATACACGACCCGATATATGCTATGCTGTTAACCAGCTTTCGCAAGCTATGGTTAAGCCTACCAAGCTCTTCTAGAAGGTAGGCAAGCATGTATTGCGTTATCTTAGAGGCACATCGGGATATGGTTTGTGGTACAAACAAGAGGATGAGGTGAAGCTGTGTGGCTTCACAGATGCAGATTGGGCAGGGAGCCCAACGGATAGAAAGAGAACATCTGGAGGGATCTTCAGTATCGGTTCGACAGCAGTTTCTTGGTACAACAGGAAGCAGAGATCCGTGGCACTCAGTTCAGCAGAGGCTGAGTATATGGCAGCAAGCTTGGCTGCATGCGAGGCCATATGGATGAGGAAGATCCTGGTCGGGTTGTTCGGGTGACATTTGGATCCTACCGTGATTTATTGTGATAACCAGAGTTGCATTAAACTCTCGGCTAATCCAGTATTTCATGATAGATCCAAACACATTGACATCAGGTACCATCATATCAGAGATTGTGTGTAGCGGAGAATCATGTTACTTTCATACATTCCATGGACAACTGTGGAGGTTGATATCTTACCTAAGGCGCTCACCAGAGCAAATTCGAATACCAAAGAGGCGGGGGATAGGGAAGGTGACTAATCCATATCTTGTTGAGAGGAGTGTTGAGAATGCAACAAGATGATGAGCTTAGTGGCGGCATGTCGCTTCACTCATAACGTTGTGCTATTTTTGGCGCAAAGTCTATTTTTAGACATAGGATCATGTTCTATGAGTTGCAGGATGCTATTTATGGATGGCTGGTCAAGTTGGGAAAAATAGATGGACATATATTTTTAGACATACTGGGCAGAATCTATTTTTAGATTGCCAGTCTAAAAATAGATATGTCGAATATTATTAGCTCTTAATAATATTTGGACTCTAAACATTATCTTATCCTCTTGGAGAACTTCAGTTCGGTGCACAGATGTGGCACATGCAGCTGACAGAAGGAATTACGCTATTCTTGAGGGTTTAGTGGAGCTATTGCATGGAGACTTTAGTTAGGACTCAGGTGACAGAGTTTGGTGGAGTTGATTGAGGAGTTGATGGAGTTGTGTTCAGTTTAACTCAGTTAAACATAGTTGAGCTAGTTGTATATAGTCTAACTGATTGATACACTAGTGAGAGTGGTGTGAATTAATTATTAATTAATTCACTAATTATTAACTCATAAATCAACTAAAGAATACATCAGTTAACTTCAGTGCATGGACAGTTTCAGTGGAGACCAGTGCAGAGGTAGGTGAAAGAGCAAGTCTAATATCAGTTGTGACTATACTGGTGCATGAGTTTGCACCACACATTGATTGAGATGCCAATGAGGATTGCACAGTGCATACCAGGTGGATTCGAACTTGGATCAAGCCATTATTCATCTTGGATTGCGTAGTAAAGGCAGGCTAACAGGTGGAGCAAATTGGAGCATGTGTTTTGCTAGATCTGAGCTTGTGTAGTGTGTAACAATTGGAGATTGTACTGAGAGCTTGAGGATTTTGTACAATGACTGTTACATGATCTCTATCATTATAATATACAGATAGTTGGGGGTTTTCAGCTTTAAGCTTTCCCATAAATACTGTGTTTATATGTGTGATTGTTTATGGTTTTAATGTGCGCATGCGATTGTTTAATTTCCACAAATTGATGATCAATAGTAGAAGAGGTTATGTATTATGCATGAAGCTCAAATAGTGTGTGATCGGGATAATCTCGGTGAATAATTTAACAGTTATTCAAATTTCACAAACTATTGATCCACAATTTTTTGTGAATAATTTCTTAAACAAAAATCTTCATTGCAGGATATTTTACTGACACTTAAATTTGTGTGTGAACATGAACAATCAATTACTTAAAACAATGATTCACCAATCCATCAACATAATCAAGAAGCAAATAACCAAAAATAAATCATAACACAAGACGTGATAACAGAGTTCGTCCAGTCTTGACTATGTCTCTGGGCCCTGGGTCTTTAGTGGGGAAGCCAATTCATCAGTCTGAGCAAAAGATAATCAGTACATAGCAGATCTTTGTCAACAAAAGGATGAATATCTCATCTCGAGTGGCAATGTCTCTATCCAAAGAGACGTTCTCCTACAAAGAACTCTCACTCACAGAGACTTCTGCTTAAACAATACAAAGAAATGACTTCTCACAAAAGTGGCATAAAATGGATACTCTCACATAAGTGGAAATTGTTCCTCTGAAATTTGTTGATAAGAAACAAAACATAATAATCACCATCATAATCATCTCGAAATTTTGAAACCAATGGCTATAAACATTACTACTTAATGAAGGCACTCTTTCATTGCACGATCTCAGCTTTTCATGCAAAGGCTAAAGTGATGAATTTATTGCAAAGAATCATATCTCATTGTCCTACTGCAACATATAGATATCTATAGAACGTGAAACATAGATCCATCATTTCGCCAAAATAAAAATAAGCAAGTGGCCAAAATGCATCATTATACCTCTCAATTTGACAATGCCTCGAAAATTTACTACCCAAATGTCAAAAAAAATTGCGCCATCATAATCCTTGTGAAAAATTGTGAAATTTAAGTATAAAGTTGACCCATTTTGACACTATCAAATCTGAGCCTCTCAAGAATCTAAAATATTCCTCAAAGCATCAAATAGTATTCCCTAGATGAGGGTTCCACCCTGCAACTGGGCACGTCAAGGATCCATGACTATGAAGGTTCTTACGCTCTAGCTTCCATTCGGCGTTGTTCCACATGCATCACTCTTCTCGACCTTGGATCTTCGCTCAAGTCTCAAATAGTAAGGGTTTAAATATTCATACGTGGATGGAAATATCAAGTTTTCACATTATTGGCAGTTTGGAAGGTTGTCTATGTTAAGTCTGTTGGTTACGGTGGGTCGGGATTCAAAACGCTTCGGACCTACGCGTTATGCATATATAAGAATTTTGTTAACCTGCCTCTAATCTATCCGCCGTTAATTTAAAACGACGACCAAATGTGTATATGGTTGTTACAACATTGTTTAATATGGTTTTTATAGGTTTAATGCCCATAACCGTGTTTTATAAATATGGTGTTTTAACATTGTTTGATATGGTTTTTCAAAACTATATGTTTAACGCCCATAACCTTGTTCCATAATTATGGCGTTTTAACATTGTCAAATATGGTTTTTAAAACTAAATGTAATGCCCATAACCTTGTTTTATAAATATGGTGTTTTATAACCACTCCATTACAATTGTATAAATATGGTGTTTTATAAGCACTCCATTACAATTGTATATGGCATATCCCTTGAGAATTATTTTTTGAATTTAGTTTATTTAGTTGGAATAATATGTGTCAACACGAAATTATGATTGTTACAACATTGCTTAATATGGTTTTCAAAACTATATGTTTAATGCCCATAACCTTGTTTTATAAATATGGTGTTTTAACATTGTTTAATATGGTTTTTTAAAACTATATGTTTAATGCCCATAACCTTGTTTTATAAATATGGTTGTTACAACATTGTTTAATATGGTTTTAAAAACTATATTTTTAATGCCCATAACCTTGTTTTATAAATATGGTGTTTTATAACCACTCCATTACAATTGTATATGGCATATCTGTTGAGAATTATTTTTTGAATTTAGTTTATTTGGTTAGAATAATATTTGTTAACAGGAAATTATTGAAATAAAAGGCTTCATTGAAAGTTTATATATTTAAAATTTCAATTACATTTTTCTTTTAAAATAATTAATTTTAAATATAAAAAAATATATCAAAGCTTATAAAAAAATAAATTTTTTACTTGAATAATATTACAAATAATGGATTAATATTAATATTAAAATTTAATTATTAATAATAATTTTTATTTTATAAATATTTTTGATAATTTTAGTAGTTTTTTTTTAAATTTTAAAATAATATATAAGGTTTTATTAACATATAAGATTTTATTATTTTTTTTCTTATTTTTTTTCAAATTTTTCTCACTAAATTATTTTATTTATTTAAAATACATATAAATTAAAAAATTCATTCATATATTATTAAATAAATGCATCATCCCTACATACACCGTGAATTTCTATTCTATCAAATTTGTTAGAAACTTGCACACCTTAGAGGATGCATTCTATAAAATTTGTTAGAAATTTGCACGTAGCTCTATTCAATGAAAAGAATAATGTATGCCACAAAGAACAACACCACATTTATACTGACTAAGATGTTATCATTATAGATACACCAAATTTCGTATCCATCTTCGCATGTTATCATTATAGATACATGAGCCTAGATGTAACATACACCGATAACTTCACATGGAAATGTAAGGAGTTAAAATTTTTATACAAGTTACTCACGAGTAACTAACCAAATCAATATTAAATATTCCTTACTCATCATTGCATGAACTTCTACTGGGCTTTATGCCAAAGTGAAACTCATATAAGAATAGTAAGTTGCTTAACCATTAACAACCTAACCAAATCAATATTAAATATTCCTTACTCATCATTAGATAAAATGTTCACTAGTTTATAATGAAACGTTAGTATAAGAATAGTAAGTTGCTTAACCATCAACAACCTCTATTATAGTACTTTAACATAATACTGTATGATGTAACCTTCCATTCATTTCATTATTCATGTAGTCAACACATACTTGACATTATGAACATCAAAACAAGAAAGGAATCAACATCATCAACTTGACACCATAATCAATCACATCATTGAACACCAATATACTCCTAGAAACCCATAAGGTGAAAACCAACAAACGTTTAATTTTATTATTAAACGCTCTTGAAGGTGACTTAGCTCCCTACCAATGGCTTATAAGGGAGACCATCCCTTAACCATTGTTTATAAATCTTACAAGGAAATATACAAATATCTAGCTTAAAGCCATTACAATATATATGATAGCATTTAACCATTGCACCCATCTGCATGAACCCTTAATCATTTACCTACCACTGTTAAGCATAATATTTCATTTTCATAAGTCAACATCACTTGCTGTTATTGATGTCATCAACAAAATTTCATAGCATGATTAGATAAAGCCTTAATCAATAAATAATTAATATCTAAGTGATCCATTAACACTTATTCATGTGCATACGTGAGATGCGATTACAATATCACAACATGCTTTCTTCTAACAACACATACTGCATATGTGCTAGTTATAAGTCGTCACATTAACTAATTTTTCCCTTGCATAAGCACACATTCCTACAAGACAATAGCTTCATCTCCCAAGCTTTTCTTTAAGGAAACTGATACATTAGTTAGGATCTTCATGCATGTGATTTACATAAATTTAATCAAAATAACCAACCCTTAAGCTATTACTTTTGGTGCATGAAAGGAAAGCTAACATTACAAATGTTGTTCCCATGCATGCAAATGCATATAGATTCCAAAAGAGTTTTCCCAAAGGAATGCTTACACAACAGAGCACATAGTTTCCAAAAGAGTCTTCCCAAAGGAATGCTTAACACAAAAGAGCATGCAACCACAAGTTTTCTTTTTGTACACTAATGTAAATAAGCATACAAATACATGTCTTCTTTTTCAAAGATTATACTAACAATCATTTCCAATGTAGTTTAACAGAACATGCTATCTTTCCCACATACAAATATGTATATTTTTTCCAATGAAAGTTACTACATATATTGCATGCCTATGCATGATCCTCTTCCAAAAGGAATTAACATCGTAATCATGATAATATAAAATAATCACACAGTTTGTTCATCTAAAGAAATATTCCTTTATCCATGGATTTATCAAATAACTAATCTTTACCAACACCATGGTAATCTATCCATGGATTTATGAAATAATTAATCTTCACCAACACCATGGTAAACTATCCATGGATTTATTAATTCATTAATCTTTACTAATACCATGTTAAACTATCCATGGATTTATTAAATAATTACTATCCATGGATTTATTAAATAATTACTATCCATGGATTTATTAAGTAACTAATACTTACAACATGGTTAATGTATGCATACATATTCATAAAAAAAATTCTTCCAAGAATATCAATCCAGGAAAAACTTTTCTCTTTTCTTCTTTACCACACATGAAAATATTTCAGGAGTTACCCTCTTTAACCTATATTCATTTTCAAGAAAAGAACTTGGATTTCTTATCATTTCATTTTCAAGAAATCTGACTTATTAACTATTGTTTTCATTCATGCAAATACATGTTCTTGGTTCTCAAAAGAAAAACTAAGCATAATAACCATTTAAATGCATGCACTTTCCAAGAAATCTGACCAGTATCTAGTTTTTTTCATGGTTTCTTTGTCTTCTTTTGTGCAAGGTTACCATGTATTCTTTTTCAAGAACTCTTTCAAAAGACTAGCAAAGTAAACAAAGATTCTTATCTCTCTATGACACCTCAATTTTCATTGCACACCCACTCCTTAAATCTTAATATGCCCCCTTTAATTTGCAACACTCACTCTTTTTCCAAATACTGGAGACTTTCCATGAGTCTCTCTATCACACTCTTCAATACGCCACCCCTGAAAAAGTAGCATAAGGTGAAGTTACGAAAATCGAGCGATTGGACCATGCCGTAAACGCCAACTTCGGTTTCCCCTTAAAACCTATCGGGACAAAGTGCAATGAAACTCTGGGAGAATGGTTAATAGTGGTGGCCGTCGAAATCTGGAAGTGAAACGCAGCCATTGTTCATTATTCCTTTGGAGTTGGAAAATTCTTCTTCTCCTGGAAATTACTTTTGCTTTGTTCTTAAATGGCGGCTCTCAACCATGAGCCAAAGCATAGACTGGTTATAGAATGAAGACATAGTGGCAGAACCCATATTTAAAGAAGCTTTGCAAATATCCTTTGCCTCGTCATAAATCCAAAACACAACACAGACAATAGCCGGTAAGTAAAAGGAAAGAACATAAAATTCAATGAATCAATGACCACGGATGTCTGCATATAACATCATCAATTAGAGTTAACTAGTATTAACTAGTTAAAGACTTTTATTATTTTAAATTTCTGGCAAAGGAAAAAGACTTGAAGTTTTATGTTAGATTAAAAAAAAAAAAAAAAAAAAAAAACAAGTTATTTTAGTGAGAATAATTATGGTAGGAGGACTAGTTAATGAAAAGAAAATCTTCTAAGCTGTTAGTAAAAAGTTTCCAAGAATAGGAGGTGGTTGGGAACAATTAGAAAAACAGTTACCCTCTCCTCTGAGGATAAATTGGATCCCAGAAGAGGAGAGGGGGTTCTGTAATTCTTGGAAGGAGGGTGAAGTATTTTCTAGAGCTGGAGGAGGTCCAGTTGAAAATAGCTTTTGCAACCCTTGTGAACCAGATTGTTTGATTGTGACTGGATTGGCCATCTAGAGGTCACAACAGAAAGATTTCCACTGTTGCTCGTGGCACCGTCCAGATTCTGGGGCTAGGAGGCAAGCGGAGGACGTAATCGCCTCCCTTGATGGTTGGGAGGACATCAGCTTAATTTCTGTGATTACAGATAAGTATACTGTGCATTTAAATATTTAATTGAAAATGAACTTTGTGTGGAAGTCTTTCGGTTATTATAAATGAAGAATACAAGTTATGTGATGCATAAACAGAAGATAGCAGTACTGTAGAGAGAATTACCTACTGATCTCCTAATAGAATGGAGAAAATTGTTAGTGAAATGTATATTTTGCTATTTTCCTTTTTTACAGTGTTTATTTAATAAGACAGAAACAAAAACTGTAGTAAAGTACATAATTACTATAATTTGTGAACTATAAAGCTTATTACTGGAAGAAAGAATTTATACAAGCGAAGTATAAGTAAGTCTCTATTTTTTTCTACTCACTGTGTCTAAATGTAGCACGTGATAACAGTAAAATAATAGCAAGTATAGAGACCGCGATGTTGTTAACAGTAGAATAGAAAAACAAAAACTGCCGGGTACCCTGTAGAAATGAGGGTAACCAATTAAGATGTGCAATTTACAAACCCCAGTAAATAAACCCTTACAGACAGAGAACTGTCGAAGGGTGAAGCGTTACATTTCCTAAATAACGACACGATAACAGAATTAAGAGAACAAGAATAGTCTCGGGAGCATGCAAAATGAAGACCTGTATTTTGCAATACCAACAAAGAAATAAACTCGCACAACAAAACTCTTTTCAAGCTTGCAGGTAGGTAGAAATATAAGAACTCGAATTACAGCGCCAAGACGTTGTATCGGCACACCATGTTATAGATAAACAGATGAACATTTAACATTAAAAGTAAATTAAGTAAAATAATGTCGCTAGGGTATTTACGACCATAACCATTGGCCGAGTTTGTCATCCAAATCCTCAGAAAAACAATATTCATAGAGTTGCGTCCATAAAAATGTTCAGGGTTAAAACCCCTTCTCTCAACAAAAGGAATTTATTACATAAAACAATAAAACTCGTCTCCTGCAAGGTATAGCTTCTCAGTACTATGAGAAACTCCAACCTCGGTGGCAACCCACTTCAAAAAGAAAGCAGAGATTGCTGAAAGGCGAAAACCAAGCCGAGACAGAGAAATTTCGGAGAGGGTTTAACCCCTTGAAAAACAAAAATACCTGTTACAATATAGCGAAGAATAGTCAGTTGAGGTAAACACTAGCTAAGGGTTAAATTCGACGGAATGAAACTCCTCGTACCTAAAAAGAGGGGCAACCAGTCATTAACCTAGCAATTTGTAAGGGTTTATGGTAAACAATGGAGGGCGATAGCTCAATACTTAATTCAAAAATAAGGAAAAATGGTTACCTGTATGAGATAGTGGTCGGAGCTATCTGTGGAAAAAAAATCATGGACCATACGGATTAGTCCTCCGGCTGGTAAGAAAAGAGAATTGAATCATGCTATAAGTTTATGATGGGCAGACCGGAAACAAGTACTTACCCTTAGCATTGTGGAAATAGTTGCAGCTTGCCGTGGAAGTTATGCTCTGGGGCTAGTCCCGTATCAAGCGTGGTCCTCTGCCAAGTTAAAACCCTGTAAGAGTATAATGGAAGGAAGTTAAGCCAAAATCCAAGCATGTAGAACAAAACAAGCAGAAATTGAACAACCAGTTAGGGTCTAAGTACAAAACTGCGGATGAAAGCAGCCGAGAGACCAACCTGAGACATATATAGAACCCGACGGAGTTTGCAATTCCTTGGAGCCAAGTTGAGAAAAACGCCAAGTGAAACCCCAGACAAGCGAAAATTCTTGGAGCTCAGCGGGAGATCGGTAGAGAACGCCGAATCTAAACCCTTCCCGCTCACAGACTAACAGTCGAAGAGAAAACCCACCAAGTTCATTGAGTTCTGGCATGAGCGCTGAAGTTTCTCTTTCCTCCCTTGGAGGGAAATGAAGAATCCTGAGGTTAGGGTGACAGATGTAAACAGTACCGCTGGACAATGGAGCGCAATTAACATCCCATCTCTCGAAAGGCGGATTCAATTGCCAGGTGGGGCAACACGTTCCGAGGCTCATTAATAATTAGCAGATCAATAAACACAACAGACATCGCAATCACCATAGGTACAATTTGTTTGCGAGAACAATACAATGGTTGGATAATGTAATACATATATATATGAAACGTGATAGTTCTCCGCCTTAAGCTTCCACAAGTTAATATTTATATGATCGAATCAATGGGAGGATTCTCATTAAAACAAAATTATGTACTCTTGAATTGTATATAGATGTACAGGTAATTGTGATATGGACATGTGTTGTGATATGCTGACCGATAAGTACGATAAGTAAATTTGTTTTTTATATGATGGTAATTTACATGTTGATAGAAGTGCCGCATATCCCAAAACCGGCATAAATAGTATAGGCTTTTCAATGCTTCACTCCGTCACTGCATGTACGTTTATCTAAAATACCCTACTCTCCACAATCCATTCCTTTCTTCACATACTTTTACTAATCACTTCCTTCATCCATAAGAATGAATTTCATATTGGATAATACTTGGCAGTTTCCATTGAACGAACCCTAATGAATTCTTGAAAAACTAATTCCATATTAATAATATTTGTTATTTAATCCCACGTATAGTTACGTGGTTTTTAGGGATGTCACACTCAGATCCATCTTAACTTTGGATCTATCAAGCACCGAGAGGGATCAAATCTCTAGAGGTGCAGACCTCTTTTTTTAAGTGAAAAACTTGAGGAAAGGTTTTCACCTTGAGAGATTTGATCCCTCTCGGCGCTTGATAGATCCAAATAAATCTAAAGCCGATTTCAAATAATTAAATTAAATATTTTGAAAATATGATTAATTTTATCAATTAAATTAATAATTAATTTATTACCAGTAAATTTTTTAGAGTTTCTAGTTATAAAAAATAATTAAAAAATCTAAAAATAATAAATAATATTAAAAAATTAAGAAATTTTTTTTAACTAATTTAAGCAATTCATTAATTAAATAATATAACAACAATAAATAATAATTAATATTAATAATTTATCTCAATAAATTCAACTTTAAAAAGATTTTATTAAAACTTTACAATGAATATTATTAAGAATCCCTATAATAAATATATAAAAATATTATTAAGTATTATTTGTAATTATAAATTAATAATCCATTACTATTTTTATTAAAAATAATACACTAACAATATTATTAGTAATTCTATTTAACTAACCATTTATTTGTAATTATTATTATTAGTAATAATTATTAGGAATAATAATATCATTAATAATTACTTATTAATTAATTACTTTTTAAGTAAATGACAATAAAATAATAATAATAAATTAATTAAATAAAAAAAATAAAAAAATAAAATGGATTAATTAAATTCTTAGGTTGAATTTTTGGTGAGATCTATTTATTTTCTTCTCCTCTCCTTTACAATTTATACCTTCTCTACACCTTATTTCAAATCAATCTTTCGAAAATAGTTCTAAAGATGTATCCATTCGAAACGTCGACATATTTCTTATTACAGTGTATTTCTTATTTATTATTACAGTGTATTTCTTATTACACTGTGGATAATCCAGATCATTATTCTCCAAATGATAACCATATAAGCTTTAAAACCAAAAATATGTAAATATATCTAATATTAATATAATAATTTCAACTATGCTAAACATGTATGAGATTAACCTTGTCATTTTAATTTTAAATTTGCTTAGTTATCTCAGTTTGTTGAGATGATAAATATTGTTAATAACTTTAATGATGAAAACTGATGGAATACAAATTTTGAATGCAAAGTGACAATAATAATGTTGAATGAGAGAAAATGTGAATAATAAGAATGTATTCAATTACAAATAGTCTTCATTATGATCCATCTCAAACTATTTTCTTCTACTATTCTTATTATCGACCTTGTTATATTTATCATATTTTCATATCGATTATATGAAAATGATAGTTGAAATTGTAAACCACTTAAATCTTTAGCTCGAGTTGTTGTAGTAAACATCATATCGTGTCCCTCTTTCTCTCCAAAATTAATAGCTTGAATTACTATAACACAAAAATCAATGTACACTGTCAATATTTTTTTGGGCTTACATTGAAATCGATGCACATTTTTAATCCAATCACTTTAAAATTAATGTACCATCGTACATCCAATTACATCAAATCAGAAATCAACATCATCACTGAAATAAATGCATCTAATGCAAGCAATCAAATATGAATAGAAAACTACTTCTAGAGTGAAATAAATGCATCTAATTCAAACAATCAAATAGGATTAGAAATCAACATCTACACTCAAATAAATACATCTAATGCAAGTAAGTAAATAGGATTAGAAACCAACATCTACACTAAAATCAATGCATTAAGTGCAAGCAATCAAATAGGATTAGAAATCACCATCTACACTGAAATCAATGCATTTAGTGAAAGCAATAAAATAGAATTAGAAATCATCTACATTGAAATCGATGCATCTAGTGCAAGAAATAAAATATAATTATAAATAATCATCTAAATTGAAATCAATGCATCTAGTGCAAGCAATCAAATGGGGTTAGAAATCACCATCTACACTAAAATCAATGCATTTAGTGCAAGAAATCAAATAGGATTAGAATCATCTACATTGAAATCAATGCACCTAGTACAAGTGATAAAATATCATTATAAATCAATATCTACACTAAAATAAATGCATCTAGTGAAGGAAATAAAATAAGATTAGAAATCACCATCTACAATGAAATCAGTGCATCTAGTGCAAGAAATCACATAGGATTATAAATAACCATCTACACTTAAATCAATGCATCTAGTGCAAGAAATCTTCTTCCCTATCTCCCCCCTCCATATATATCTATATCTCCCTCCATATCTTCATCTTTGTCTCTCTATCTCACCCCCCCCCCCCCCCCCCCCCAAACAAACACACTCTCTCACTCCATATATATCAATCTCTTTGTCCCTCCCTCCCCCCTCTCCATCTCTCCCTTTGTCACTCCCTCTCACTCTCCACCACTGCCTGAGTGCTTTCTTATTCCCTCCCTCTCTCCCCTCCAAATCCATCTCTCTATTCATACCTCTCTCCTCATGTCTCCATCCCTCTCCCTTCCTCTCTCGCAAGTTCTCTCTCTCATCCTTCCTCTCTCTCTCCCTCTCTCTCCTAACTCCCTCTCTCTTCCCCCCATCACTCTCGTCCTCTCTCAAACTATCATCCTTTATCTCTCTCCCTTTCTCTCCTACCTCCCTCTCTCTTCCCCCATCGCTCTCTCTCTCTCTCTCTCCAACTATGTTATTATATCCCTCCCTCTCTCCTTCTCTCCCATATTCTCTTCAACTCTACTTATTTGTCTCTTTATATCACCCATAAATATACACACTCTATCTCCATCTCTCCCTTGTCACTCCCCCTCTCTCTCTCCACTTCTCACTCTCTATGTATTTCTTCTTCCCTCCCTCTCTCCCAATCCAACTCCGTCTCTCTATCCCTCCCTCTCTACTCCTCTCTTTGAAGTCTTCTCTCTCCCTTTCTCTTCCCCCCTCTCTGCTCCTATCTCTCTCTTCCAATCCTCTCATTAACTTCCCCCCTCTCCCTCTCTTACTCTTCTCTACCTCTCTCACTCCTCTCTCTCTCTCTCTCTCTCTCTCTCTCTCTCTCTCTCTTCATTTCTCCTCTCCCCTCTCCTTCAGTTTATCTCCATCTCAACCTTGTCACTCCCCATATTTCTCCACCCATATCACTCTATGTCTTTGTTCTTCCACCCCATATATATCTAGAGTTAATATATATCATGATATATTATAATATATTATAATATAACAAATTTAATATTGTATTAATCCAAAGTTATTAAATTTAATAATATTAGTATTATAATATATTAATATGAATATTAGATTTAATAATAATAATAATATTTTAATGTTAGGGTTAATAATACTTTTTTGCATGGTAAATTAATAATAATTTGGCCCGTGGTATCTGGCTCATAGACTTCACCTAAATAAAACCTCTTTTTTCACTGTTGGACCTCTTTTTTCACTGTTCGTAAATATAAATAGGATTATGGAGTAAATATAAAAGAGGTTTTATTTTTTACCATACCTCTCTTTATTTATATTTATATTTATTTACCGTGGTATTTGGCCCATAGGCTTGGTATATACTTAGATTTTGATTTCTAATACTATTTGATATATTTTTATGTATTTAACATACCTATTTATACCTTTTATATATTTATGTATTTACCATACCTATTTATACCTTTTTATATATTTATGTATTTACCATACCTATTTATACCCTTTATATTTATTTATTTACCATACCTCTTTTACAAATATGGTATTTGGGCTCCGTTTGAATTTTTGGTATTTCTTAGTCCATGGTATCACACAATTTGTCTCCATGGTATTTGGCCCATAGGCTTCACCCAAATAAAACCTCATTTTAGTTTTCATAAATATAAAGAGGTTCTCAGGAGTAAATATAAAAAGATGTTTTGTTTATTTACTATACTTCTACTTTATTTGTATTTTTATTTATTTACCATACCTCTAGAGTAAGTATAAAAAGAGATTTTATTTATTTACCATAGATTCCGTTAATTTATATTTTTTTTCATTTACTATACTTTTTATTTATATTTTGATTTATTTACCAAACTTTAGGTTAAGAGTCAAGGAAAGCCTCGATGTAATAACCTACTAGATTTACGAAAGACTTTCACCTAGCTCTATTAGCAAAAAATAACTTATACATAAAAATCATTGTTAAATACATTTTCACACATTGTAAATATGACTATCAAAAATTGAGTCTAAATAAAGTTCATAAATTATTTTTTATTTACCATAAAAGCATAATCTTAGTATTGCAAATATTTAAATTATTATTTTAAATAAACAATTGTCTTTAAAAAATACCTTCTTTTAAAAGGACATAAAAGTAAATTAATAAAATTTATAAAATTATGTTATTTATACATCTTTCTTGTGAAGTAATGTGAAGTGTAGAATATTGTTTTCTTTTTAAAAAAACATATAAAGAAAATATTACTTGAGATCATTAAAATAAATCATAAATAAAAGTGTAATTATAATAATTAAAATAACTAAAAATGTCAAATGAGTGTATTATAAACACATAGTTATATATGAGTGTATTATAAACACATAGTTATATTTAAAAATCAAGAATTTCAACTTAATTCAACCTCGCAAGTTTAAATGAGGGGAAATTAATAAAAATATTAATAATTATGGTGTATTTTTTCAATAATAAATTGTTACATAGATATTGAAATATTATATTTGTAATGAAATCTTTCCTTTATAGTTGTTATATTAATAATCCATCAGGAAAGTAAGATTATTAATGTCTTATAATTTTTTTAATTAAAATTAACCAAATATGTATATTCATATATGATTTTTATTATATTCAACATTGTTTTTTTGTTTAAAATATTTATTTTAAAACGGCACAAATCCATGTTGAGGACATATGGAATGACATACCACCCTCATACTTGGATGTAGAACACACTTCTAGACTCAATCACCATTTCAAAATATTTTTCACAATACCAACCTTTTCTTTTTTGTAAATTAGCAGTTGTATTAAGGTCGAATATCGTACATAGTGTTACAAAGGATACGCTGGTAACAGAACCCAAGGGAGCCCAAGTTAACCAGACATATCCGAGAGGAAACAAACTAAAGCAGTGAGCACCAGAAACAACGTCGAACAACAAGGACACAAAAGGCACCTATTGCAAGCGACAAAGCACGGATCACCTTCAAAGAGGGAAGCCAAGGCAAAGGCCAACAGGAGACAAAGGTCTCAGACAGGTGGGACCGAAAACCACAAAACAAGATTATCAAAAAAGAAAACAATCCTGAGAAGCAGGAAGCCGCAGGAGCCAAATGGAAACAGTGAAACACCATGGAAGCGAGAAGCTGACAAGAGAAGCAGAAAAGGAGCTCTAGCTAGAGAGGTTAGAGTCCACTTTATGAGGGTTCTTCCCTTTCTTATTAGTGACTCTAACCCAGCCGTTAGGGGACGGTTGGATCGCAACCACTTGAAGAATGTTATTGGGTTGAGAAGGAGGTTCTTTATCCGAGTCCGATATATTGGATTCATGCGCACGTTTCTGAAGATTTGAGGACGCAGGGGCCTTCTCCGGGACTATCGGGGAGAGCGGTTGCTGCTGAGTGTCAATCTCATCCCCCGAATCACTCTCATCCTCATCCGAGCTGGAGGACTCAATGTCCTCCAAGGGAGGAGGATCAAAGGTTTTCCAGCTTTTACCTTTCGATTTGCGAAAATTGATCTACTGTTGGGCGAGAAAAAGAGCATAGAAGTTCTGAAGATGTCTTGTTTGATGACAATGTCGACAGCGGAACGCTGTATTTTCATAGTCTAAAGTCTGTGCCCAAGAGAAATCACCAGCTTTAAGAATGATTTGGTCCGGTAAGCCTTTGCTGATGTCGATTTCGGCACAAATTCTGCCATAGGTATAGAGCCCTGCAGGCCTCTCGAAGGATCCGTGGCAAGAAAACGGCCTAGCGAATTACCAATGGCTTGGAAGACCGCACAATGCCACAGGTGAGCAGGCAGGTTAGGAAGCCTAACCCAGATCGGCAGTTTGGTGATGACAGCCGTGGAAGGATCAACATCAGGGAACCAGGGGGTCAGGAAGAGCCCTGCCTTTCCCCAAAACCAAGGGCCTCCCGTTAGGGCCGTTTGGTATTCCTTGCTGTCAGCAAAGATAACAATAAAGAAACCCTTGGAGCAAAGAATAACCTTGCAGTGCTTGGTCCAGTTGGAGTGAATCCAAGCATATAAATCTTCAGTACGAGGCCAGAGCCCGTTAAACTTGCAGATGAGGGCAAGCTCAGAAAAAAGATTAAGATGCCCTTCTAAATCAGGGTGGGAAATATCAACTGAAGGAGCCTCCTCCAGTTTGTCCACTAGGAAAGGTTTGGGCGCCTCAGGAGGGGGAGAAGAGTGCTTGGAAGGCTGAGTTTTTACCGCTTCTTTGTATGAGAAACCCTTGGGGGGCCCCTGAGTTCTGTGCTGCCCAACAGCACCACCTCTCAGTCGCAGATTGAGATAAATGGTGGAAGCAGGGCATATGCCATAATCTTTGAGTATGCTGGAATCCTGTAGCGATCTCCCACCATGAATGAGGGACTGTTCATGGCTTGGATAACCAGTGGTATTCCAAATGGTTTGCTTCAGGTCAGTAACTTGATCAGATTCTTTAATCCAAATCAATAAACTGTTCCCCACAAGGGTTTTAAGAAAAATCTGGAAACTATTTGTGCTTACCCATTTTTCCTTTGCATTGGTGTTGTTTTTGGGCTCTAGATGTTTCTGATTTGTATGCTTCTGTGGTGGCCTAATAGAATCTGGTATCCCTTCACGCTTGCGATGATGGCTGGTTGCTCAGGTGCTGTCCACCCGCGAGTACCCACGCTTAGGTATTCAGCCTTCACAAAGATGCGCATTGGGCATAGAGGTAAAAGGGCTCCGCACTTCTTTTCCACAGGCTGTAAGTCACCGCCCCAACCCCCACACCACAGAAAACTGGCGCAGGTGCGAAAGCCACACACCGCATCCGGTCTCAGGTGAGAAAGGTACTCGTGAAACCCGTTCCGCTACCAAAAGGGCAGGGGAACCGAGGTTCTCGCCGCCGCAAGTTCGTAGCCCCGCAAACCTATGGTAAACTCACCTCCCACACAAAATCGGGGCGGGGGGTAGGAGGAGGGCTTACGCCGAGCAAAATCGACACCATGGGAGGTAGCAAAGGAAGCATAGTGGCCGAAATCGAAAACCCTAATGCCGCCAGAGGCCACCATAGTTCTCTTATCGATCACAATACCAACCTTGTTAACCTATCAAATCACTAAATTTATAATGGTTTTGAAATACTCTTCATATTTTTAATACAAAAAAACATTTAAAAAATTCCATCTCTCACTTTTCTTAAAATTAAATAAATAAATTTTAATGTTAATAAATAGTAATCGTCATCAATCATTTTATTTGTGACATATTACTACATTAGTCTCGCTCTATCGTTATTGAAAACACTTTCATCTACATGGATATTAAACCTTAGACATTGAGAAAAAATCTTAGCTCTTCACTAATAAATCCCACTTTTATTTTTATACATATAAAAATATTTTGTAATTAAAAGTTATTATTTTTAATTAAATTTATTATTAAAATATATATTTTCATAAAATTATATGAAATTAAAGGAAAAATAAACTATTATAGCAAATTTACATGTAAAAATAAAACTTTAAAAACATAATTCAATAATATTTAAAATTAAAAAAAAAAAATTAAATAACATTGAAGCGTATCGAAAAGGCCTCTTTTCCAATTACTCCTTGTTATGTGGAATTATGTATTACAGATAAAACATTCTTCCCTAGACAGGTGCTTATCTAGAACAACAGGTTAAAGATTTTACGAATATCTTTCCTAACTGTAAACAAACACACATAATGAAATAAGAAGCTTAATTGGAGTCCAAGTGCTTCCAAAGTCTCCTTCTGTCGCATTTGTTGTAGCTGGCTGTGCAAAATATTTCCTACGAGAATGAACACTAAACAACAAGAGATAGCAATAATACATAAGTTTATTCAAGTTATTTAGCTAAATCAATAAAGCATAAACCATATAAATCAAATAAGAAATCATGATATGGAAAATCAAAGCTTATATAGATGCATATAGGGAAAGAGAAGCAGTAATCATTATTAATGATAGAAGGGGAGGTTACAACCCAGTGATTGATTTAGTGGCACCATCTCTAGTAGCATCCTAGCCTCATCACAATGTAGATATCTCCAAAAATATGTCACTCAAATCAACTCCTCAATTGAAATTCCACCAGCATTTCTCTACTCAAATTATTCCTTATCAAACACTAAGATCTGTGCTCAATTTATAGAGGAGCTGAAGGTAGTTTTACAATCAATGACTTTCCAATAATAGGCAAGAGATGTTCCCAATCTTGTAGATGTCAAATGGAAACATGGATTCGAATTTTGACACATGTGAACTCTTCTAGAAGGCACTGGCCAAGTGGAGATTATAGAACAACGAGAATTTCGCTCCCAATGTGACCAACGCACCTATGAATGTCGGGAAGTGCTTTGTAGAGAAGCATTGAATGGGGCTACCTGCATATGCAACACACTTAGTCCCTTTAGAGGCAATCTTGATGAGCTCTCATATGATATATTATAAACTTCAAATCTTGGAAACCTTTACAGATGAAAGTCATGTATGATTTGTCTTGTTCTTTGTCTTAGGGCATGTAGCAACTGAAATGATAGGGAATGATAGACCATTATTCATTGGTCTTGGAGATGATGCCCAGTTAACTAGGTCATTGGGAATGGTGCTCAAATTGACCTATAATAATTGGCCCCTAAAGCATGAAGTTAGAATAATAATAACAATATTTTGATTGAGATGATTTACACTGTGATGGGCTGGAGATGAAATTAAGTGGCGACCTGCATCAATATTATAATATATTACATCATGATATATCCTCTTGATCATAATTTTTGAGGGTAGGCATTCCCATGTTCAACACATAAACAATCTAATGACATGTACATAATTCAAAAAGTCATCTTCATTGGAATGTTTCCCAATGCAGACATGCCTACAGATATAGGCCCATGTTCAGATGAAGATCTATATGTAAGGTCACCATACATATGACGTGTACAAAAATTCTAAAATCGCAGCGTGGATGGATGAAACTAGATCCGGAGTCTTCTTATCTTGTTCATTCGGTCACTCGGGTACAAGTCTTGCCATGCGAATATATGATTTGTAGTTGAACATGGTAAGATATTGTTTTATTACTAGCCAATGATGTGAGCTGTTAACAAACATGAGAGAACCACCATTGATGTCAATGGCCCTCAAGGTATTGCAGTACATTTTGTAAGGCGTGAATAGATGATTTGATGTCGAACGCTAAAAAAAATATTTCGGTCAAAGGTTCAGAAGAGAGGATCTTGTCGATGTTGTAACAAGCCTCATGGTACTAGAATCTAATGTTTCTAAGTGAACTTCCTAGATAATGATTTGTCATTGATAGGAAGCCACCTTATTGAGAAACTGGAGTTACTGATTTCAGAGACAAACGTATGACTCGATATAGAAATTTTCAGGGATGACAGTCATGAGAATGAAGGTTTATGAGTATTACAGAAGGATGAGTATTCACTCGATGAATTCTCTTGAACATATCGGTGACACTGAGATGAGTTGGAAGCATTGAATCAAAACCGAAGTGAAGGTATCATGAACCATAGGTATGAATGAACCATCAAGAATATTACCCAACCCAAATAGTCATGGTGATGGAGTGAAGTGTCATTTTCAAGAGCAACCTCCTACCATAAAGAATTTTTCTTACTTTCCCAAATTTTCCCCAGTCATTTGTCGACCAGTACCTCTTTATTTTTTAACAAGCTTGCAGAGGATAACATTTTCTTGATCTATAATTCAACCCTTTGGGCAAATAAAGTATCTCTATTTAATAATTTAACAAATATAGCGATGAATGAAATTCGATCCTTGCCATGATCGACAAGCTAGTCGCTATTTTATGTTTTAATTGTCTTAACGACGGTGATATCCTAGTCCTTTTTCATATTTAGAGAGTTTGAAAAAGAGGACGAAAGAAAACTCCATAAGTACTTTTTCGTAAATTTGTCACTCAGATCCGAAAAGTGTAAAATAATATCTAAGAGAACCTCTTTGGTCATGTTTAACAAAAGTATTCCTTTTCATAAATAATCTATCTCAGTCCGGAAAACGGTTAAACTTATACTAAGAAGATATCAATTCATTTAATTTTATGAGCTCAAAAAGACAAGTGCTTGGAAATATTTTCACATTATCAGAGTCTAAAAAGAGCTGAAAGAAGACTCTAGGGGTTCCTTTTTTGCTGTTATCGAAGCTCGAAAAAGAGATAAAAGTGCACTTCAAATCCTTTTTCAGTTTTAACAAAGCTCAAAAAATAAGGAGAAAAAGTATGCTTTAAGTTCAAATCATTCTTTGAAATGAATCTGCACTACTAATCTGTTCATCAGTTGTAAAGCCTATTCACAACAACATCAAATGGATTAAAAATACATGTTTCACGATAAAAAACATAATAAACTAAAGTCATAGAAATAAATATGATTTGCAAACAATTAAATGACTATTAAAAGTAGTTTTACTATTCATTTTTACCATTTGATAGTTACCATTTGCATTTTGGAGCTCTGAATATGATTTTCCCCCAAACTTTAGCTGCTAATTGCGATCATTTCCGTGGATGAATTTCGTTGCTGTTTGATCCAGGTTAGTGCCATGAACCTCCTCTTTCATTCAGTAATAATTTCATTTCCAATTTCTGCAAATTTTTAGGGCTTTTAGGTCCCTAGGGTAAATTCTACCCAAAATGAGGGAAACACACCCTTAGATGTTGAAACCTACGTTGCATAGCAAGTAAATTGAAGGCTTCTTGCAAACACAATGCACTATCTCTTGTTAGGGACTGCGTTGGGTGCAATATAGATTTTTGTTTTTTGCATTATGCCCAAAATTTCCCCAATTTTTTGCAATGAATGGAGTCTAATGGTTCTTATGGTTGTATTTCAGGTTTCCATTGGATTACAATGACGATTATGTGGAGGTAAAGAGAACATGAAGAATAGGATATGATTGCCCTAAATGATCCAGGCACAGTAAGAAGCCTAAGAGAATGTGGACTACTAAAGTACTTCTAGTTGTCAGGGATGAGGCAACAAATAGACCTCTTGGAGTTCTTAGTTCGATCATGGGATCCAACTATCGAAGCATTTCATATTAAGAATGAAGTGGTTCCCATAATAGTTGAGGATGTATACTTTCTTATAGGTTTGTCTAGGATAGGCTTGCCAATTTCACTTTCAGGGTCTATTCTTGGAGGAGAGGCAATGAGAGATTATGTTCTACAGCATTTCTATCCAGGGGAAGAGCCAAGCAAATCTGGAAAAAAAAACGTTAGGGATTTTAGAGATTTTCCTTTGAGAACTATCCTTTTCCTGATCGCAAAACTTGTTGGTACCGTTACACTACATGTAGCGAATAGATTATATACACAGTATGCGCTTGAGTGTATGGAGCCAACAATATCCAACTGGTATGAGGCTGTACTTTCTTAGATAAAATAACAACTGAACAAAGAAAACGGAAGAAGGAAGAAGAATTTCCGTTATGGTTCAATCCTCATATATTTTTCCTTAGAATGGATTCCACTAATGCAGCCACAATATGTGACATTGGATTTTTCTAATCCTAGAGATCCATAGATGCAGAGGTGGGTAGAACTCATGGGTAGGCATGTAGGCCAATCGACCATTGTGTACTCGACTGCGTTCTTTTCCTGGTTGAGGCAACATATTATCGCCATCGATGAGTATGCATACGCAGGTGTTGATTTCCGAGGAGATCCAAATTTAGCATTACCAGAAGGTGCTCAGTGGGGTGAAATAGGTAAGAGTGTTTTGACCATGTTTTTTTTTATTTTTCTAAGGTTTATACAATTTTTTTGTATTTTGATGTTTTCACAAGACTAAACTAAATGTTTTATGTAATGAAGATGTTGGTTGAGTTCAACTAGTAGAGGAACCAGATCGTGAAGCAGATGTGCCAGTAGAGAGGGTTGTCGGGAGAGCAGTCCTTCAGGATCTTGATATGGTTGAGACTTTGTCTGAGCTTCGGCAGCACATAGAGGGGTTGATCTTCGGGATTTCGGATTGTTGGATTGAAGAGTTACCCATGTGACTGCAGCGACACACTATTGGGCTTCCTAACCGTTGGATGCAGTTACTGCGTACGATAGCTAGATCTATATCATGTTACCATGAGCACCACTAGTTTACTTTTGAAATTTTTCATACGTGTTGAGGTCAGATAACCAATGTGTCTTGGGAAAAAATTTTGTAAAAACCTATAACTATCTATCTATATGAGTTCAGTGTTTTATGATGTTTATTGTGCAATCCTATTTAATGATGTGAATGTTTCCTTTACATGTGTTGAAAATGTATGTTTAAAACTTGATTAGCCAATGAATCAGTTAATGTGTTCAAATTTCTGGAAATGTATTGATTTTGAATAAAATCAAAATGTCTTTCCAAAATTCGAACTCTTAGGAACAAATGATTAGTGTTGGATTTCTACTAGTATAAACACTAGTAAGTTGTAATACCACAAGTTGCGAGTCTAACCTTATGATTATGCGGTTAATACCAAATGAAATGGCATCAGAGAGAAGTTTGATCAACTCGTTATACTCAACGATATTGTTCGTCGATCTACCAATACAAATCCCTTGAAAACTCACTAACTCGCCGTTCAAAGCGAAAATGGCCCACACTACAGAGGATAGATTCTGCATACTTCGACTAGCACCATCAACATATCCAACAAAAGGTTCCGAAGATTTAGACATCTGTGATAAAATGTAAAGCAAATTACTAACATCAAGAAAACTCCAAAAACAAACTAAGATAGTGAATGCAAATCAATAACATATATATACAATATAATACAAAATATTACTACGCTCATGATTAAGCATAGTAATGTTTTAGATACAACCCATTTCTGGGCTGTGCCAATGGAATCCCATCGTAATCAACCAACTCATAGGCACCCTTAGCAATAATATTGTGAAAATATAGGGGCCATGCCATGATGGCTCAAATTTTCCTGTACCTATTACATTAGCTTCTTAATCAAGAAGAAGGACCAAGTCACCCAAGGAATAAAATGCGAGGTCGATATTTTCTGTCGTATTGTGCCTTTATAGATCTCTTATGCGCTTCCTTCCCAATTGGGCTTCACGACACATTTCATCAAGATGGATGAGGTTAAGGAGATGCGCTCTTCTTCGAGGTGTCGTGCAATGCCGATTGCGAGTTTTAGCGACGTATTTCACATTGGATTTGGGCGGAAACGTGAAGTCAAGCTACACTTTTGTGAGAATCGGGGCCCGAAATTTTTTTTTGGCAATAGTTCGGCCGAACATTTGAAAGTTCCGCCGAACTTTCTTAGAAATTCTGGGCTCAACTCGTGATTCCATTTAGATCGACTAAGACAAGGACGACACAAGTATTATTTAATTTAAATTTTCACGTGAGATTGGAAAATCCAAAGAACAGGTTCGGCCGAACTTATAAAAGTTCGGTATAACTTTTACTTTTTAAAATAGTTTGGCCGAGCTAGTTTCTATAAATAAATCCACCCGCAAGTTTGTGTTATCGCTATCAGCCACACATTTTTGTCATTCCCTCGTCGCCGGTGCTCACTCCTCCCGTCGACCGTGCCTGCTCCCTCCCGGCCGCATTGTTTGCTTTCACTGCCTGCTTTAAAATCCACGTATATGTCCCATTGCTCTAACTGCTTTGTAGTTGTGGAGAACTAATCTGTAGTTGGGGATATGTGCTTACAAATCCATTTGTCATCTTCGGAGGAATTTTAGCATGTAAGTTATCCAAAAATGTGATTTTAAACTTGATTTAAACCATGTAATAATAGAACCACTGGGAGATTATTGTTATATGTATTTATAGTACCACTTCCTAGATATGAAATTCAGGCAACTTATTATGCTTCTCCAATGAAGTTTTGTGTTTGTTTTGTTCATACACTATAGGTTAATCACAGGCTATCAGAGCCTAGCTTGTACCGAAACTTAGTACTCTTAACTGGGTTATGTAGCATTGAGTTCATAGCACCGAGACATCATGACTAAAATAGCACCGAGATCTATAATATTTGTCATGGCATCCTCACCACATCTCTATCATTGTAATTACACCAAGGCTGTACCAAGACTATATTATTGAAGGAATACGAACTGTGTCACTTTGATCATGACTAAACTGAGACTATCTTCTTGATGGATATTTGAACTATTTCACTATGATCATGACTGAATTGAGACTATCTTCTTGAAGGATATTTGAACTGTTTCACTATGGTCATGACTGCACCAAGACTATCTTCTTGAAGGATATCTGAACTGTGTTACTGTGATCATGATTTCACTGAGAATAGAGACAACATTATGTCACTGAGAATAGCATCATATCACCGAGCCACTGTACCACTGTAATTTGCACCGAACGTGTAATATAGTTCGAACTTGATTTCAAAGAGATGACCAAAATTATGTGGTAGAAATGCGAAATCTTAGTTGGGTATTTATAGTAGTACATCCATAGGAAATGAGCCAACATGTGCAATGTGAAGAGGTGTGTCTCCATATAGGCTGATTTGAATACTTGTGTGAAGTCGACTTGTAGGAGAGTTATTTAGGCCAACTTTGTATATTTTAGAGAATACATGAATTGGTGTATATGGAATGTCTATAATTGCAAGATATATTTACTGTAATGGCTTACTTTTAACACAATCTTCAAATGAGTAGTACTTCCTATATACAATTGTCACCTTAATACAAATAGGACTTCCATTTTTTCTCGAAAACTAACTATTTAGTTTCAGTTTGTTAAACATAACTTATAATTGAAAACCAGGGTATTTTTCATACTGAAAAAAATCTATCTTACCAGAGTATGGTACCCAATAACACATGTCCATGTCCTGTTGGTAATAGCCTTCAGCATACTCGCTGTCATAATTTTTCGAACAAAACTTATTCAGGGAGTCTATAATTCATATATTCTGGGAATCTATATATAGAGTTCTTGCAAGTTGCAGTTTGGTGTTTGTGTCTCATGCTCATCGTTACAATGCTTCCTGTTTTACAGTTTGTGTCTCATTCTGTATGTACATTTATAATTTGTATGTTGTATGTACATTGATTGAATGTACAATTCATCCCTTATTTACAGATTTTTGATATTAGCCATTTATCGTTGCTCCACTTTTGCGCATTGATGAATGAAAAGACTTTTATAGTGGATAGCCCATCTTCTCCCATGTTATTTGGAGCACTTGTTGAGCCATTCGACTCTTTTGCAAAAATTGCAAAAAGAGTGTGCAAGTAGGTAGCCTACTTTGCAGGATTGGATCATCTTCTTTTCTATTCTTTTTTTTTCTATCTATATGATGCTTGCCTCTAGCTTCTCCACATAACTCTCAGCTTCAGCATGCTCATTACCCTCTTCTCTACCATTTTCTTGACACCATGGAGGGATTTGAAATTTGAATTGTCTCCATGACAACTTGGACATCTGCCTCTCCTTAATCAAATTATAAAAGTCTTGTTTCATGGCTGTAATATTTTTTCCAAATCTGCAGCTTAGTTGCAGGTTTTATGATTTACATGTTTCTGGAAAAATTAGTGTTGTTATCACCTTCAGCGAACTAGATGGCTCTACTTTGAAGTCTTCATTGAACTATTTCCTTTTCTAATAGTGCTTGCTTTCTCCCCTCCAAAATTTTCAAAGACTGCAAGTCTTTTTCAGTAAAAATTGCATTTACATTATTGTCAAAAAGCCTAGAAATGAATTCTTCTACTTCTAAAAGATCCTTTTTATCTTCTGTTGCCTTCTTTTTAGACTAATTAGCAGCCACTTTCTTAACTCTTTTGATATTGTCCACAAAGTGTTTCATTAAAGTTCCCCCAAAGCTTCATCATATTTTACTCAAATGTTTGTAATTAAGAATCCATCCATATCAATAAAGGTATAATACTTTGGTTCATATTTTCCATTATGTTTGTTATTCTATTTCCTTTTGTGATATATTTGAGTAATATTTGTAAGTTGTAACTTTCGCTTTGAATATTTCTATTTGGCACACCACAAATAGGAATTTAAACTATTAAATTAATTAATATAGATTTAATTTGATTTCAGATTTATCAAGAGGTGTTAATATGGATTTAAGTTACTGTAAATGAAATTTATAATTTTATTTTTTTTGGTTCATTCCCAAATATATATATTTTTAAAGTTAATATTATTTAAACTTTTATAGTATGAGTAACTCTTGTCTTATATTTGACTAATTTTTTATATAATTGAAATTCAAAAACAGATGATTTTCTCCAAGTTTTAATTGTTTAAAATATGATTGTTTGAGCAACTCTTTCTTTGGGATACAAGGAGGCTGAAAGATTTTTTTTTTCTTGTATATTTGAAGCTCTCCATTATTATAGAAAATGATTTTTTACTAGTATATTTTTATGCTCTTTGCCATAGTAATGTCATAGTGTATGAAGTTTTAAATTGTTTTTATTATTTTTATTATATGTTGGATGTGATTTTGATTGAAAATGCTTCTTTTTTATTTATTAATTAAAAAAAAAATTATTAGAAAAATTATTGCTTTAAGCCTTGGAATTTACAATCAAAATTAGAAAATGTATTTTTATCTAAACTATTTATGAAAAGTTTAATATTGTTTGATTTTATCTACCATGTCCTTTTTACATATATCTAGAATAATATTATTTGTAGTTTCTGGTTTTTTGTAACATTTACTACCATAATCAAAATCTATAGAAATAATAATCTAACATTTTGATATCTTGAAATGGAGCTAGCCAACTCAAATATAGTATTGCAAATCCTTGGCTAAGTTAGATGAGGAGGCTATGTATTACTTAGTATTGTATCCATATTGGGGTTGCAAGTTCTATGGGTTCAAAAGAACACTTGCACTCAAAAAAGAGGTTTGCACCTCTAGATATTTGATCCCTCTCGGCGCTTGATAGATCCATAGTTATGATGGATATAGGAAAATAACTTTCTAAAAATAAGTAAGGGAAAAGCAGCATAGGGAACAATTAGGAGTAAATTTAGGAACATGTGATAGTTGGGTGAGATAAAATCATATATTTTAATAAAATAATGGGAATTTGTAGGAGAGACAAATAGTGGATATGACATGTATTTTGGTGAATAATCAAATTTATGGAATTAAACAATTAATTAATTTTGTATGTGAAAACAAGATTCACACCTAATCCTCACCTAAAAGACTAAATTAAACACATTATTATTAAGGGGACGAGGAGCTTTCTAGGTTTTGAGCTCCCCATTGTTAGATGAGTGTCGTAATGGCATTCCATGTATTTTTGTGAGAACTTGTGATATTGTGATATTCTAATTACGAAATAGTGATCTTGAGTACATGCTGGATAATGTAGTAGATAGGAACTTTTTGATAAGGGGAGATTAGGGATGTGACCAAATTCCTATTAGTGAAAAAAATTTTCTTCACCTTCCTATAACTCCATTGTAGCTTTGGGGGCCAAAGGTAAGAAGAGTACCTTGGAATTTCTTGGGTGAAAAACCAAGTAGGTCACCAAATTTGGTCTAGTGCATTGGAATTCATTAAAGAATTGGTCATTGGAGCTGCTTCAAGCTAGGAGTGAGCATCATCACCAACCTACATTGAATATTTTACACTCCCTAGGGTGAATGATACTTTAAATTGATTGACAGTCTAAGACTTTCGAATTTTTCCGAATGCCAAATGATATTACAAAGCTAGTATTTATAATATCCTAGTAGGTCATTCGGCGACAACTTTTACCGGAAACATGAAACAAAGAGAATCTATCCTTGGCTAGGACATCATATAAGATGCCTGCCATAAACAGTAAAATTGTACTTAAAAGCTGAGATTCGGGCAAGTGGGGACAACCTCTTGTTATCTCGTCCCTTGGAGGCTAGGCCATATGGGGACCGAATCTGACCTTACAAAATAAAGTGAAATAATTTGTACCATACGGTCGGAAAACATATACAAGAACAATTAATTTCATTCTAGAATATATATATCCAATACATATAACATTTTTCATCAATGTACATGTATAGAAAAACTACTTTCAGTTGATACTAGAGCACGTGCTTGTACCCAAACAATTTGTAACATGTGCAAACCACAAATAACATAAGCAGCTCAATTTTTAGTTGAGTACTGGAAGTTCTAAAACATATTTAATCCAAAGATAATAAATTGTTGGACACTTCACTCAAAAAAATTCTAATGGAATTCCATCCTCAATAATCCATTCATGATCGGATTTTGACATTTTCCATTTCTTAATTTTTTATTTTTTATTTGATTGAACTTCTATCAACTTTATGCGTGCTGCACACACCAAGTGACTATATTGACAACTTATGGAATCAGGTTCATAGTCTTCAAAGTAAACAAAGTCTCCACTTTGACGAGTTTGTTTGAAAAAATAACCTTTCAATATAATAGACCCTTTGTCATACTGAAATCCGTGATCATTATAGTCTTGTAATAATTTCATTTTTTGTTCAGTGCAACGCATCAAATAATACTTCACATTTTCATCGTTTTCAATAGGTGCAATTACAACAAAAACATCTCCTGCACAATAAAATAAATTTAACATTTAATTATGCATATTTAAATTTATTTCTAGATCTTTAAATCATTAGAAATTAATTCAAATGTTACCTTCTCTAACAAGATCAGAAACTCGATCACCATCGGATGATATTGTAGTTTCCTCTGATTCCATTTCTTCAAACATTTCAACAGACATTTTTCCCTTTGTATTTAGCTATGTATGTTTCCAATCGTTCACATACATTTTGTTTTCACAAACGTCATTGGATTTTGTGTTGTCTATGCAAACATCACAAAAACAAGAATATTTTCTTTTATCCAATGCAAACACATTTCTGGACAACTTTGTTTGAATTGAATGCAATTTTCGAGTCCCTTTTATTGTTTCAACGCCATTTCCAATTGATCTATCTACGTCTTCGATTCCAATATGCCAGAAAAACCTTTATATGGAAAATTAGAAAAATAATTTGTAAATATGATATCAAAATACAATTAAAAATAATCATTGCATGATAAATGTACAATGTGTTTAAAATTAGATTTCCAATATAAATTAAATTGAATGTACCTTCGCACTTCTCTTGATGGGTTAATCTCATGGCTTAGAGCAGTGTTGCACCATTGAACAACTTCTTCAGCGTTCACAAGTCGGCGTGCAGAGTGGTTCATTTGATATCTTCGAAGTACTCGTTTTATGCATGCTCCTGCACCATCATGTTCTCCTTTTCCATGGCCAGTCTCAAATAAATTCCAACAATGTTTAATGCGGGTTTTCTTATGAAGACAACACAACCAAAAGAATGATCGTGCAGATTTGAATTGACCTGCACATCCGTCTGACCATATCCAATGTTCATTGAATGTTATTCCACGATTTTCAATGAATCATAAATTTTTCCAAAACAATGTTGTACAAAACATGTATCATGTGTACGATCGTCACTGATATAAAAGTGATATTCTTTAATGATATGTCGATTTTCACTCGTGCTTTCTATATGATCGACATTTTGTTTAGAATGTCTATATAGAATATGGACGAGCATGGAGACTTGGTCAGAATGATAGTATTCACTCTGAATTTCTTTTTGTGGAACAAATGTGTAGTTTTCTGCAAAATCAATCACTGAAAAAATGGTCCCTGGTGGAAAAACTTCACGAGATTTTTTGAATTGCAAGTCTTGCCATCGAGCTCTATGGGAATGCTTGGTGTATTTGTAAATTTCTGCCTCAAACTTTCTCAAAAATTCTATCAGAAAAATTTTGTCTTCTCGTAATTCGATTCTTTTAACACTATTTGCACCTTGAATCGATGTACCGATATATTCATATCTCTTCCATTTCACTTTCATGTTGGATAATGATTGATCATTTATATCAATACGATATTTGTTTTGAAATTTAGTCAAATTTCCATAATCATCGCATTTTTTACCACCAACACATTTCTTTTTGTAAAATAGTTCATCGCTTTCTCTTTCACATAGAATTTGAGATATGAATTCACGAATAGTGGAAGGAGGAGGTGAATCCTTCCATAATGTTCTACCAAAATCAAGGAATGTGTCATAATATAACTCAAATTCCACATGATAACGGCAACAACAAGTGTTGCGTACGGTGATAGGTTTTACATACCACGGTTTTTGTTGAACAAAAGCATTGAGTGAAACATGAATTTGACGATTCTCTTTTTTGAACTTGTTGAATAACTCTATCTAAGTGGTTTCCAAGAGATGTTTCTCATGTTCTTCATACTGATTTCATGCTATTCTTCTTCGCATCACATGTCTTGCAGTTGGTGAAACACGCGAATTGTTCTTCCAATATTCATATATTATTTTTTTAACATTTTCTCCAAGTCTATCTTTGTATGGTTGCCTAAAAATAGCTCTCCAACAAGCGAGTTCATCATTTACATCTATTTGCAGTCGAAATTTTTGATGTTTGTGCAGATTTTTTTGCGAGGTTCCCAGTGCTCGTGCCATAGATGTTATCAAACGATTCTCTTGAGTACTTGGTGAAACCATTTCCATCTGTATTCCTCTACGTATATTTGAAACATCTTTATCTCTAGATCTCTTAATTGACTTTATAGCACTACTCACATTTTTTATCACCTCTTCCTTCATTTTTTTATCTTTGGTTGATTTTCGAATACCCAATAGTGTCGTCGCTTCTTTTAATTTCCTTGATGATAGGAGACCTTTCAACATTTGAGCTTGAATTGTCACTTGCTCATTTTTGAAATACTTTTCAAAAATTATATCGACACGATATCATATAACATGGTCAGGTTTTTTATCTCCATATGTGTGATTGTCGACATTTTCTAACATCTCATTATCGATAGTGATTTCATCTGTACATATTCTAAAAAATAGTACATATTCAATAAATCACTAAATTAATAAATATGTCAATAAATATTAGGAAAATTTTAAATATATCAATAGATCATAATATTTACATTTACATGCCTGCTTCAATTTCTGCTTGAGGTTGATTTTCTTCTTCAATATTTTGAGGAGTATCTCTGTCTGTTTACATTAAACAAAATATTTTTCAAACTAGTTCATCAAATAAAAATTAAGCTTCACATTTTACATTAGGAAAATTTTAAATATATCGATAGATCATAATATTTACATTTACATACCTGCTTCAATTTCTGCTTGAGGTTGATTTTCTTCTTCAATATTTTGAGGAATATCTCTGTCTGTTTACATTAAACAAAATATTTTTCAAATTAGTTCATCAAATAAAAATTAAGCTTCACATTTCACATTAGGAAAATTTTAAATATATCAATAGATCATAATATTTACATTTACATACCTGCTTCAATTTCTGCTTGAGGTTGATTTTCTTCTTCAATATTTTGAGGAATATCTCTATCTGTTTACATCAAACAAAATATTTTTCAAACTAGTTTATCAAATAAAAATTAAGCGTTACATTTTACATTAGGAAAATTTTAAATATATATCAATAGAGCATGTAATATTGACATTTACATACCTGCTTCAATTTCTGCTTGAGGTTGATTTTCCTCTTCAATATTTGAGAGAGCTTCTAACTTTCTTTTGCGAGATTGTCTAGTCTCTTCTCTACGTGTCTCAGGGTCTCTTTTTCGATCATATTTTCTCGCACAAGTTCTTAGATTTCCCATGATAATAGGGTATGAAGTTCAAAAAATTTCCTTCAAAAAATTAGACAATAACTCAATTACAAAAAATATCACAAAAGATTTAATTTAAAAAAATTCAGTGTAAATTTTTTGTAAAAAATACATACTCCAATCCAAAACACACACTTTAAAAAATTCGAGAGAAAAATGTTTTATAAAAATGAAATGAAGCTCAAAAGATTTACTTCAACTCAAAACACGTACATACCTCCAAGAAATGTCTTCCAAAAAAATTCTTTAAACCCAAAATTGTAAAATCAATTTGCTTCCAAGAAATGCTCTTAAACCCAAACTTTGAAGAAAATTTTTTGAACTGAAAATGTCTTCCAAAAAAATTCTTTAAACCCAAACTTTGAAGAAAATTTTTTGAACAAAGAAGCTCAAAAGATTTACTTCAACACAAAACACGTACATACCTCCAAGAAAAATCATGCCGCCTCCAAAATATGTCTTCCAAAAAAATTCTTTAAACCCAAACTTTGAAGAAATTTTTTTGAACCCAAACCAAGTCTTTGTAAAATGAGATGAAGTGCGAAATGTGCGAAAATTGTGAATCATTTCGCGGCAATTTATATTGACGCGAAATGTGTTTTTTGTAGGGGGCTCCACAAAACTTTCCGGCCGACGGAGAGTTACACAATAGTTCAGCCGAACTGTTCAGAAGAAGTTCGGCCGAACTATTAAGACGTTAGATTTAGCGACTCATAAACGGAAAACATAGTTCGGCCGAACTAACGCGTCACCAATTACGCAAAACCAGGCTCTGAAAACGGTTCTGCAACTTTGGACTGATTAAACTCCATGAAAGGTTGTTAATTGACTGTCGGAACCAAGACAAGCATTTTAAGAATTGAATCTACTTTCGGGAAATATAACTTTTATGGAATTTCGTAAACGTTTATTAATTTTAATTATTTTTCTAATAAAATGGGTGCAAACAATTTCTGAGGGTCATTGTGATTCAGTGAAATAAAAATTTTGTATCTCCCAAAATAAATTGTAAAAAAAATTGAAAAAATTATGGGGCATTACATTGGTCCGTCGACTCTAATGGGTAGCTTTTAGATTTTTAGTTTATAACTTATATGTTAAGAAATTTCTTGCCACGCGAAACATATCCAAAATACGCAGTTTTTCGTATTGGACCACTTCAAAAAATTCTAGTAATTATGATATGCATCCATTGGCTTTGTAAATATGACGAAAACAAAGTAGACTATGTCTATATTGTTGTAACACATTTTATTTTTTCAAAAACACAAATTTTCAATGAATACAGCATTGCGACATAACATGACTTCTTATGAATCCTTTGATTGTTAAGAAACACACACTCAAAGAAACACTAAGTTGACATATCAAATCTGCATAAAAAAATTTCAAAAAATAAGTAATAGAAAGCTAACAAAATTTCTCACAACTTTTATTTTTATCGCAAAATGAAATTCTACACGGAAAAATTGTTATAGTTTGCAGAAAGTTGAAGAACCGAAAAAAATGAAATTTTTTTCTCAAAAAAGGGCAAAAAGTGTAACCCAGCTTCACATTTTCACCCATGTAAGATAGCTTCCATACCATACACCAATTGAAAAGGAGTAAATCGATTCGTTTCTCACCAGGTTCGATATGCCACAAAGTAGGAGGGTAGGAGGGCTTGAGGATAAAATGCCAGTTTCTTTTACGAACTCCTATCATTCGTTGAAGCATACATTTAAGAATCTTGTCGATAGCCTCAACTTTTCCATTTGATTGTGGATAATAAGGAGTAGAATTATCATGTGACAATCCTAACTTGGCAGTCAATTCAGCCATCACGTCGTTAAGAAAATGCTTCCCATTATCTGTAACTATAGCCTGTGGGACCCCAAACTATGCAATAACATGATTAAAGAAAAAAAATGCAGCTATTTGTCCTGTGTTGTTGAATGTAGGCATCGCTTCGGCCCATTTGATAAAGTAGTCTACTGCGACAATAATATAACCATGCCCCCCGGACAAACGAGGGTTACAGGTCATGAAGTCAATACCCCATTTTAAAAATGGTCCCATAGAGACAACAGGACGCATTGGTGCTGTCATTTTCTGGATTTTACGATCAAAGATCTGGCATGCATGACAACTGCTGACCGCGATAATACAGTTGCGAAATATGGTAGGCCAAAAGTAACCGGCTCAGAGTATCTTCTGCACGATAGCATATCCTAATAAATTTCCACCACAAGCCCCAAAATGACAATCATTTAAAACCTTCTTGGCCTCCTCATCAGTGAGGCGCCTCCTTAAAATGGTATCAACACCACGACGATAAAGTGTATATCCGACGATCAGATAATCTTTGGCTTGGTATCTAATACGTCGTTGTTCAGAGCGAGAGGTATCAGGTTGAAAAGTTTGATTTTGGAGATAAATAATGAAATATCCATACCAATGATCAGATGATCCGATCAAAAACAAAGTCTCATCAGGAATTGATGGTTCCGATGTAGTTGCAGTACTATCAGAGGCAAGGTCACATAGAAGTTCAGCCAAAACTAAAGACTTCTTTGACTTGGATTTGATAAATTCCAAATCAAATTCCTGCAAAATGAAAATCCATTTTTAATATTTTCCCCTCATAAATTGACGTGATAAGATATAAGTCATGGGGTTGCAATCTGAAAATATAGTAGTTTTATGGAGCATGATATAGTGGTGAAATCTTTGAAAAACTTGAACTTATACCAAGGTAAGTTTTTCTACATATGAATACTTAAATTCTGTATCATTGAGTTTATGACTCAAATAATATATTGGATGTTCTATCCCATCTTCTACTTGGACCAATACCATAGCAATGGTTGTTTTTGCCGCGGTGATATATAGGAAATAATAATTTTGATAATTAGGGGGATACGTTAATGACACCTGGACAAGAGTATCCTTAACAACATCAAAAGAAGCTTGTGAAACTTGGTCCCAATGGAAGGGAACCCATTTTTCAAAAGCCTAGTAAATCATTTAGCCATTTCGGCATAGTTGGGTATGAACCTCCTTAGGAAGTTAGCCTTTCATTTTTCTGTATCTGAAGTAAATTTGATGGCGCAGGCAAATCAAGAATGTCCTGAACCTTTAATGGATTGATTCAAATTCCTTCTTTTGAGACGACAAATCTAGGAAAACGACCAGAACCAACACAAAACACACATTTATGTGGATTGAGGTGAATTTTGTCGTGTCGGCATCGTAAAAATATGGCTCTCAAATGTATCAGGTTATCAATCCGATTTCATGAATGTGCAGGTAAATCATCTAGATAAGGTTGAACAATGTGCTTGATGTCATTGAGAGCATAATCCATTGCTCTCTGAAAAGTTGCACTAGCATTATTTAAACCAAAAGGAAGTCTCCTATAAGAAAATGTACCCCAGGGAAAGATGAATGCTATATTATGTTGATCCTTCGGGCAGATGTTGATTTGATTGTAGCCGGAAAATCCATCCATGAATGAAAAGATTTCGCATCCATCACAATCATCAATAATCTGGTCGATAAAGGGAGTAGGATAGTTGTCTTTTGGACAAGCAATGTTGACGTCCTGATAATCGACGCACACTCTAATGGTTCCTTGTTTTTTCATGACAGGAACAATATTGGAAACCCAATCAATTAGCAGAATAGGGTAAATGAAACCAGCATGCAAAAGTTTTTCAACTTCTTCTTTGCTGGCAGCAACCTTCTTTGGATGAATAGGATGAAGGTGTTGATGCATCAGTTTGACATCAGGATACATATTAATAGTGTGTTCAATGATACTAATATCTATGCCTAGAATTTCCTCGTAAGACCAAGCAAATACATCACGAAATTCACGAAAAAGAGAGTGATATGATTCAAGTTCTAATGGAGAACAAGATACACTGACATGAATATTTTCTACAACTCCAGGTTTGGTCGAAATATCAATAGAAATGGTTTCTTCAATATTTGACAGATTTTTCTCAGAGTCGATTGCATTAATTGGTAAATAATTCGAAAATAATTTTTTTATTGATGAGTGATATAGTTCACTAGGATGGTTTTCTTCATAATCAGGAAGATGGGAACGATGATGATAATCTTCCCATGGTTCTCCTTCTGACATCATAGCTTCCAAAATATTCTCGTCTGTCAAGAACATTGAGGAAAAAGGATCAGAAGGAGTACCAAAATCTAAGGAAGGATCAACCGAAACAATCGACAATGCTGATTTCGGATTCGCCACCCAAGCTTGATAGATTGATTACTATGCCAGTTCAATGGGGCTGGGCGGCAGAAACTCATCCAACGTAACAATTTCAGAATTTTCCGTACTCTTCCTTAAGCCAGTTGGAGTGGAAGAGATCATGTAGCATGTCCCTAGCAATTTCTGCCGACGTCGTAGGCAGAAGTAATGCAAAGGTTCCCATGAGAGTGGAATCCTTTAAGAGTCCTACACCAATGTTCTGAATTTCTAGTTGGGGTATGTGAATGAACGAAATGCTTCCAGTTACCTGTGAAGTGGAGCAAAATAAGGATAGTTGATTAATGAATACGATAGTACCTTTATATGGGAAGGCAATCATTCGAAAATATGTAGAAACAATTGTAGTCATAGCATATACCCATGGCCTTCCAAGTATAATATTGTAGTAGAGGGGTCTGTCAACAACTTCGACATCAACATTCATAGTTTTGCCCCGTAGTTCAACATGTAAGTTACTAATAATACCACAACGCTTATATTTACATCCATCAAAAGCCTTCAACGTCGTTGATGATAGTGATAAGCGTAGTGAGCCTAGTGACTTCCAACAATTTAGAGACATAATGCATGTAGATGCTCCCTCATCAATAATAGTATGATGAACAAGGTGATTGAGAACATTTACTTGTATGGAGAATTCCAATTCTGCTGGTAGTTGCGGCACACAGCCCCTATGATTAAAGACGACGAGATTGGAATCAGTTAGATCAATTCCACCAATAGCCGAAAATAAAGCCTGTTTTTGGGAGGGAAAATTTTGTAATACCTCAAGAGTAGACATAGCTAAATGGTATTGAGCCAAATATTCAACTATATTATAATTTTGTGCAGCTCTTGATCGAGGATTATATGCTAATTTATGAACAACTCCCTTTGGTGGCTTAATCATCAATTTAGGAATAGCAGTAGGCGGTACTATTTCCATAGACGGATTCATAGTCGAGGTAGTAGGTTGATCAGTGGCCTGACTATGATATTCCTTATTACGCGTTGACACCAAAATATATGTTGAAGGTTTTGTGATGGATAACATTAGCACTTGGGAACTAGAAGCTGGATCCGTAGCAATCAAATTTGTGTCCGGATTTGGAAATGGGTCTGTCAACACAGCTGACGCATGGGAAGTATTAATGATTTTTTAGACTTTAGCACGGTGAGGACAATCCCTAACAAAATGTTCCTCATTATAGATTATGCATGGATAATGAGGTTTCCTAGGTCCAGACGATTGATCATATGATCTTTGCTGCAGGTTAGAAGTTTTCTTTTTCTTAGATTTCCCTTTTTCCTTACTTCCTAGTTGCTTGTCATTATTGCCTTTGTCAAATGACACGAAATTAATTTTAGAAGTAGGAGTAGGATCAGATGAAATAGAATTATGTGGGCTTTCAGTACTAATCAAGATGTCTTTGGCATGAGAGTCCTTTAATTGAGGAGGAACAGTAAAATTAGATCTCGACGCGTTAGGAATTGTTTCATAGAGCATGCCAGATTGAGTATAAATCAAGTCTAAATATTGGCCATGAGAAATAACCTACTCTTCAGTGAAGACACCACCCTTAGCCACATCCTCAGTTATAGATGATAACAGGGACTTAATGAACCACTCAACAAGAAGCTGATCAGGAAAAAATGACTTAACCATTCTACGATGACGACGCCACTCATGAATATGATCAGAAATGTGAGTAGCATTAGTCCGTTTGAAATTATTCAAGAGTTCCATTCCAATTTCATATCGTATGGGTAACTCGAAGCAAGTAAAAAAGACATTAGCTAGGGCAGTGAAATTATCAAAAGAAGCTCTAGGTAACTCAATGTACCATTTTGCAGTCGGACCTGTGAGCGTATGTTGGAAAAGACGTAGTCGAACAGAATCATCATTCAGGGAGTTTGATGAACACCACAAATAATAAGTCATGACATGCGTCGACGGGTCTTCCCCATGGTTTCCATTGAACTTAGGAATATCCGAGGGTAATTTGTGAGGTATCACTGACCACCAAGGAGCATATTTTATTGGATCATTGGTTAGCTGATTTAAATCTGGTAACTCTAAAGTTGCAACAAAGGGAAACTGTCAATTAAGGTCAGGTTGAGCATAGCCAGAGTATGATGGAATTGCTTGAGAAATATGCCTTTGAGCACCAGCATAAGGAATCTGCTACTCGTAACCCAGATAGAGGTTGTTTTGAAAAGAAAATTCTTGAGGAGTTTGTTGACCAAAACCTGGATGTGATACTTGTTGAAATGAAGTTTGTGGAATTTGCGCCTGAGGCTACCAAGGGGTCTGTCCACCAATGTTATAACCCAAATTAGGATAAATTGGATTCGGTTGAGGATATGTATAACCTAGTTGTGGCTGTGATATCCCATAAAATGGTAAACCAACTTGTGAATAAATGATTTTGGGTACAGGTTGTTGTAAATTAACCGAAGGATTTGGATTTTGTGGACCCAATACTGGAGGGTATTGAGTTGAAGGATCTGCTTGAAAATGTTGTTGTACAACATTTTGATTCTGTAACACGGATAAATATGTATTAACCAGTGGAAATGATGTGGGTGTAACAGGTTGGACTAGTTGATACGATTTTACAACCATTTGTGGTTGGATAGGCAGAGTGGGCTGCCACTGACAAACATTTGATTTGACACTAGGTTGAGCAAAAAATTATGGAATACTGTCATATTGGGTGATCAAAGGTTGCCCCCCAACATGAGGAGGATAATAAGACAGAAAATATTGCTCTCCAAATGCAGGGAGTCTAGTTGATATGTTACTGGAGGTAATAGACCCAGAAAGACCGGCTTGATATTGCCCTGATGATGTGTATAAAGAATCAAACCTTTCAGTACTCATTATAGTATTACCAGTTATAATACCAGATGAAGACATTGGTAAAGTCCATGGTTTTGAAGATGCACTCGAGAAAATTCCAGATAAATATTTATAACCTGATGGGACCATAGGGACACCATAAAAATATGACTGGTGAAGTTGTAAACATCAACGGGGTTGCGAGGGCAGGTATTGACGTAATTGGAACAGATGGCCCAACCTAAGATGCTGGTTTAGGCATTGTTACTTTACCAAAGGTATACCCTTTTGAATCGACAGGACTTTGAATAGGAGCAAGATCAACCAAAGTAGAGGATGGTGATTGAGGAAAAGGCTCGTACAAGTAAAGGTCCTCCCCAAAATGGATTGGAGTTAAAGGTTTCTTGTCTTGTGGGATTTCTTCAATCGAAATTAAACCAGGTGGAAGTATTTCACCGTCAGGCCCAAAGTATATTTCAGGATATTGACTGTTTGATATGGGAGTTTTAATGGCTACAGAAAATTGTGGAATGACCAAGGTAAGAGAAACTTCTGTTTTTTCAACTTTGGGATTCAAATGTTCTAGAAAATAAGAGACAGGATGTAGATCAATTTCTGGTTGAAAAACGTTGGGTCCAGGAGGTATGGTCTCACTGATTGGATGGATCATGACCACGGGTAACTATGAAGACTCCGTCTCGACAACAGTAGATGAACTAGGATGTGTAGAAACAACTTGAGCTAACTCTGGTATATGGGAAGATGATGCTTCTCCAAAGGTACTGATAGTACTTGATTCGATAGAGTGATGTCACCTTCTCCGACCAGGAGTAAATTCTGGTGGTAAAGGTGGTTTCAATGCTAATCTAAATGAATGATGGGGGAAAGGGTTTTTTCTTCCACGATTATTGATTTATTTTAACAAAAAACAAATAAACAAAATAAAAGGGTAATTCTAGAAAAAGGTCTACCAAGAAACTGTGAACTGCATAACACCTCCTGCGAAACAAGAAGTACGGGCAGGCAATCTCCCCAAATGCTATGTTCGGTGTATCACAATTTACAAGGTGACCGACTCGGTTCACTATGGATGGATAGCAGCTAAAATTTGTCCTCCCAAATATACCCGAATGTACGTGGAGGCTGAAGTCCGTATTACTGCTGTCTGATGTGAAACCGTACAGTGAGAGCACCCCTTTATACATTTCGTACAGTAACACTGCCTGATATACCCAAAATTATGTGGACGAGCTATGATATACTTACGTACGTGGAGTGAGGTATCACACTCGGAATGTATCGCAAACAATTAATGACAACTACTATGTTTTACGATGTCAGAACATGTCTCTAGCCTAGACCTTCTAAATTTTATCGTTATGGTTCCAATTCTTTGTTAGGTAAATTGAGATAATTTTTAAGTTGATCTTGTTTATCAATTTTCCTTTCAAAGGTTCATCGCGATGATGTATTGGAAATTCCTAAAATGCAAACTAAGAATGATAAGCAATCTTTCACTTTTAGATTTTCAATGAAAATATTAGCTACTAGAGAGAAAGAGAAATCAATTTGAGAGCAAACAAATCAAAGAGCACAAACTAAATGCAACTTTCCTAATTGTTCCTTTTGCAAAACACACAATCCACTACATGCAAATGCAGGTTTTTCTTTTCAAGTTCCTTTAATGTCATGAATGCAAAAAAGAAATTAAGTGCATCAAATCAATAAAAACAAATGCATTTTACTTTTGAGAAATGAGGAATATAAACAACAATTTCTCTTTTGAAGGAGAAATGAGGAATTAAACAACAATTTCTCCTATCAGGAAACGAAGAATTTATGACAAATTCCTTTTCAAAAGAAAATGGATCTAATGCGACAACAAAAATAATTTGAAATTAATTCGTCAATGATAAAGAAAAACCATTAAACAAACATTGAACAAACTATTCTTTCAAAGGAGGAAGAGGTAGATAAGTTCACTGCTCAATATGAGGTTGAGGATTTTCAAAACACAGAAGAAAACAAACTAAAACAAATTGTAATGAAAAAATCAAGGGAATTTGGATGGTTTCAGGAGGCAACACAATCTCTAAAGAGAGACAGTTCTTGGCAATGTAGACCTAAAAGGGAGACAGTGTTATGCAAAGCACTATGTCCTGTTCAAAAGTGCGTTGAGAACAGTGTACATTGAAAAACATAGTTGTTTAACACACTTCTAATGCAAATTTGGATTTCAAAAAACCTAATATTTATGAGTAAAAACTACTCAATTAATAAACATAGAAAATTAGAGGCAAATACACCGAGGATGAAGGGTAAATTCCCTAGTGGAGTCGCCAATTTGTTATGCGGAATTATGTATTACGGATAAAACATTATTCCTTAGACATGTGCTTATCTAGAACAACAGGTTAAAGAATTTACGACTATCTTTCCTAACTGTAAACAGACACACAGAATGAAACAAGAAGCTTACTTGGAGTCCAAGCACTTCCAAAGTCTCCTTCTGTCACTTTTGTTGTAGCTTCAAATTCCAGCCAGTTGTCCAAAATATTTCCTGCAAGAATGAAAAATAAACAGCAAGGGATAAAAATAATACAGATTTTTATTCAAGTTATTTAGCTAAATCAATAAAGCATAAACCACATACATCAAATAAGAAATCATGATATGGAAAATCAAAGCTTATGCAGATGCAATAAGAAGTAGTAATTATTAACGATAGAAGGGGAGGTTACAACCCAGTGATTATTTTAGTGTCACCATATCCAACAACATCCCATCCTCATCACAATGCAGATATCTCCAGCAATATGTCACTCAAATCAACTACTCAATTGAAATTCCACCATTATTTCTCTACTCAAATTCATCCTTATCAAACACTAAGATCTGTGCTCAATTTATAGAGGAGCTGAAGGTAGTTTTATAATAAATGACTTTCCAATAATAGGAAAGACATGTTCCCAATCTTGTAGATGTCAAATGGACACATGGATTCGATGTTTGACACATGTGAACTCTTCTAGAAGGCACTAGGAAAGTGGAGATTCCAGAACAATGAGAATTTCGCTCCCAATGTGACCAACGTACCTGTGAATGTTGGGAAGTGCTTTGCAGAGCGGATTTGAATGGGGCTGCCTACATATGCAGTGCACTTAGTCCCTTTAGAGGCAGTGTTGATGAGCTCTCATATGATATATTATAAACTTGAAATCTTGGAAACCTTTACAGATGAAAGTCATGTATGATTCATCTTTTTCTTTGTCTTAGGGCATGTAGCAACTGAAATGATAGGGAATGATAGACCCTTATTCATTGGTCTTGGAGATGATGCCTAGTCAACCAGGTCATTGGGAATGGCGCCCAAATTGACCTATAACACTCCTGAGAAATGTGTTTTGAGAGATGGTATTAATTCAATGCTTGTATTGACCCATGAATAATAATGCAGATATTGAAGCTCAACCTTTCCATATCGTTGATCTGGTACAATAATGTTAAAAATTGTGTTCAAACCTAGTGTTGGTTCATCAATTGTCATAGTTGAAAATAAATTGGAACTTGTATCCACTTTAATATCGCTTGTGATGTTATTATTCTTCTATCGAGTGTTCAAATCTCCCAGAAAAAAACTCTCCTCTCTTAATGCTAGTAGATTTAAATGCCAATCCAGTGGATGTGTAGGAAGTGAAAGTAAAGTTCTGATTGAAATTGTAATCCTTGTTAAGAATATCTTCTATGTGATGGTAGGAACCTACAAAGCAGTGGAAGGTGGAATCCAAAGTTGATACAACAAATCAAGAGTACTAAGAACAATATTTCAAGGGTTTTTGATTTATAGATTGACAACATCTTGGGAGGTTTTATTACTGAATTCACAATAGACTTGACTGTGTCCTACAAAGCAAAGAAAAAATTCTTTAAAGGACTGTCAGGTAAGTATCTAAATTCCTTGAAACTCTGGATTAAGATGCTTTTGTGTGACAAGTGAGTTTTGCGGATGCAATCAGACTGATATCTTAGTTATGTTTGCCTGAAGAAGTAAATATAAGAAAGAAATAGGTACAACGTGAAGTGGGAAAAGGTATAGGGTAGATACCAGAAAATCACAAAGAAGATCCAAGGACCTTCCTAGAGACTTATTATATCCCTATGTTTATTGAATATGAAGATGAAAAATAAGAAAACTACCCAGAGAACTCCTAGGAAACCCTATAGTATACCCCCTTCGAGCCTGAGACTTCATCGAAGCCCGAATATAGTATTATTCAAGGTGTTTGTAGTCTCCTTGCTCCCCCTACCCCTCCTTCCCCCATCCCCTTCCCCCTCCCCCTTACACCCCAAAAATAGGTAAGGATGATGACATTAAGCTACCTATTTTCAAAGGAGCTAGTTCAGAGAAGCTAGAGAAGTTTTTGCTTGTAGTCCAAGTTGTAAGGACACCAAAGTGGATCACTGACAAAGATATAAATAATATGTAGCTCATTATGATGATGTGAGATAGAGAACTGGCATGGTACATGAAGTATTCGACCACTCACAATGGTACATTTGCAGAGATTAAGCAATCGCTAATACGGGAGTTCAAGAAGTCCAAGTCTTAATCATAGTTCATTAATTAGTTAAAGGAGATCAAATAGAAAGTTAATGAGTCTATTTGGGAGCTTGATAAAAGGTTTAAGGCGTTATTGGATCAAGTGAGTTTCAACATACCCCCATAGCAACATAAGGAATGGTTTATAGTTACATTGTTGCTACATATCAGGCTTCCATTAACACAACAGAAGATAGAAACTCAAGTCAAAGATTTGGAAATTGTGATGAAGTCGAAAGCTTCACTAATAGGAGACACTAATGCAGGTATGTAGTAGATTCAGTGTCAGCTAGAAAACATGACCTTGCAATTGTAGGATATCTATAAGGGAAAAGAAGTTAGAGAAGAAGTGTAGTGTAAAAAATACAAATCAGAGGGCCATTTTAAGGAATAGTGCCATGTTTTCAGAGATTACTTGGCTTGTGGAGCACTTGATCTGTTGAATTAAGGATCTAGTGAGTGGTGCAAGATATCCAGAACTAGAGGAAAACATCGCTTTGAAGAATTTTATTTGTTGCAAAAATATTTGCAGACCCAAAGGAAATTGTTTTGAAAATTTTGTAATTCAATAGGACATGATGAAAACAATTTTTGAAGTTATGATAAAATGATGGAGCACAACGCTGATGCTTACAAAATGCAAGCATAGGAGCATGCACATGAGGCCAGTGGACAACAGGGTGGTAGAAGAGGTTATCAAGAAATATTTCAAGGAGGCGGAGCTGGTCGAGGAAGAGGACATGTATTTTTCTACAATTGTGGCCAGGCAGGTCGTTTTGAAAGAGATTGACAAAATCCTACTATGACAGGTAAGTATTGCAAATCCTTTGATCATGTATTTGAAGAGTGTCTTGTACTCATGGAGAAAATGAAAGAGAAAATAAAACAGTATCCCACAAAAAACATCCAAATGATGAAGGCTGAAAGAAGGACCGATGAACCTTGTGTTAATATTGTCACTAGAAGTGGAGTTGCAATTGGAAGTGATAAATAATATGGAAAGAAGGAATTAAAAAATATAGTTGCATGGGTTAGAAAGAATATGGAGAAATTTCATGTTTTTGATGTTCAGAGAGAAAATAAGGTGTTTATCGAAGCGAAACAAAGTTTTATGGATGTAGGAGCTATGACTTCTACTTCACAACCACAGACTAGCAACCGCGACATGATAGTAGTTCTGACACAGAACCAAGCAGCGATGTGGGATCAAGTTGTGCAACAGAATTCAACAGTTCGGGCTGGTAATTTGAGATATTTTCTGCATAGTTGTACAAATTTATTTATAGATCAGAAGGTTATATGAGGGCTTCAGGAATTGATAAATTCTTGTGCATCAAAAGGGACACTGTGAATTGAGATGTGCACAGTTAATAATGTACATTGAGAGAAGAGAAATGGAAAAAATATGAGACTTAGTGTGAAGTTGGAGAATATGAAATGGATCAGGTTATTCTGGATTTGGGATCTGATGCTAATGTTTTGACAAAGAAGACATGGGAAATAATGGGTAAGTCAAAGCTACAATGGTAAAATATTCAGTTAAGACTTGCAAATCAACAAAATATATTTCCTATGGGAATACTATCAGGTGTCACAGTAGATATTGAAGGAGTTCGCACCCTTGTTTATTTTTAAGTAATAGAAATTTTTGATGACATTAATCCTTATCTTGCTTTGCTTGGAATTGATTGGGTAATGGACAATCTGGCCATCATCAATCTAAATATGAGGAAAATGATATGTTATCCATGATAACCATTAGTTTTGTCTTGAGTTAATTAGAGTAAGTCACTTATGGTTGAATAGGATTTTTTAAATTTGATATTTTCAAATTTTTTGGATGTATGAGAGTCTTTTAGTGAGTTTGAAAAGGTAATAATTAATTTTAATTGATGTCATTGTCATAGAAAAATCCAAAATCTCATTATACATAAGGTGATCTAGTCATTATGGTGAATTTAACACTTTTACAAACTTCCGCAACAAATTTAGTTTAAACAGGTTAGAATTTTCTATGAAAGTTCTAGGCATTTCTGTAGCAAATTCACGCTCCTGGAAATAGGATTTGATACGAATTTCTCTTTTTCTGCTAACTATGGGAAAAGGGTACAAAATGTCATAAAAGTTTTAGTCAGGAGATTTTCCAAGAATATTGGCTCATCATTGCACCCTTTTGTCATCATTTGTAAACGCATGTATCATAGCTGCTTCATCATCATATTCCTTTTTCATGCCTTCATTTCAATTTATTGTTTTGAATATGCTCATTTCTCATCCTTGTGAGTTGCTTGAGCTACTTTGAGTATCTTAGTATCGGTTTGGAGGTCTAGGAGCTTGTCTAGTTGTCTCGGGTTAGGTTCTATTCGTGTTAGATCTCTTTGTGTTATCTCTAAAACCTTTTTCAAGTGATAAAGAAGGGGTTGTTCAACGCATATTGAAGCCATGACATCACAAAAGAAGTAGTATAAAGGAGTATTTTTGGTTAGGTATGAACCCATGGACATGAGGTTTCTTGAATAAGACCTCACCTTCTCACAAGCATTTGCTAGAGTGGGCTACCTCCGATTTTGTCGAAAATTGCAGGGTTATCATCGACAAGTTTCAAAATCCTTTGCTATCAATTTCACAAGCACAAGATAGAAAGTAGTCATGTTGAATTTTTTTGTGTCTCCTGGCACAATTTCATAAGTCACTGAGATCCCAAGGTCAGGAGAGTCATGGTTCAAGGTAAAGAAATTTAAATTGTAGAATTGTGATGAATTCTTGAAAGAAGAGCATAGAGGCATAGATATGACTTCAGGAATCCATAGAACATGCCTTAAGGAATATTTTTCTAAGTTTTTTATGGTGATTCGGAAGTATTTCACTTGTGAGGGTATATTTCATATGGTATATCAATACCACTTCAAATTATTGCTACACTTTATAGGTAAGAAGCGCCTGTATATGCCTTTTTATTTGTTTAGGAGCTTGAGAAAATGGTAGACAAGGTTTAGGCCAAACCTAAAACTAGTGATACCTCAACTTTTCACCATGCTCTAATCAAGTTGTTAGTGGTTGAAGAATTAAAAAAATTGAACAGAGATTACCTACATTTTTGTTTTTAAGTGGCTATGAGGTTGATGCTGTCACCCCTAGAAAAACGCCAAGATCTAAGTCCACTACCATTAGGGAAAGACAATAAATATGAAGAAGAACCTGTGGTTGACCATGAGGTAGATATGTTGTTGAGCCCCAAAGATGTCCTTTTCTTTTCACCAAATTTCACTTCATTTTCTTATTCTCCTTTATTAGTTATAGGCTTAAAAGATCAATAGGATTGATTAAGTCACTTTAAGAATGCATACAATGAGACTTGCTATACTTTTATAGTTTTGTTGTCGTAGTGGTTTTTTTTACTAGACTTAGCTACGTAATTTAGCCATTTTGTAGCTAGTCACATATTCGGGGCAGCCTTCCCTTATGTTCACACAAGCATGTGTGTCACTTAAAGGAAAAATGCATATGGTTGAATTCCAGAACTCACCTACATCATTCCTTGCCCTCTACGAAGTCTGAGCAAAAATCTGCAATTGGTTATGCACGTGGAGGAAACCAAAACTAAGAAGTAGACTTCTACCTGGACAAGGACTCTGCATATGTCTTCATCAAAGTACGAGGCCTCAAAAGGAGTTCTAATTTGATTTTGATTGAAAAAAAACACCTATCCCTATTTCTTCTCAATGACAGTTATGTATTTTGCTTATAAAAATAACTCGGTGAACCGAGAGACAGTTAGCTAGTTGATGTTTTGTTGTTAAGTTGTCCAAGACTGTGATACTCTGTTTTTGAAGTGTTTTCCTTTAATGAAAGAAGTACAACTCTAATGCATGATTTGAAGAAATTTTGAGGAGATAAGAATTCGTGTGCCAATCTGGTGGTAGAGGGCCCCTACTATCCGAAAGGCTTTGTGCATATTTTCTAGATAAGTGACTTTAGCTCTGTTTCGTTCCTAATTTAGGTAGTTTTCTGAACTTCATGTTTTATGCTCACTTACATCGAATAGTTCAGTCAATCTTGTTCTCATGAATTGTTCCAAAATATCACTAACACTGAATGAGATAGAGCTGTAGTATTTCGAAGGCTAATTGTGTATTAGTTCAGTTCTATTCATTGCATTTCAAGTTTTATTAGCTAGTTGTATTCTAGTTCTGTTAAATTCGACTTAAAGGCCTTCATTATTTACAAACTGCTCTTGTTCTTAGTCTCTTCTAACACATTATTATCATATGGACAAGAATTAGTAATATCATTTTGAGAGCTTGATTTTTTTGCAATTTCTCATAATTTTACAAACAGCCTTTTTCCAAAGCTATTCCAAGAGATCTCTAACCCTTGAATGAGGCTTAATAGTAACATTTTGAGTTGCAGAATGGGTTGATTTTAGTGTCATAAGTTAAATTAGCATAGGGTTCCTTACTATGTTGCAGATAATATTTTCTCAACGTGTTCTAACAAATTTCTAACCATGGATGAGATTTTCTCTGTGATATTGTAAGTTGTTGTTTACTTAGAAGAACCTCATTGCATCAAACTTATCATTTTCTCAAGTTGTTCCAACATACCTCTAATGAAATGAATTGGACTGAGTTAATGTTATGAGTTACTTTCCTTGTCAAGCTTTGCAATTGGTGAATTATCATTTTCTGTTCTTAGGTGCCATACATAGTTTAGAGTAGATTTTGCTCTATTTTAGTATGACCAATAACTTCTCTTTGCCAACAATTTAGTTCTTTTCCTCTTAGCACAAAAATAAAAAACCAAAAACAATAGAAAAACACTAAACACAACGAAGTAGGAAGAAGATACCTAGGCACATATAGTGCACTTCACTTCAACAGTTTACTAGCCCTGGTTGACAATTTATGAACACTAAGTTGAGCAGAAATTTTGGCGCTGTTGCCGGGGAAGTGTAACTAGGTAGCCTTGTTTCTTACCTCCCAAAAACAATGATATGCGTAGAGAAAGAGACTCAAGGGGTAGATTCATAAGAAGCAGAAGCTTGATTCCTAGAACACCACTTGTTCCACCAAGACCAAGAGGCAACACACCTCCAACTCAAACCCACATCCCATACTTTACTGATCATAGAATTCCAGAAGAATTAAGATCAGATACTCCATAAAAAAATACTTTCCACTCCATCCACTGAACCTGTCCTAGAAGAAGATTCAAGAACCCATGCTAGAGACATAAACTTTTCCACTTCCACAGGAGAGGGAGAGGAGGGAGTCTTTAATGGAGAACACACTATTTAGAGGTTAGAGGTAGAGGTGAAGAAGGAGGCAGAGGAAGAGCTAGAAGAGAAATGGGAAGCTCTTTTGGGTTTCCTATAGTAGATGAAGAAACCAATGCAACTATGAAAAACATTTCACTCTCTGTCCTTCCAAACTTTTATGGACTCAAAAGTGAAGATCCTGAAACCTTCCTATTTGAATTCGAAGTCCTATGTAGAACCTATGATTACTTGCAAGATGCCCAAAAACTTAAACTATTCCCTTCAACATTGAAAGGAGCAGCATTAAAATGGTTTATGAGTTTGATCAACAGTTCTATTAGGACATGGGAAGACATGAAACATGCATTTCTAGAGAGGTATTTGGATTACTGTATGCCAATCAACCATAAGGAGGAAGTGTTTAAAATGTTACAAAAAGAGGATGAAAATTTGGAAGATTTGTTGGAGAGGTTTAACTATAACATCAAAAGAGAAAAAATGGAAAACTTAGACCAAGATACTTTGAAAGCTCTCTTGTTGAAGACAATTAGGGATGAATGGCTAGATATCCTTAATATGATGGGAAAAGGGGATATATCTCAGCTCACATTACCTAAAATAGTTGAATTATGTATCAACCTTTCAAGAGGGAAATCTAAAACTGTAAAAGGACCAAGAGACCTTGCTCTTGCAAGGGCAAGTAAGTCTGCTTCTGGGACAGTAAGTAGGGCAGAAATAGGACATATGCTTGATGAATTCAAATATGACATTTTAGGGAGTCTTAGTGAGAAAATAGACACCCTCAAGTTACAAAACAAGAAAAAAGTTGAATCTGATGCCTTAGCAATCTTTTGTCCCAAATGTAGAAAGAAGCATGCCTTGAGAGAGTGCCCTTTGGATGCAAAAGTAGTAGAGACTTGTGTAATTTGTTCAGAAAAACATGAGACCAAGAGTTGTCCTTCACTTCCTGGTCTTAAAGCTGTCTTTCAAGAAGAAACCCCTACAAATTCCACAGAATCTCTCAATTTTGTCTCTAGGAGGCCTTGGCAAGGACCTCGAACACAAGGATTCCATGATCATCTGTATAATCAACCCCCACCAAATTGGAATTTTTGGCAGCAACCTTGGCCCCAATTCCAAAATCAATCTCAAACTTGGGCACAAGGAGCACAAAATCCCTATGGAAGATACTCTCAGTACTATCAATATCCACCATCCTATCCACCATATCCAAATTTCCCTCCTCAACAAAATCTTCAACAAAATCCTCAAAATCCACAACATCAAAATCCACCACTTCCATTACCATTTCCTCAGAAAAAAAATCAGTTACCTGCCCAACCCATACCAAACCCCAACAATAAAAATCCTCAAAACACATACATGATAGAAGGCCAACAGTTTCCAACCTATTTGATTACTCCTTTAGACCTTAATGATGTTCAACTTAGGTCTAGAAGAATACTTGAAAAGAGGAAACCCTCTGTAATCATACAAGAGCAAAAAAATTCTGAGGAAGATTCTCTATGGGTAAATAAAAGTCTTGAAGAGAACACATCTTTTCAAGCCCCAAACATTGAAAAATAAAAAAAAAAAGAACCAATAATTTCAACTCATATATTAGAGCATCCATCAACATCCACCTCTACAACTCCCTTTCCAGAAAGATTACAAATTGATAGGGGTGTAGAAAAACAAATTATGGTGCCTAATTATGATTTCCTAGATGAGCTAAGGAATGTTTGTATTAAGATCCCATTATTACAAGCTATCAAGGAAATTCCAATTTTAGCAAAAACAATAAAGGAGTTGAGCATGAAAAAAATAGGAAAAAGAATCAAAGAGACAAAGAAAATTCAACTGGCAGGAAAAATAGCAGATATCATGATGGGTAAGATTGCCATTCCAAAGTATCTAGACCCAGGAAATCTAGTTGTTAAAATACATATCAATGGAACTGAGATCCAAAACACACTTATTGATTTAGGAGCAACAATCAATATCATGAGTAGACAAATCATGGATAAACTGAAACTTCCTAATCTTCTTTTTACACCCACATTATTACAATTAGCAGACAGATCTGTGATCAAACCTGATGGGGTAATAGAAGATATTCCAGTGTCTCTAGATTCTTGGGAGTACCCTGTGGATTTCATGATCCTAACTCCTAAGAATAATCTAGGAGGGCATCCTATTATATTAGGAAGACCTTGGTTAGCTACAGCTGATGCTTTCATTAGTTGTAGATTCGGTGATATGTACATCTCTGATGGTAGTTCAACCAAGAAATTTACCTTGTATCCTCCAGCAAAGACAATTACAGAATTAGATGATACTCAATGGATTGAGGATGAAGAAGACATACAACCTCTCTTCACAATTTCAGAAATTAGTGAAGACAGCCAGATTCTGAATACCTTAGAAAATTTTGAATCCTCTTCGGAATACAAACATGAACAATTTCAAGAAGAATACAACATTGAGTTTTTATCATCAAGACAGATGTCTCTTTACTCCATGGATAAATTTGGCAGCTCTACAATTGAGATATTTCCAGGCAAAACTTTAAACATAAAAAAGAACCTAGAGAAATCTCAACAAGAAGAGCTAGTCAATATATTACAGAGACATTCTTCTGCATATGCATGGGAGTACACTGATATGAAAGGGATAAGCCCCAAGACTTGCACTCATCACATCTACATAGAGGAAAATTGTAAACCAATCAGACAACCTGAAAGACGGATGAATCCAAATCTTAGGGAGATTGTTAAAGAAGAATTGCAGAAATTGTTGAATGTCAACTTTATCTATCCTATTTCAGATAGTTAGTGGGTTTCTCCTTTGGTAATTGTGCCAAAGAAAAATGGTAAATGGAGGGTATGTATTGACTACCGAGAATTAAACAAAGCTACTCTTAAAGATCATTTTCCCCTACCTTTCATAGATCAGGTGTTAGATACATTAGCTGGAAAAAAGTACTTCTCATTTTTAGATGGGTTTAGTGGTTATAATAAAATTCAAGTAGCACTTGAAGATCAAGACAAAACCACATTTACCTGTCCTTGGGGTACCTATGCTTACCGAGTATTGCCATTTGGATTATGCAATGCACCTGCAACATTTCAAAGGGCAGTACTAGGAATATTTTTAGATCTAATACATGATTGTGTAGAGGTATATATGGATGATTTCACAGTCTATGGAAACACATTTGAAGAAGCCTTAGCAAACTTGGAAAACGTTTTAAAGAGATGTAAAGAAGCAAATATTTCACTAAGTCATGAGAAGTGTTTTATGATGTTTACTGAAGGAATTGTTTTGGGGCATCACATTTCAGGGGATGGGATTAGAGTTGATGAGTCAAAAGTTGAAGTCATATCTAACTTATCTATTCCAAGTTGTCAAAAATATGTTAGGAGTTTTCTAGGATTTACAGGATATTATCGAAGGTTTATAGAAAACTTCACCAAGATAGCATCCCCACTTTTCAAATTACTTACCAAGGACTGTGAATTCAAGTGGAATCTTGATTGCCAGTTAGCCTTTGAGACCCTGAAAACAAAAATCTCTGAAGCACCTATTTTAAGGGGACCTAACTGGAAATTACCTTTTCATATTTCAACAGATGCCTCAGATACAGCTTTAGGAGCAGTATTGGGACAAAAAGACCTGATTCCTTATCCCATCTACTATACAAGTAAAAATTTGACTCCTTCAGAGTTAAATTATACTGTAACTGAAAAATAGTTTTTAGTTGTTGTTCATGCCATAAACAAATTCAGACACTATATAACAGGCTATGAAACTTTTGTTCACACAGATCACTCTGCAATTAGATATCTAATGAACAAATCAATTACTAATGGTAGAGTCATAAGATGGTTATTACTTTTAAAAGAATTCAACATTACCATTCTAGATAGGCCTGGAAAACAAAACACAATAGCCGATTTCCTATCTAGACTCCAAAACATAAAAGACAATACTCCAGTTGAAGATCAATTCCCTAATGAATATATTTTTGCAATTTCTACTCAAACTCCTTGGTTTTTTGACATTGCTAATTATTTAGTTTCAGGGAAATTTCCTTCAATAATGAATGCAAGAGACAAAAGAAAGATCATTTATGATAGTGCAAAATATTCATGGGTTGCTAATGAGTTATACAAAACAGGTCCAGACTTTATCATTAGGAGATGTGTTCGAGAAGATGAGATGCCTGAGATTCTCAAGGCATGTCATGATGAACCTTGTGGCGGACACTTTGCTGATAAAAGGACAACTTATAAGGTCCTTCATTTAGGATACTATTGGCCATCCCTTTTTAAAGATGCTAAAGAGTATGTCAAAAGGTGTGACAGTTGCCAAAGGGTAGGGAAACCTTCTCCTTTAGGTGAGATGCCATTACAGCCTCAGGTACATATTGAACCTTTTGAAAAATGGGTTTTGGATTTTGTAGGACCTATTAGTCCTCCATCAAGACAAAAGAAATATATATTAGGTTGCACTGATTATGTTACCAAATGGGTAGAGGCCAAGCCATTACTTTCTGCTACTGAAGCATCTGTAGTTAATTTTCTTTTTGAGGATATTTTTACTCGTTTTGGTGTCCCAAGAGAAATTGTTACAGATCAAGGAGCTCAATTCACATCAAAGCTAGTGGAAAAAATGGTGGAGAGGTACAAAATCAGACATAGAAAATCTACTCCCTATCATCCCCAAGCAAATGGTCAAGTGGAATCTACTAATAAGGTCATTGAAGGGATCCTAACAAAGACTATTCATTTACATAGAAGAGATTGGGCAGACAGGCTTTCTGAAACCTTGTGGGCCTATAGAACTACATGGAGAAGCACAACAGGTCATACTCCTTATGAACTTGTTTATGGAAAAAAAGTATGTTTCCCATAGAGTTTCAGATTCAAACTTTTAAAATGGCAGTCCAACTAGGACTTGATCTAACAGAAGCACAAAAGCATAGATTGGAGAAGATGAATGAATTGGATGAGATCAGACAGGATGCAGTCCAGAGAAAAAATATAGTCCAACAACAAAGAACTAGATGGCATGATAAGTACATTAAGGAAAAGAAATTCAAAGAAGGTGACTGGACCCTCTTGTTTGATTCAAAGTTCAAAGATTTTCAAGGTAAATTCCAAACACATTGGCTTGGGCCATATGAAATTGTGAAATTTTTTGACAATGGAGCAATAAAAATCAGGACAATAGATGAAGATGAGGTCACTTTTCTTGTAAATGGTCATAGATTGAAACTTTATCATAAGCCACTTTCAAGAGAAGAATTTGTCAAGAGATTCCAAGAGAACAGTGATGTGAAGTTAATGAAGAAGAATCCTTCTTCTTCATCAACTTAATTGTATTTTCTGAAATCAGATGATGAAAAAAATATATAAATAAATAAATTATAAACATGAAAACTAATCATTGATTAGCATGTTTATACAGAAAAGATAAAGTGAAAATCAGAATCTTTCTGACACTTTACCTTTTCAAAATTGTTCTTTTCCTGCAAGCAACTATCATAAAATCATAAGTGCAGGCCCACTTTACATATCACATTCCACTTATGATCCATTTCACTCCATCATATCTCACTTCATTCATATTTCATTCACTCCATTCATCCATACTTCATTCACTCCATTTCATGGTCCATCTCATTTTTATTTCAGATTTTTAAAATTGATCTCTTTTTGCAATTGAGTATTACAAATCATAAGTTGCAGGCCACTTTTCATATTTCATTCCACTTCACATTTATGATCCATTTCATTCCATCATATTTCACTTCACTCATGCTTCATTCCACCATATTTCATGATCCATTTTATTTCATTTCATACTACATTCCATCCATGTTTCAAATCATTTAATTCCATGTTTCAAAGCATTTACAGGTATATTCTGCAGCCAGACATTCTGCAACCAGACATTCTACAACCAGATATCCTGCAGGAAACTATCCAGCAACCACTTGTTCAGCAGCAAATTGATCCTGCACACCTATGTCAACAAGAAAAATCAAAGGGATTATGAAGACTGAAAGATCAATGATTTTCAAAGAAAGACAAAGCATATTAAAAACCACAAAAAAATCAAAAGAAGGGCTAAGGTAACTTGTGAAATTATTATGATAACAGATTATGAAAGTTATAGTATGGTTAAGTTATATGTATGTTTCATAAAGTTATTTTGATTATTCATATTGATCAAGCCTATCAAGCCTATCATAAAATTCATGGACAAATCCCTTCCATTCCGCCATATCAAATCATCATTTATTAAAAATTAACGGTTAGTACTTGAAGTGACCTATTAGGTCACGTCACTAACCCGAAGTATTCAGTGATGATTTTGAAATTCTCCTGATATTTTTCCGCAGTCTTTCACTCCATGACAGCTCTCAAACTCATTTATTCTTGTAATTTACCCTCACCGTATTTCACTCATTCCATAACCACTTCATGTCATTTTTCCGTAGCCAATTCCTGTCTGCAAAAATAGAGAAGTCATCTTTGGGGTGAAAACAACTCTCTACAACCATTTTTACCTTGAATAGGAGAGCAGTAACGGAGTAGTAAATTGAAGATAAAGAAAAGAAGCCATGGGACTCATTGTAAGGTCTAAACTAGTCGGAACAAAATACCTAGAGGGTTACCCACAGATTAGAGAGATGTTACAGCAGGTTGGGTGGCTACAGTTTTTGGAAAAGTTCAATGGATTCCATAAGGAGGTTACCAAGACATTTGCCCGGTCCTTCAATGGGTCAGAAGTTGAAATAGGTGATGTCAAGTTCATTATCACAGAATCCTTCATTGCAGAAGCAACAGAATTACCAAGGCAAGGTGAACGATGGTTCAAAAACAAGGAATTTCACAATGAAGCATGGAGGCAGATGCTCAAAACACCAGGTATGGATATCTCAGTTTTCAAGAAAGGCATTCCTAGTTCAGCCTTAAAGAATAAGTGGCGAAATATGTTGTTAATTCTGCAAAAGTTTATAACTTGTGAAGGAAGGTTTGGCACCCTATATGTTTATCATATTTGGCTTATGATGCATTTCCTAGATGAAGAAATCAATTTACCCTTTTTCTTACTCCATAGCCTAAAGAGGATGGCTTCTAATGTACAAAAAATGGTTCAATTCTTAGAAACCACCTTGTATCACCATGGCCTAGTTAAAATCCTAATTGAGCATCATTTGAGAAAGGTGGGAGACAATTGGGATGAGTTCCTCTTGAGGAATCACTTTGAAGAACCTAAAGAAACTCCATCTGAAGGCAAACTTGCAAGAAGAAGTAGGAGAGGAAAAATTTCCAAATCTGTTGAAATTAAAACTGGTAAATCCATACAAGAAGACAGTGAGGAGATTATCTCTGAAAAATTGGCTGAAATCAAGAAACAACTTAAAAAGGAGAAGATAATAAGAAAGTATGCCAAGGAGAGAGGTGAGGGACCATCTAAACTAAGAAGAAGCCATAGGCTTAGAGGCATATTGAAGAAAACAGGGGTTAAGCAAACGGGAATCATAAATATTGAGGATGAAGAGACACCAACTGATAGATCTCCTGAGTACCAGTACGAAGAGGATCTTGATAGAGGAACTCTGGAGGTAGACCCAGCACAACAAAAAATCTATAATTATGTTGAGTCATTGGAAAAGAGAGCCTCAAAAAACAGAGGAAGAACTCCTAGCCCACAAGAGTCTTCCATTGAAGTGCTGAGAAGAGATAAATATGAACTGGAAGTACTTAATAGGCACATAAAAAATGAAAATGAAATCTTAAGGGAACAAGTCAAGCTGAAGAGTAACATGAATACAACTCTCTCTCTGCAAATGGAAAAATTGTACAAGGCTAGTGAGAAGCTGAAGAAGAAAAATAAAAAGTTGAGCAGGGCACTTATAAACCTGAGGTTCAAATTGGTCATAAGGAAGCCTAGGATGCCATTGAACACCAAGAAAAACAGAAAAAGGAAGTTAGATGTCCTAGCAGAAGTTTCAGAATACATGGATTGATTGCATGAGGACATGCAAAAGCTTTGCAGTGGGGGTATGTTGAGCCCCAAAGATGTCCTTTTCTTTCACCAAATTTCACTTCATTTCCTTTGTCCTTTATCAATTATAGGCTTAAAAGATCAATAGGATTGATTAAAGTCACTTTAAGAATGCATACAATAACTGACTTACTAAACTTTTGTGGTCTTGTTGTTGTAGTGATTTTTTACTAGACTTAGCTACAGAATGCAGCCATTCTATAGCTAGTCGCATATTCCGCAGCTATCTTTATGTTCACACAGGTTACAGGTGTCACTTAAAGGAAAAATGCATATGGTTGAATTCCAGAACTCACCTACATCATTCCTTTCCCTCTACGAAGTCTGAGCAAAAATCTACAAGTGGTTATGCACGTGGAGGAAACCAAAACTAAGAAGTAGACTTCTACCAGGACAAGGACTCTGCAGATGTCTTCAGCAAAGTACGAGGCCTCAACAGGAGTTCTAATTCAATTTTGATTGAAAAATACACCTATCCCTATTTCTTCTCAATGACAGTTATGTATTTTGCTTATAAAAATAACTCGGTGAACCGAGAGACAGTTAGCTAGTTGATGTTTTGTTGTTAAGTTGTCCAAGACTATAATACTCTGTTTTTGAAGGTTTTCCTTTAATGAAAGAAGTAAAAATTTAATGCATGATCTGAAGCAATATTGAGGAGATTCGTGTGCCAATCCGATGGTAGAGGGCCCCTACTGTCCGAAAGGCTTTGTGCATATTTTTTTAGATAAGTAACTTTAGCTCTGTTTCGTTCTTAATTTAGGCAGTTTTCTGAACTTCATGTTTTATGCTTACTTACACCGAATAGTGCAGTCAATCTTGTTCTCATGAATTGTTCCAAAATATCACTAACATTGAATGAGATAGAGTTGTAGTATTTCGAAGGCTAATTGTGTATTAGTTCAGTTCTGTTCATTGAATTTCAAGTTTTATTAGCTAGTTGTATTCTAGTTCTGTTAAATTCGACTTAAAGGCCTTCATTATTTACAAACTGCTCTTGTTCTTAGTCTCTTCTAAGACATTATTATCATATGGACAAGAATTAATAATATCATTTTGAGGTCTTGAATGTTCTGCAATTTCTCATAATTTTACAAACAACCTTTTTCCAAAGTTATTCCAAGAGATCTCTAACCCTTGAATGAGGCTTAATAGTAACATTTTGAGTTGCAGAATGGGTTGATTTTAGTGTCATAAGTTAAATTAGCATAGGGTTCCTTACTATGTTGCAGATAATCTTTTCTCAATGTGTTCCAACAAATTTCTAACCATGGATGAGATTTTCTCTGTGATATTGTAAGTTGTTGTTTACTTAGAAGAACCTCATTGCATTAAACTTATCCTTTTCTCAAGTTGTTCCAACATACCTCTAATGAAATGAATTGGACTGAGTTCATGTTATGAGTTATTTTTCTTGTCAAGTTTTGCAATCTGTGAATTAGCATTTTCTGTTCTTAGGTGCCATACATAGTTTAGAATAGATTTTGCTCTGTTTTAGTGTGACCAATAACTTCTCTTTTCCAACAACTTAGTTCTTTTCCTCTTAGCATAAAAACACAAAACCAAAAACACTAGAAAAACACTAAACACAACGAAGTAGGAAGAAGATACCTAGGCACATATAGTGCACTTCACTTCAACAATTTACTAGCCCTGGTTGACAATTTATGACATCAATTTAGGAACACTAAGTTGAGTAGATAGATTGCAGCCTATGGAGCTAGAGGTTGAACAAGTGCAGAAGAATGCAGTGCCAAAGAAGACCTCTACAAGTATTCATATGAGAACATATACAAAGACACAAGGGAGGGTTACAAGAAGTCAAACTGAGGGAAGAGGAAAATTAACAGACATACTAGAGGAAATTGAAATTGAAGAAAGTTCTATTGTACAGACTATTGAGATCAAAGAGATAGTCACTCAAAAGAAAAAAGAAAAAAAGAGCCAAGAAATTGGACTTTGCACAAGAAGACTCAAGGTTTATCATAAATCCTAGAAAACCATTCACAAGATTACAATAGTCTAAGAAAAATATGCCTAAGCAACCATTGATGCCTAAACAGACACTAATAAAAAAGTTGTCGTCAAAAGAAAAATTGCCAGAGGAGCCTCCAACAAAGGAAGAATAAGTGAAGAGAAGTAAAGGTAAAGAACATGTACAAGAATATACTGAGGTAGTCCTTATGCAATAATAATTAAAGGATGCTAGAAATGAGGTAATACAATCAAAATTTATTTTTGAGGAATTGAAGAAAGACATTTATAAGCAACTGGATGTTTACAATGAAGTGGCAGATAGGTTAGGAAATATGCCAAAGAGGACATTGGCTCTACATCGGATGATGAATTTTATATGAAAAATAAATAGGTGGATGCAGACAGAGAGAAGAAGGTTGCAAGATCAAGCCAAAGACCTAGAAGCACAAATGAAGATGATACAACTTGAAATTTTAAAGAGGGGCCTAAAATTCATTATTGTTAATGATGATGCTACTCCATAAACATGTTAAGATTACATATTTTTTTGCTATATTATGGATTATGCTGTTATACAGGCATGTATAGGATTCTAAATATGTTTTGGAGGTCATAGAAGGAAGAAAGTGACAAGTCTCAAGAAACTAGGCACTTTCGTAGCAACTCCTAGGCTTAGAGACAAAAATTTGCTACGAAAGTGTTGTAGTTTTCCATGAGGGTAAAAATCAACAAAAATTTCACAAAAAAGATGGCTCAAGAAACATTTTTATCCCATTAACCTCAAGGAATACCCTAGAATAGTCATAAAGGCTAAATATTATATAAAGGGTGGATTTTGGCACTTGCTACGAAAGTTCACTATTAAAGTACCTGCACTCTGTTTTTGTCCAACGTTAGGAGTTTTTGATGATTTTGGGCAGTCAATGTAGTGAGGAAGTGGATAAATCATAGGATAAGAGCATACATATTATTATGCCACTTTTTCAAGGGGACAACTCATTAGTCAACCTTCATGTGCCTCACAACTCATCAAGCCAACAAATGATGATAGCTCATCAATACAACTCCTATCTCAATTCAGGTTCACGAGGGCTTACCTCTAGTTTGTCAACTGGCCAACACCTCAACATGTTAGTTTGGTTCGATAAATATTACAAGCATAGTTTGTTAGGTTTTTTTTGGAGTTATTAATGGTCATAGAATCCTTTTTGAATACCAACTCTATCAAAACAGAAAATGCCCCTATTAAAACTCAATGTGATGTAATCCTACTTGAATTAGGTCTCTAGGTCAGGGTATTGAAGTCTAGCCAAGGTGGCATACCATTGTAAAAGAGACCTCACTCTATAAATGAGCAAGTTTTTGAGTTTGAAAAGGTTGATGACTATTATGAGGAGGTTATTCTATAAGTTTTCTCTATCAAGATAATATATAGTTTACAGCAGTTGTATTTCAAAACCTGAAATTTTTTGTTGGCATATGTATTTTCCTCTTTGAAGTTTGTATATTGTCATCAGCTTCATGGTATTATGATTACTTGGAATTCATAATTTTATGCTCCAATTTCCTTCATATGCTATGTTTTTTTTGTAAAAGTTATGTTTTTAAGCCAATTTTCCTTAGCTTCCATAAATGCATCTGCTAGTAATTGAATTCCTTTAACTAACTCCATGCCCAATGTTAGAATTTATACACTCTTCCACCTGCAAAATCACATAAACCATAAAAATATTTAGCCATATGCAATATACGTTTTATCTTGAGTATTTCATTTTTTCTTTGACATATCCCTCTTGGATTGGAAGGGATAATTTCCAATCCAAAGTGGTTTGAAATAGTTGTGCTAGGTTGCCAGTTGAACAAGCCAACTAGTTCCAGCTTAGTGATAACATGATATTTGAAGGAAGAAATATGAGGGTGATTGTTCCTTTAGATCCATTAGAAGGAGTCAAATATACGGAGCCAGTGAGAGAAGAACATAGTGCATGAGACATTGATAACATATATCAATTGACAACCAAGGAAGAATTTTATATTAACCCTACTGCAGATAGCAAGTTGAGTTTGGATCATGATATTACCTACACATCAGATTCATAAGAAGAATTGGAGAATTGGCAGAATAGATTGCATGAAATATCCACAAAACGTTGTGCAAGAATAAGAAAAGTACATTGTATGACATCTAAGGTATGCAACCTACCTTATTTTGATGGTTTGGGAAATGTAGAAATTTTTATTAATGATTGTGAAGAGTGGGTACTAGAAGATCAAATATTGTTAGATTTGGATACAACCTTAAGATATATCCCTGTTGTATGGTGAGGCACACACAATAAGAATATAGGATATTGGAAGGTATGTCTAAGATTAATGTGGATCAGGTTTGTACAAGTGGAAGTAGAAATACAAAAGAAATATGATGAAGAAGATGACCCAAGAAAGAATATCCAGCTCTGCACTACAACATAAAAGGAGATTCCACAGCAAGAAAGGGTGCATGGATTTATTCACACATTGGAGACAATTCCTATGAATTGGTACCTAGAAACAGAATTGTGACATGGTACTATGAACTAGGTAGACTTGGTTGATGGGTTTAAAAAAAAATTAAACTTTGAAGATGAATGTCTAGGCATAGATTCGGTCCTTCAAGTATTAAAGGGGAAGATGTTTGAAGGTGTAGCCACACTAACATGGAAGTAACCTAATTGGGATATGTAGATGGATTATGCACTAAAAGAAGAAGAATACCCCCGAAACGTCGACATATTAAAAATATAAGGGAACCACGAAGTGCATGGACCAAAGATATACATGCCAGCTATCAAAAAACCATTAAATACCAAGAAGGTGAATAGAGGAAGAGCCTAATTTTGCAACAGTAGGACATTACTGGGACAAGGAAACAGTCGTCAAAGTCACGAAATTACTGCATGAATATCAAGAACTCTTTCCCACTAAATTTTGAGATATGAAGGGAATATTAGAAGATTTGGGAGTCATGAATATTCCCATGAAATCTAATGTGAATCTAGTCAAGTAGATACCTTATAGGTTGAACCCAAAGTACAAGGAGAAGTGAAGCTAGAAATGGATAAGATGATAAAAGCAGGGATTATTGAACCTATCGAAGAGTTGGAATGGGTAAGTCCTATAGTGGTGCAAGAAAAGAAGACAAAAGGAGAGATCAGGATATGTGTAGACCTAAGGAATTTGAACGATGCATGATTACATGATGCTTTTCCCACCCCTTTCACAAATGAAGTATTATATAATGTAGGAGTTTAGGAAACCTATTCATTTATAGATGCATTTTCAGGACATCATTAGATCAGAATTGCACCTAAAGCTTTCAACAAAGACCACCTTGTAATATTCCTAAATTAGCTTGCAGCTGATTGGAATATTAAAGTTTTGTTTTGTCACTTAGATAGGTGAATAAATGGGTAGGGAGACCCATAAATCTCTTTATGAAGAGTAAAACCACTTATGTGAAAATGGATCATCTTTCTAGCTCAATAAAGCACCCTAAGGTGTGAACAGGGGCTAAAAAATTTTGACTGGGTCAACCTTGACCAAATCTACAACATTGTCATGGAGGAGTGGCCATCAATGAGGGACAACACAGTTTTAGATGGAGGTGACTTTTGTGAAAGAATTAATCTCATTGGAAGTGGTTTAGGGTTTGAAATCTCTTGTCTTATAAAGGAAGGGGATGGCAGCATTAGAGGGTGGTTGATGTATATGATATTTTTTTGAATATATGGTCTGTTTTTACATATATATTTCTCTTGTTGTTTAGCTAAGTTTGAATGTTGTTTAGCATTGGGTGTTCCTGATCAGGAATCCCACCACTTCCCATTGAGTAGATCTTGGGAGAGTTTGTATTGAATTTTCCACTATATGGCTTAGGGCCAAGCTTATTCTTTCAACTATAGTGTAGATCATGTTGAGGGTTTGGTTGTTTTTGAAAGCTGCAGCATGTGGATACGATACCTTTCAAATCTAGGCCATTTCAGTGCTCCTTTTCAATGGAGGAGGTTTCTACTTCACCAAGAGGACGTATTGAAGACATTGATCATAATTTTCAGAACATGGCATTAGGCCAACCATGTTTTGATCCCTACATCGCATTTTATATCCAGATCTACGTTATTTCTATAGGTGCAGTTGCAGGGTGTTTTGGCACACCATTTGGAGAGTGGATTTTCTAGTGTTGGGGATCTGCCCTTCACTTTGGAGATCTATTGGAGGGGCTATTATATTTTTCATATTAGTTCAGTCATACTTTCCATATCTGCATTATTCAATAGATTTGCAGTCTTAGATCTCATATCTACATATTGTACTTGGTGTTTTGCTGAAAACCCCAAGGGGGTTCTATACAGGAGCTTGTATAGTGCATGGATCTGATATAGATCTAAATTTTTATGCATATAGCAGCTCTAGATATGATGTATAATCTACTGCTATTGTAGAGGCAATAAAATAATGTTGTAAGGGTTTTCTAGCTTTTACATATAGTTGCAGCACCTCATATTGAGGGATTTTCTTCATTGGAGACTTGATTTTCTTGTTATGCATCTTATGGGCCATTTCTTGCACTTATTTTGCTGCTATAATAACATATGAAAGGTCTCCATATTGGCCTCTTGCTGTATAAATGATGATCTGCATTATTTTTTCATCATTCTACATTATATTGCTTCTTTTCCCATTTAAGAATATTACAGTGGTATTAGAGCATAATCTTGGTACAACCTCTACATCTTGAAAGGCCATTATGTCATCTAAGGAAGCTTCTCATAGAAATAAGAAGATCTACAGAAGAGGTGAAGGAAAAACTTCATTATCCAAAGGGAAGTAGTTCTCAAACGTTCTTCTTCAAACTATGTAGTGCATTAGCAGAGACATCAAAGAGATGAGAATGGAGAGATGTAGAAATTCTCCAAGAGGGCTTGTACATGAAGAAAGCTTCAAATTTTTCCATTATGGGTGTGAGAATTCAACTACACCATCAGATCTACAACACTCTACCTTGTTTAGGCTCATAATAAGAGAGATGGAGGAAGGAGATGTGCCAGAGGAGGAGACTCTTGGTGACTATCTTAAGGAGTATGAATCTCAAAATCAGAGATTTAGAGATCATCTAAACTTCCAAGGGTTTTGCAATATCAAAGAGGAAATAAGACTTAGCAACCACAATGGAGGCAAGAGGTTCAATAAGCATGATGTAGGTAGATTATTTCTATCTACCTTTTATGGGTCACCTAAATGTTTAGCTAGGGCTTGGGTGAAGAAGCTAAACACCTATTTGCAGCAACACCAAGCTTCAGAAGATGAAGCCATTAGAGTAGCAACACTGCACCATGAATGTAAGGCTTATGCTTGGTGTTTTTATGAATATTCTTCATTAAAATATGCAAATATATCTATTTATGCAAGGTTCACTAGGAGGTTATTAAAAATACTTGATGAAAAACATTCTGAAACTTCCTTGGTTGAGCTAGCCAGCATAAACAAACAAAACCTTTGCATGAGTTGGAAGGATCTATAAATCCAACTCCATTTCAAAAAACTATTCAGGGGATTAAAAACTTGCAAAATACCTTGCTAGAGGAAAGATACCCACTTCAGAAAGAGATCTCTTCACAAAGGGAAGACATGAAGGTCTATTTTTGAAAAGAGGATCAAACCAAAGAGCCTCATGATAGTGATGAGGTACCCTCCTGATCCGAATGGAAAATGGCATCCACCCATGGTATTCATCCACCCATGTTATCCATCCACCCATGGAATTTACCCATGGTATTGTAAATGGAATCGAACCATGGTATTTATTCCCCTATGGTATTGTAAGTGACATCTATCCATGATATTCATTCACCCATGGTATGTATCCACCGATGGTATTCATCCACACATGGAATTTACCCATGGTATTGTAACTGGTTTCTACCCATGGTATTGACACATGGTATCCACCTATGGAATCTACCCATGGTATTGTAACTCAAAAAAAGGCTATAAATAACAAGCCTCACTTTGTAAAAGGACAAATTTTCCACCACAATGTAGCTTCTATAGTTATTCTCTATTTTAATAAAACAAGTTTCTTTGTGGTTTTATTTGCAGTGTGTTCTTTTCTTTTTTTCTTTTTTTCTTTTTTTTCCTGGCATTCTAATTTTGCAGATCTTTTTAGATCCATTTCAATTTTTAAGATCTTGGGGGCTTCCCTCCAAGATCTGGATCACCTCCATACATGATGAAGATAATATAAGAGGTAACAACACCGTGACAATAGTAGCAGATCTAGTACCTCATGAAGAGGAAGATGGAACATTTTCTCAAAAGATAAAAACTCTTGCAGTCTTGCAAGGAGTTCCAAAGAATCTCACATATGGAGATTAGGGCATAGTCCATGTGCAACATGTGCCATCATTAAAATATTGTGAGATCTTGAAGATAGAAGAAGATAAAGGGGAGGAAAAGCATCATATGATGAGAAGTACACACCCCTCTCTATTTCATAATATTTATGCATAGAAGTGGCTGGATATTTTGTGCAGTGATGAAAGGGACAAATCAGTCCACTCACATATACATCCTCCTCTAAGCCTTGATGTTTCATTACATGGAGGCATTCCACCAAGGAGACCCCTTGATTGGAATATAGATAAATAGTTCTCTCAACATGGTGTAGCATTGATATATTTGGCTAAGGAAGGAGCCTTGGGAGGAGCTAGCACAGCGCAAAGAATCTTTGGTGGGTCCAAATGAGAGGTGAGTAATTTGCTAATATGGACATTGCAATCTCCCCCTTAGTTATTTGCGCTAAAATATGGTGATTTAGAAATCTATGATGACATGAGCATTGTGTCAAATGGCTACTCCATAACCTTGGGGCAGCAAATGATACTTCCACACATTAGGAATATTTCTGAATATGACAAGAGGTTATTGAGACTCTTGTACGCATTCGGCAAACTATGGAAGTTTTGGAGGAGAGATACCTTTAAAGAGTAGTTTGACCTCCATGTACTTCAATCTTGTCTTGGGAAAGATCAACTGCAAGGGAGGCAACAAAAGTGGGGTAAGGGTACTCCAACATGTGGCTTAGGCATTGAGCATGTCAAAGAGGAGAGTTATGATGTGACAACTGCTTCATTTCAGATTTCAACAGCACTGTCATTGTTGGGAAGCCTAGATCCATATTGGGAGCCCCAACTATTGGTGGCATATTCCAAGATCCTCTTCACATGTAACGTTCTTGATGGGCAAGTGATTGATGGGAGGTATAGAGTGGTTGATGGAGTCATTTATTTCCATGATCAGATCTACTTGACTAGAGAATCCAAGCTCAAGGAGGGGATTCTACATGCAGCATATGAGGCACTCTCTTCAGGACATGTAGACTTCATTGAGTCTTATCACACCATCATGGAGGGATTCTAATGGGAAGATATCAAAGAAGATGTGCACCAACATATCAGGAGATATGTAGCTTTTTTGATGTATGAGGAGGAGAGCAACCACCTTGCAAGGTTGTTTCAATCATTTCCCCTTTTGATGGAGAGATGGGAAGGTTCATCTATGGACCTCTTCACCAACTTGTCTATAATATATGATAAATATTGTCTTTTGATGCTTATTTATCAACTAACAATGTATGTGCACTCCTTTACCATGTAGGTGCAGCACATTGCTCCACAAGAGAGCAAACATTTTTGTGGATTTCATGGTCCTTTTGGGACTACATTCAGTGATGGAGATGACCACTTTATGGAGGAATTTGGGCAAGATATGTTTTTCTTGGATCATATTCAGCCAAAACCTAATGTTCTCTACTATTTTCAATCTTTTGAGAAGCTTATGGTAGCAAGAAAGTGGATGGATGGCCACTTATCATATTATATTTTGAGATAGAAAAAGGAATAACAATGTTGGTCTCACTTGAGGGACTATTATCACTATCCAACATGTTATATAACACATAGTCCATTTTTATTTTGGATCCCATATGGTGATGTCACACTATTCACTATATTTAGGAGGGATTGGGCAAGAGTGATTCTTGGACCCAAAGAGTGGGATCATAAGAACCCAATTGCATTTTGGCTTCTTAATGACCACACTATTATAACCCAAGATCAGAAGTTCCATGTCTATCATAGATGGAGAGAGAGACAAAGTGAGTTGAATAAATTTATCTCTCATTTTCAACCATGCAAACCCTACACATTGCATAAGCATGGGATTGGTGAGTTTTTCTATGAGCTACCAAGGATGGCTCACTTTGTTTCGATGATAGCATGGAGATCAAAGTTTCTTATTGGGGTTGAGGCACCCAACATTTATCATCTCTCATGCCTTAATGAGGCCAATGGATAGCATATAACTCTTTCCATATATCTCCCACTTCTTCATGATGAGAGCTATCTAGTTTATCCACCAAAGGCAAACTTTTATTCTTGCGAGGAGACATATCCATTGGAGATTTTGCAGTATCCTTGTAGTTGCTTGAGGACAAGCAACATTTTGGAGGGGAGGACTATAATATTCCTAAATTATCTTGTAGCTAATTGGAGTATTAAAGTTTTTTTTTGTCACTTAGATAAGTGAATAAATCGGTAGGGAGACCCATAAATCTCTTTATGAAGAATAAAACCACTTCTCATGTGAAAGTGGATCATCTTTCCAGCTCAATAAAGCACCCTAAGGTGTGAACAGTGGCTAATTTTTTTTGACTAGGTCAACCCTGACCAAATCTACAGCGCTGTCATGGAGGAGTGGCCATCAATGAGTGACAACGCAATTTTTGATCGAGGTAGCTTGTGTGAAAGAAGTAATCTCATTGGAAGTGGTTTAGGGTTTGCAAGCTCTTGTCTTACAAAAAGAAGGGGATGGCAGAATTATAAGGTGGTTGATGTATATGATATTTTTCTGAATATAGGGTCTGTTTAGACATATATCTTTCTCTTCTTGTTTAGCTGAGATTGAATATTGTTTAGCATTGGGTGTTCCTGATTGGGAATCCCACCTCTTCCGAGTGAGTAGCTCTTGGGAGAGTCTTTATTGCATTGTCCACTATCTGGCTTAGCTCCAAGCTTCTTGTTTCAACTACAGCGCAGATCCTGTTGAGGGTTTGGCTGTTTTGGAAGGCTGCAGCAATTGGAGACTAGATCTTTCAGATCTAGGTCATTTCAGTGCTCCTTTTCAGTGGAAGAGGTTTCTACTTAATTGGGAGGATAGTATTGAAGTAATTGAGCATCATTTTCATATATTAGCATCAGGCCAACCATGTTTTAATCCCTACAGCATAGTTTAGATCTAGATCTGTGTTATTTCTGTAGGTGCAGTTGCAGGGTGATTTGGCACACCAATTGGAGAGTGGATTTTCCAGTGTTGGGGATCTACCCTTCAATTTGGAGATATATTGGAGGAGGCTATTCTATTGTTCATATCAGTTCAGAAATAATTTCCATATATGTATTATTCAGTAGATCTACAGTCTTAGATCTCAGATCTACATCTTGTACTTGGCGTTTTGCTGAAAACCCCAAGGGGGTTCTATAGAGGAGCTTGTATAATGCATGGATATGATATATATCTAAATTTTTATGCACATAGCATTCTAGATCTGATGTATAATCTACTGTTGTTGCAGAGGCATTAAAATAACGCTGTAAGGGTTTTCCAGCTTTTACATATAGTTGCAGCACCTCATATTGAGGGATTTGCTTCATTAGAGACTTGCTAATCTTGTTATGCATCTTATGGGCAATTTCTTGCACTTATTTTGCTGTTGTAATAACATATGAAAGGTATCTATATTTGCCTCTTGCTTTATAAATGATGATCTGCGTCATTTTTCCATCATTCTACATTATATTGTTGCTTTTCCCATTTGGGAATATTACACACCTTTTTTATAGAATGGGGCTCATATCAGTATACAGTGATGCCTTTTTTATTGAATAATGCACCTGCTATATTTTCCAGAGTGGTGGTTGCACCTTTTAAGGAGTACATTCACAATTTTTGGAGGATTTTCATGAAGCCCAGGAGGAAGGTTCAACCTTTTACTATGCATGGATGATTTTGATCATCGTACTGATGGCATGGAAAGAAGCAGACGAATCACAATTTCCTACAGTAGAAGAAGATGTGTGTGAAGCAGCATGGTATGCGTCATTGTAGAATTATACTGAGTCATCGAGAGTAAAGGAGAACCAATTTTTCATTGTATTGTACCACATGGACCTACATATAGTGGTGAACTAGTGATGCAGGGGCATCAATTTAGCTGGACCAATGAGTCAAATAGACAGGTTGCTGATCTTTAGAATTAGATATGACTAACAAGAATGGGTTCCTGAAATATAGGGAGATAGATTAGGATGAATGAAATTCGTAGATAGAGATAACATATGTGTTTTCTATTGCAAAAGATATAGGGATTTGTCTAAAAATAGATTTATGTTTCCCTCATCTAAGGAAGCGGGTTAAACCCTTTTGTGTAAAGCATAAATTCATAATTTTAGTCTGGTTTGACCAGAGAGTATTTGATTGAAGTCTTAGAGACTATGTATTTTGATTGGAGCTGGTAATAATATTATTGGTTCAAAGAAGAAATGATTTATTGTGTCTTTGTGAGTTTGGTGATTTGTTCGGTGTCTCATTATTGGAAGAAGATCACTAGTTTGAGATAGTTTTGTGTTGAAATATCAAACATGTATAAGAACAAGGTTTTATACATTTGTTAGTCTGTTGCTAGAACGATATTGACAAATCTAATAGTGGAAACTTTCATACATGTGCGTGTGTGTGTATTCAAGTTCCAGGTACCAACACTTTATGTGGTTGAACCCTGAATAAACCAAAGAATCATGAGCTCAAACTCTGCGATACATCGCCATAGTGAAGTGTCGAGTTGAAGGGGGAAACTGAGTCTACATTCTTGTTGGAGTGTAAGTCTCATTTTGTGAATGAAAATAAGAACAAGAGGGTCGCCACTCCATTTGAGAGGAGAGACAAAGTCCACAAGCTCTGTTTGGATTGAAACTTTCCCCTCTATAGTCGCAGAGGAACGAGGTTGTGGTTCTGTGTTGGATTGTAAGTTATAGTCATGCCAACTGGGAAGTAAAGCCACGAGAAATCTTAGGTGGCTCTTGGACTATCCATTCAGCTCGACACTAATTTTTGGTATTAGAGCCATGAAAATATTGACTGGGTAAGTTACGTTTCTGTAAAATCTTGAAATTCTTATTTTCTTGAAATTGTGAGTTGAGTTCTTGATTATAAGAGTAAATCAAGAAAAGGTTGTAAGGATGAGAGGAGTAAGAGAAGGTTGTAGAGGTAGACCTACTGCAAATGCTGAGTTAATGGAGCAGATGAGAGTCATGCAGGATCAGATGGAGGCCATGAAGTTGGGTAGACACTAAGAACCAGACCTAGGGGATGTGAGTGACCCTGAAGAAGAGGGAAATGAACAAGAAGAGGAAGTAGCCCCTGAGAGTCATGAGATGAAGACGCTGAGGTATGCGTTATTTTCCAGCTCTAGACCAAGACTTTCCTTGTCCACCTATGACAGGAATCTATCAACAGAAGGGTTGGTAGATTGTATAGGAGAGTTAGACAAGTACTTTTACTATGAAGAGGCTGAGGAGGACAAGAAGGTGAATCTGGTTGTTACCAGATTAAAAGGCCATGCAACACTATGGTGGGATAGTGTACAGTCAGAGAGGAATAAGAAGAATAAGGTAATCATTTAGAATTTGGACAGAATGGTTGCCAAGATGAGAGACAATTTGTTACCCAAGGATTATCAACTGGGTCTTTCTATAAAGATGAAAAACCTTAGACAAAGGTTGCTGGCTGTAAGAGAGTATACATGAGAGTTCCATAAGGTGCAACCGAGAGCAGGTTGCTTAGAAGATACTTATTAAAATTCACCTAGATATATCAATGGAATGAGAATGGATATTCAAGAGGAGATGAGTATGTTATCTTCTAGTGCCATGGAAGAAGCTTATCAATATGATCTGAGAGAAGAAGAAAAGATAGGCAGGAAGAAAGGCTTTGGAAGAGGAAAAGGAGCTTCCAAAGGAAGGGGAAAAACCACTAGAAGAGGAAAGCTCCAGTGCATAAGGATGAAGCTGGTGGATCTAATCAGCAGGATCAAGCAGTGAAAGGACATGAACATCGAGGTGGAAGATCCTACCTGAGAGGTAAAGGTAGAGGTAGAGGCAGAGAGTTAGTCTATTGATGTTACACTTGTAACAAGCTCGGTGATCGATCCTATGAGTGCCCTGATAATGATAATGCAGGACAAAGGGTTAATTATGTTGCCCAAGGAGAGAAAACAAAAATACAAGCACCTGAGGTAAATAATGTACCTGAGGTTGGGGAAAACCTTCTCATGAATAAAGTACTGTTGAAACCAAAGAAGGAGGCTATAAAGTTCTCATAGAGAAAATATTTACTTCAGACTGCATGCAAAGTGTAGGGGAAATGTTGCAAAGTAGTAATTCACAGTGGGAGCACCGATAATTTAGTGTCCACTAAAATGGTGGAGAAGCTGAACCTTAAGAAGTTCAAGCATCCAACACCCTACAAGGTGTCATGGTTGCTTAAGGGACATCAATTGCTGGTCATATAAAAGAGTGAATTTGACTTTCAAATAGGCAGCTATATGGATAAAGTGATTTGTGATATCATGCCTATGGATGTGTGTCATGTGTTGCTTGGAAGACCATGGTAGTTTGATAGGAAAGTGGTCCATGATGGAAATAGGAATTGTTACAAGTTTGAAATGGGAGGTATCCACCATACTTTATCACCTTTATAGGAAGGAGATGGAGCTACAATGAGGGAATCAAAATCTATATTGCTTGGAGGAAAGGAATTCTTACAACAGATGACAGAATAGGAGGTGAGTTATGTTATTGTTTGCAGACCAATAGTTAAATCTATTGGTACTGTCGTTTTAGATCTGCCCACAAAGATTAAGGATATGCTGGGAGATTACCGATACATTGTGGTTGATGACTTCCCAAATGCATTACCCCCTAAGATAAGTATCAGTCATCATATAGACCTGATACCTGGAGCAATCTTACCAAAAAAATCTACTTATAGAATGACTCCAAGAGAAAATGAGGAAGTTAGATATCAAGCTCAGAAACTGTTAGACAAGGGCCTGATTAAAGAGATTTTAAGCCCATGTGTTGTTCCAACAATGTTGAGCCCAAATAAGGATAATGAGTGGAGGATGTGTACCAATTTTAGGGCCATCAATAAGATCACCATAAGGAATAGGTTTCCTTTGCCTAGGATGGATGATTTAATGGACTGTCTTAGTGGAGCAAAATATTTCACTAAGATTGATTTAAAAAGTGGTTACCATTAGATTAGGATTCGGGAAGGTGATGAATGGAAAACAATCTTCAAGACTAATGATGGATTGTATGAATGGCTGGTCATTCCATTTGGGTTAAAAAATTCACCCAAGTACTTTCATGAGGCTCATGAATGAAGTACTTAAAGACTTTGTAGGAAAATTTGTCATTGTTTACTTGGATGACATTTTGATTTTTAGTCAAACAAAAGAATAACATATGAGGCATCTCAAATATGTTCTAGAAAGGCTGAAAAAGGAAAATCTATTGCTGAATATGAAGAAGTGTACCTTTATGCAAAAGGAGTTAGTATATCTGGGATTTATTATCTCAGAGGAAGGACTGAAAATGGATCCAGAGAAGGTGGCAACAATCTTAGATTGGCCAACACCTAAGAACACTTTTGAAGTCATAAGCTTCCATGGGTTGCCAAGCTTCTACAGGAATTTTATTAAAACCTTTAGTACTATACGCACATCAATTATTGAGATTCTTAAGAAAGATAATAACCTTTCTATTGGACAGAGGCAGCTGAGAAGAGTTTTAATTTGTTGAAGAATAAGGTAACAGAAAAGCCGATGTTAAAGTTTCTAGACTTTGAAAATCTCTTTCAACTAAGATGTGTTGTGCCAAGAAGATAAGCCACTGGCTTATTTTAGTGAGAAGTTAAATGAGGCTAGGAAGAAACACTCTTCCTATGATAAAGAGTTTTATGCCATAGTACAGTCTTTGAAGCATTGGAGGCATTATCTAATGCCTAAGTAGTTTATATTGTTTTCTGACAACCATGCATTATAATTCATAATGCAACAACCCGAACTAAATAAGAAACATGTGAAATGGGTTGAGTTCCTACAAGTATTTATTTTTTGTCATCAAGCATATAAGTGGGAAAGCAAACAAGGTAGCAGATGCCTTGAGTAGAAAAAGTTTAATGGTACAAGAGAGTCAAATTCAATTTCGGGGTTTGATTTTCTTAAAGATTTGTATAAATCTGATACTGATTTCAAGGAGGCTTATGAAGTGAGCTTAAAGCCTTCCGAAAGGGATAGAGGACCTTGGAATGATTATACCTTACGGGATGGATTGTTGTTCAAGGACAACAGACTTTTTATTCCATAGTGTTCTCAAAGAGAGAATTTGATTCAAGAGAAACATAATGGAGGACTGGCTAGACATTTTGGCATTGAAAAAACAGTGGGACAACTAAGTCACTATTACTTTTGGCCTAAGATGTGGTCGGAGGTGGAGAGGTTTGTGAAGAAATGTAGAATATGCCAACATGCAAAAGGAAGGAGTAAAAATACAGGGTTGTATACTCCTTTACCTATTCCAAGTAGACCATGGGATTCAGTCAGTATGGATTTCATATTGGGTTTTCCAAAGACATAAAGAGGTAATGATTCTATCTTGGTGGTAATGGATAGGTTTAGTAAAATGGCACATTTCATTCCTTGTCACAAAACTAGTGATGCAACACATGTAGCAAACTTATTCTTCGATGAAGTGGTCAAATTACATGGTTTTCCAAGAAGCATTGTCTCAAATAGAGATAACAGATTTACAGGTCACTTTTGGAGGACCTTATGGAAGAATATGGGTACTAAGATGACTTTCAGTTTAACTTATCATCTACAGACAGATGGAAAAACTGAGGTAGTGAATATAAGTTACGGTAATATCTTGAGAAGTTTGGATAGTGAATAGCCAAGGTAGTGGGATTATGTGCTAGCTCAAGATGAGTTTGCAAACAATGATTCGCCAAATAGAAGTACAGGGTTTAGTCCATTCCATATTTTGTATGGAATGAATCCTATTGGTGTACGCAAGCTCATAAATTTGGGAAATTTGGAACACAGGAGTGCTGGAGGTGAAATTTTTTCTACAATAATTAGTGAAATGCATGAGCAAGTTAAACAGAGGTTACAAAATAGAAATTGCAAGTACAAGCTAAGGGAAGATGTAAAAATAAGGGAGGTAAAACTTGAAGTATGGGATTTGTTTCTAGCCAATCTTATAAAGGATAGGTTTCCAAGAGGGCAGTATAACAAGTTGAAACTCAAAAATATAGGACCATGCAAGATCCTTTGAAAGTTCTTTGCAAATGCCTATGAGTTAGAGTTTCCTACATGTATTGGTATCTCTCCAATATTTAACATAGTTGATCTGTATCCTTATAAAGTTGATGATACAAGACGACCTGAAAAGGATGGTGATCCTACAAAACCAGAGGAAGTAAACTGGTTAAAGCACACGTTAACATCAAGACATTCAGAAGCAGAGGCTATTCTGGAATGAAAATTTGTGAAGAAGACTAGAGGTAAAGAGTACTTAGAGTACTTGGTGAAATGGTACGGACTTCCATAGGAACATGCTACTTAGATGAGTGCAACAGAATTGGAAAACAAGGGCTATGTTGTAGAAGATTTGATGAGCGGGAGCTCATAAAATTTTGACCCTTGGGAGTCTAATGCAGGGGCATTAATCTAGTTGGATTGATGAGTCAAATAAACTCAACGACTCTCATTAAACTTGATTCGTTATACATATCTCAATGAATCTTTTATCCATCATTCACTGTTCATTCTTTTTGCGTTGTACCCTATTTTGAAGCTACAAAAAACTCTACATCCATGCACTTTTCTAGATTTACCCTACCACAAGATAATGTGATGCCATAGTGATCCAAAATTCTCTAATTTACCGGGACGATCCAAGAACTTTTCTTTAGTTGATGTTAGCAGAATTACATGAAATAGCATGTAAAAACCACGTGTGAAAATAATTAAATAAGAAACAACATAAATGAGACCATTAAGACAATGCACACAAAAAATTTGATAATGGAGTTTGTCCAGTGTGGACTACATCTTCGGGCCATACTTCAATAGTGGGGAGGTTTTTTATTTCTTCTCAGCAAAAATAAATGTAATTACATGGAAAAATGCATTATTATACCTATAATCATGGGAGTGACTTGAAATTCGACTGCTCAAAACACAAAAATCACAACACCAATAGGTTTGTCTCATCCTCTTGAGACTTTTGACTATAAACGTGACCCACTTCTGAAAGGTGCATTGTAGTCTCAAACTTTTCTCCCAACAATGAATGCCAAATGGGGGTTTCTCCCATGACCTCTGAAATATGTTTCTTAGATGCAAAAACAGATTGCACCATTGTGATCCTTAGAGTCTGCCAGAGAGAAGGGAAGCGTCAATATCCACACCTTTGTTGTCCAAGAGATCCCTGACTGTGTTGGATGATCTGTGAATGTATTTGAAAGAGATGGCTTTGTGGAGACATAGCCATTGCTAAAGAAACTCAAAATGGGTAGCCAACCTCTAGCTCTTAGAGAGTTTGGAGGAAGAGGAACCAAGGATGAGATGATGAGTGATGTTAATGATGACTTGAGAATCTCCTTCCACTTCGAGAGGGAAGAGATTTCTATCATTAGCCAAAAATAGGCCTTGCATGAGACCTTCCAATTTAGTTGAGTTGCTGGTATCCCAACCCATGGAACCAAGATAAATCAGCAAGGGCTCTCCCTCAGAGTTCATGGTAATACCCCCAAAGCCTACATCCCCTTGATTTCCTTTGGAGGGATCCAAGTGTAGGGAGAGATGGGTGCAGGGTTTGAAAGAGGAACATCAGCAGAGATATAGGGGATGGAGAGGTTCCAGTTGACCCAAATTATGCTCTCATGGGGTTGAGAGGGGAGATCTATGTCCTTCCACTGATGCAGTGCAACGATTTCCTTAATATTGCTGCATATGTTAGTCCATAAAATCTCTTGAGGATTAGTATGATCTCTGAATGTGCTCTTGTTTCTCTCTTTCCATATCATCCAAAGGAGGATCCCTGGGAGAATAGCCCAAAGAGATTTGAGAGGATAGTTGTTGAAAGGAGAGTTCTGCCAGAGTCGAATGGAGCTGATGATGTCCCCTTTTTTCCTATAAGTTCTTTGGCAGAGGATAGCTATGTTGTCCCAGAGAAAGCTTGTTAGGAGGCAAGTATCCAGGAGATGCTCTATGTTTTCCTCATGATTTTGGTATTTTGGACAGTGTGAGGGGCATATGAAGCCCTTTTCAGAATTTTATTGCATGTTAGTATACGTCGTTTCATGAGTAGCCACGAGAAGGTAGATATTTAAGGCCAAACTTTGGGGTTCCGGATCTGAGTCCAGATTGCATCTTGAGGAGTCAGATTAATGGGGAGGATCAAGTGGTAGGCTTATTTGGTGGTAATGATGTCTTGCGTGGAGTACCCCCATATTAGGATTTCCTCTCCTTCCATGAATCAGACTTTCCTTTCGTAAAGCTCCTTATCGATATCCTCAAAAGATTCCTCAAACCATATTTTCTGCTAGCTCTCAGCGGCAAGACATTTTCAGTAACCATTGTTGATAGGGGAGGTCCAGAAGTGTTTAATTTGATTATTCTCCCTTCCTTGGAGGATTTCCATCGAGGCTTTTGGAGAAGCGTGGCTAGTTTGGGCAGCTATTGCCATGAGTCCTCCCAAACCTGAGCACGAGACCCTGAGTGGATTTCCCAAAATCTGTGTTACTAGATGGTGTATTTGTGCTACTTAGCTGCTTTCCAGATTTGGGAACCCGCCTCTTCTGAGTTAATTCTAATCATTTCATGATGAGGCCAATTTCCTGCATATTTGGACACCCATAACTAAGCCCAAGGGGTAGTTGGATTGGAGACCCATTTCCACCATATGCACGCCCCCATGAAAATATTGTTGTGACAAGGATCTCTAAGTCCTATGCCTCCAGAACTTTTAGGGATGCAGACCTCATCCCATTTTAAAAGAGCCCATTTCTTGTTGTCTTTCTTGCTTCCCCTAAGAAAGTTTCTTTCTAGGTTACAGATTGACATGAGAACTCATTTGGGAGCAGCCAGAACAAAGAATAAGTATAAGGGAATGGATTTTAGGATAGATTTGAGTAGAATGATGCTTCCATCTATGTTGAGAGCACAATGATTCCAGGTGGAGGGTTTGGCTTCTAATTTGTCCAGAAGATCCTTCCAGGAGGATTGGTTGACGGCAGAGTCAATGAGGGGAGTGCATAGGTATTTAGAGGGAAGTGAGGATATGGAGAAGCCCAGGATCCTGGATATACTGCATTGAGTAATGGTCGAGGTGTTGAAGAAAAAGATCTGAGATTTTTCGATATTAATGGTAGTTCCCATAGCATCAGAGAAGCAATCGATAATGGAGTTGAAAGAGCATGATTCTTGGACTTATGGATGGCCAAAAAACATGTTATCATCTACAAATTTCTAATGGGAGATGGGGGGATTGCAGTGGATAGATAATCCCCTGATAGATATAGAGTTAATGGCTTGGAGAATGAGTTGTTGTAATCCTTCCGCCGTGAGAAAAAAAATGAAGGGCGATAGGGGATTGCCTTGCGGAATGCCTCTTGAGGGAGAAAAAGGGGGGGAGGGGGAGCCATTGACCGAAATTGAGAAAAAAGGGGAAGAAATAGGGCTCATGATCCATTTGACCCAAGTTGGAGTGAAACCAAACACCAAGAGCATTTGTTAGATGTAATTCCAGCTGAGTTTATCAAAAGATTTTGAGAGATCAATTTTGAGGAGCATACCTAGAATATTCTCTATTTTCAGCGAGTGAGTGACTTCATGCTTGAGAATGATACCATCTAGAATTTGGTGTCCCTCCACATAACCTATTTTTTCAGGAGAAGCCAGCAGCGAGAGAAGGGGCTTGAGTCTGTTGGAAATCACTTTGGAGATGAGTTTTTATATAATGTTGCAGAGCGCGATCGGTCTATATTTGTTGGGGGTGGAAGCATGATCCCCCTTTGGGATGAGAGTGAGGAAGGTGGCACTGAGGGCTGGAAGAACCCAATGCATGCTACGTGATTCCTCAACCAATTCCCATACTTCTAATTTGATATTCTCCCAGAAGAAATGAAAGAAATTGGAGGTAAATCCATATAGACCAGGTGCCTTCCCCTATTTAATTTACGACATAGCCCAGTCAAACTCTTGCAGCAGGATTGGTCTCCGTAGCAGTTGGTTATGCTCCTCTGTAATAAGTTTAGGAATGCGCTTAGTGATTTTATTAATTGCAGGTTGACGCTCAGTGTTGGGTTCTTTGAATATGTCCTTGAATTAGCTTAGAAGTTCTTTCTCAATATCTTCACGAGCTTCTAGGTTATCTCCTTCATCATTTTTTAAAATAGAAATACGGTTGATCATTCTTCTCTGGATGGTGGAACGGTGGAATAATCTGGTTTTTTTCCCCTTCTTTGAGCCATCGGATTCTGGATTTTTTCTTCCAAAGGATTTCTTCATGAATTATATGGTCTCCTAATCGACTCATAAGATCATGTTCCCAAAGGGTCATCTCCTCAGTGAGCCTTTCTTGGATGATGAGTTGTTAGAGATCGGCCATTTGAGTTTCCAAATCCCTTTGACTCTTAAAAATATTACCGAAACATGACTGGTTCCAGCGCTTCAGATGATGTTTGAGGATCTTCATTTTTTGTTGATATTCGAACATTTTTTAGCCTTATGGGGGTGTTATGCTGCTCCACCAGGTTGTGACCATATCTTAAAAGCTGGGGTGAGTGATCTAGAACTGCTCAAAGCAGAATGGCTTATTGCTAGATGCCCCTGGGTGAGACCATTGCAATTGTATGGGTCAGTGATCAGAACCTGAAGCTGGGAGGATGATAGAGAATATGTCTCCTCTAATATGGATGGATTTTTCCATGATTAAGAATCTGTAAAGTCTTGAGGAAATTTTCTGAGCTCCTCCTCGTCGATTTTTCCAGTGTGGAGGCCATTTGAATTTTGAGGGTCTATCAATTGATTTCGCTGAATGAAATCCTTGAATCTAAGGTTGTCTGCTCCTAGTCTAGGTTTGCTTCCTTTATTTTTTCTCAGGTTGATGATCATGTTGAAATATCCTTCCAGAATCTAGAGGGGGTGGGTTCGATGTGATTTGAGAAGCTCAATAGAGTTCAAGATTTCAATTTTTTGGGCAATGGGTTGGGGGAAATAGGCATTGGTGAGATGGCCACGGATGTTGGTGCAGATTAGGTGAAAAGTGGCTTGAATGAAGTTGTGCGAAGTGTGGAGGTTGGTCAGGGATATGGTAAGAGGATTCAAAGCTATGGAAAGGCCTCCAAAAGCTCCAATGGCATCAACCACAATGGTATAACAACCAGGCCAAAGTCTGGATATAATGGAGTTCAGAGTGGTACTAGTACATTTGGTTTCTTACATGAAGAAGATAGTTGGTTTGTCTTGCTTGATTATGTTTTTTATCATTCGGTGCTTTGAAGGACCATTGAGCCCTCGAATGTTCCAAGAGATGACCTTCATTGAGAACTTTGAGGGATGATCTTATAGAACCTGGTCAACTTGGGATACCGCCCCGATTCAACTAGTTGGACTCTGAGTAGGATGAGGCATTGCAGATCCGTATGTCCACCTCTTTTTCTAGATTCTCTCAAGATATTTTTTGTATCTTGTTGGGTACCTCCTTGTATATCGAGGGATGGAAGATATTGTGCTCTGGAGAGGACGTCCACTAGGCATTCTATCTACCTAGATGGGATCGTGTGATATTCATGATTCTTATAGGATATTTCCAATCCTAAGATGTCAAGATCATTGAAATCTATGCTTTCAGGTTCTTCTTCCATATGGGTGGGCTGGTCTAGATCTATTGTCTTTCCATGGTTGTCCTACTGGTTTTGGATCATTTGAGTGTCTTCCTCCATGTGAGTTGGTTGCTCTTGAATCTTCTTGGCCTTTTTCTCCATCTATTTAGCATCGTTCTCTTCAGTATTGTTTTTGTTGGATTTTTTACTTGGTTGAGCCTTGGATTGATCATCATATTGCAGGGACAATGTGGAGGGATTCAGGGGAGAAGAATGTACATGATTGGAGTTGGAGAGGAGGTTGATAAATAGTGGGGTTGGCTCAGGGGTATTGGAGGTGGTTCCTTCCATCATAGTTTGGCTGGCTAGAATGTCAAAGCTATTGTTGGTAGTATTTTTAAAGGCTTTGGGGGCTGAAGCAGATTTTATAGCATGCCTTTTATGGTTGGAGATTTTGGTGAAGCCACCAAGATCAATGTTATCCGAAGTTGGGGTAGATTTCGGAGGTTAATTGAGAGGGTAGTCTCAAAAGAGATTCCCATGTTCATGGCACTTGCGACAATGGAACAACACATGTTCATAATAAATAGATTGGACTCATTCAAAAGCATCATGAAAAAGACTTATCGAGTCTAGGAGATTTTTAGCAAGGTGCATGTAGACACAGATCCTAATGTAGGCCATGTAGTGGTTGAGTTTGGTTTCCTCAGCTATTTTGATGAACTCTCCAAGGTGATTTCCAATCCCTTTGAGGGGTGGCTCATCCATGTATTCTTGAGGGAGAGGATAAAGCCTGATCCAAACAAGAGCCCAGTTCAAATCCTCTTTTTCAGGGTTGAATATCTCGATCTAGTCTCTTAGATAGAGGCTTGTCGAGTTAAGAAAATATGAACCTCTATCCATAATGTGATTTTTTTCCTCTATGCAGGAGAATATGATATTGAAGAAACCCTTGGGTCCAGGTTGGAAAGAAATGTGTCCTTTGGGTTTCCATTTGGAGGCTATCCAACCGTATAGAGCTTTCTCAGTGGGCCAGAAACTGATGAAATTAACAATGAGGGAAGGGTCTTTCATAAATTGTATTCTACCATTGATACGATGAGAGGGTAGATAGATCTTGGGTCTGTCAGCTGCAATATGGATGTAGGTGGAGGAAGAGGCTTTTGTCTACCCATTTTTGTCATTTTCCTCTTCTAAAAAAGTATCAGGGGTAACTATAGGGTCAGAGTTTCCTGTCGTTTCGTGGAGAGGCCTAGACTCAGTACACATGACTTCGTTTTCAATAGGATACCTTCCAACGAGGTTGGTGGGGGGGGGGGGGGGGGAGAGGGGCTAGGGGCACCCCCCCCTTCAAGAGCTATCATTCCGCTTACGATCTCAGAGTTGTGGTCTGCGTTGGCTTCAACACCGAGGGATTTTTTCTCCATCATGGAAGAGAAGGCAAGCCTGTCGGCGCCCGTCGCAGGGGCGTGGGAAACCCTAGGTTTCCATGGCCTTTCTCAGTGCAGCCTAAACTTATTATGTTAATTCTAAGTTATGTACTATTAAAAACTCTAATTTTTAGACTATCTATATTGATTTCCTTTGCCTTTATATATCTCCAAAATGTGATCCCTTCCGAGTTTTAAATTTTGGTCTATAGTAATTTTATACGTTTCAATTGTACTTCCATATGTTTGATCAAGCTTTTATTTCCAAGTGAAATTTATTTCAAATTTTCTAAAACTTAGTAATGTTTGGACCCTTATGAAAGTGAAATTCTATAGCATGCGATGTATCTAATTTTTAAAAAATGATTATCAAATTTTCCCTAGAGGTAACTCATTATGTGCCCTTAGAATCCTAAAAAATTCAAAATCTAATACCTATCGAGGAAAATGTTAGAAGAAAATACCAAGATGACTCGTTTACAATATGATTTTTGGACTAATGATAAACCCTTAATTCCATTTGGTATGTCCCCAATATTTTGGTAGCAAATAATTAAATTTTTTATCATTTATGCGAAGGTATATCTTATTGAAGCCTCCTCAAAATTTCATAGTTTGAATCCATGCATAAAGGATTAATAGTGAATACACCAAGATGACTCATTTGAAATTGATTTTAGGACCAATAACTAAACTTAAGTTCCATAATTTATATCTCCAAAAGCATATAAAATCAAATTAATTTTTTTTTACAACTTACTTTAATATTCTTCCTTAGTCTTAATATTTTGTTGTCTAAAATTTCCTAGAAAAATGTTAGAGAAAAACTATCCCAATGACTTGATAGAAATATAGAAAGCCTATTATCATAGAAAATATAAGGTTCCAAGAATCATAAAATGATAAAATTCAATGATTATGATACATGTCGAGGGTGAAAATCCTTTTTACAATGAATCCCATACAAAAGACGATATGAGTTCTTCCTAGGATTAGATATCCTTGGTGTTTATATAGGAGACACACGGTAAAATTATAATGAACGGGTACCAAAAAAAGGTTTTGGCCTACATAACAATAGAAATGTAATAACTCAATATCTAGTGCTTAATATGGTATTTTATGTGCTGAACATATAATTATGTCTCCACAATTATGTCAATTGGATGACCTACCTTGTGTTCAATCACTACACCTTATTTTCTCCAAAATAAGTGACAAATTGAATGACCTACCTTGTTTGCAATCACTACACCTTCTTTTATCCAAAATAATTGACAATCCTTGCACACGTATGACCATAAACAATAGAATCATCAATGTATTATCGTTGGGGCTTTACAAAACATTTCAAAGAAATAATGAACGCTAAAAACTATCGTCTTCACTAGTTCTATAGCTACTGCTCCACACATCTCTAACAAATCCATTCAACAAATTCGTTAAAGGAACCAAGGACACAAAACAATGGTTCCTTCACTAGCTCTCATGGATTTTCAATTAATTTCTAATGTTATTAACATACATGAAATAATACCTAGAAAATATGTAAGGGAACCTTTAGCTGTAATATTGAAATAATAAATTAGATAATAGATATTAGTATCACCTTAAAAATTGTCACTTGCATTATTTTTAGTGATCATAGAAGAATATGTTAAAAATGGTATGAATAATCCTCATTTCCACCCCATTTCCACTATCATATGACCTCACCATTGCCACAATCAACCTATTTAAATCTTTAAATTGAACAAAATAGGCTAGTGAAAAAACCACCCCCATTAGATATATGCAAGCAACACATAAATACTCCAAAAACTTTGTGCTTCCCTTTTAAATCACTAATTTCTACTATTTCCAACCCCCACCAATGTGAATAGAATGTTATGATGAGTTGTTAGTTAAGTGTGGACCATAGTAAACCCTAATTACTATTTCCATCTTTGATCCAATCACTTTTGAAAAATACAAGGAAGGTCATTTAAAGTTGGTTATCCACTAAATATCTATATATAATCAATTACAAGTGCACTTCAAATCCTTTTTGGGTTTTAGCAAAGCTCTAAAAATAAGGAGAAAAAGTATGCTTTATGGTCAAATCATTCTTTGAAATGAATCTGCATGACTAATATGTTCATTAGTCGTAAAGCCTATTCAGAACAACATCAAATGGATTAAAAATACCTGTTTCATGATAAAAAACATAATAAAACTATATTCATAGCAATAAATATGATTTGCAAACAATTAAATGACTATTAAAAGTAGTTTTACTATTCATTTTTACCATTCCATAGTTACCATTTGCATTTTGGGGCTCTGAATTTGATTTTGCCCCCAAAATTTAGCTGCTAATTACGATCATTTCCGTGGATGGATTTTGTTGCTCTTTGATCCAAGTTAGTGCCATGAACCTCCTCTTTTGTTCAGTAATAATTTCATTTCCAATTTCTGCAAATTTTTAGGGCTTTGAGGTCCCTAGGGTAAATTCTGCCCAAAATGAGGGACACGCACCCTTAGATGTCGAAACTTGCATTGCATAGCAAGTAAATTGAAGGTTGCTTGCATACACAATGCACTGTCTCTTGTTAGGGACTGTGCTGGATGCAATATAGATTTTTGTGTTTTGCATTATGACCAAAATTTTCCCAATTTCTTGCAATGAATGGAATCTAATGGTTCTTATGGTTGTATTTCAGGTTTCCATCGGATTACAATGATGATTACGTGGAGGTAAAGAGAACATGAAGAATAGGATATGATTGCCTTAAATGATCCAGGAACAGTAAGAGGCCTAAGAGAATGTATACTGCTAAAGTACTTCTGGTTGTCAGGGATGAGGCAACAAATAGACCTCCTGGAGTTCTTAGTTCGAGCATGGGATCCAGCTATTGAAGCATTTCATATTAAGAACGAAGTGGTTCCCATAATAGCTGAGGATGTATACTTTCTTACAGGTTTGTCTAGGATAGGCTTGCCAATTTCACTCTCAGGGTCTATTCTTGGAGGAGAGGCAATGAGAGATTATGTTCTGCAGCATTACTATCCAGGGGAAGAGACAAGCAAAGATGGAAAAATAAACATCGGGGATTTTAGAGATTTTCCTTTGAGAACTATCTTTTTCCCAATCGCAAAACTTTTTGGTACTGTTACACTACATGTAGCGAATAGATTGTATACACAGTATGCGCTTGAGTGTATGGAGCCAACAGTCTCCAACTAGTCTGAGGCCATACTTTCTTAGATAAAAGAACAATTGAACAAAGCCAACAGAGGAAGGAAGAAGAATTTTCGTTATGGTTCAATCCTCATATGTTTTTCCTTAGAATGGATTCCACTGATGCAACCACAATATGTGACATTGGATTTGTCTAATCCTATAGATCCATAGATGCAGAGGTGGGTAGAACTCGTGGGTAGCCATGTAGGCCAATCGACCATTGTGTTATTGACTGCGTTCTTTTCCTGGTTCAAGCAACATATTGTCGCCATCGATGAGTATGCATACACAGGTGTTGATTTCCGAGGAGATCCAGATTTAGCATTACCAGAAGGTGCTCAGTGGGGTGCAATAGGTAAGAATGTTTTGACCATGTTTTTTTATTTTTCTAAGGTTTATACAATGCTTTTGTATTTTGATGTTTTCACAAGACTAAACTAAATGTTTTATGTAATGAAGATGTTGGTTGAGTTAAACCAGTAGAGGAACCAGAGCGTGAAGCAGATGCGCCAGCAGAGAGGGTTGTTAGGAGAGCAGTCCTTCAAGATCTTGATATGGTTGAGACTTTGTCTGAGCTTCAACAACACATAGAGGGGTTGATCTTTGGGATTCCAGATTGTTGGATTGAAGAGTTACCCATGCGACTACAACGACACACTATTGGGCTTCCTAACCGTTGGACGCGGTTACTGCGTAGGATAGCCATATCTATAGCATGGTACCATGAGCACCACTAGTTTACTTTTGAAATTTTTCATACATTTTGAAGTCAGATGACCAATGTGTCTTGGGCAAAAATTTTGTAAAACCCTATAACTATATATCTATATGAGTTCATTGTTTTATGATGTTTATTGTGCAATCCTATTTCTTGGGTGTGGAGCCGATTTTCATCCCCGATTCGTAAATCCTTGTTTTAGCTAGACAAGCACCAGAAACCGTAAACCTTGCAAATGGGGGGGGTGCGGGGGGTACTTGTCCCCCCTGCGGGGTTTGGGGGGGCTAACCCCTCGTTTGGGGCATCCGGGGGCCAGCGTTCCCCCAGCGGGGTTTTCGGGGGCAGTGCCCCCAAAGCTAAAAACAGATGTAAAATTGCCTTGTAAAAGTATAGTAATTTCTAGTCAATCTAGGTTGTTCATTAGGTAGATGATATGATGGTAGAAGTTATGTTTAGTTTAGGGTTTTTTCCCTAGAAGGCACCCCCTCGCTTGTATGAGGGTATTGTATTGCGGCTGTGTATTATATGTGTATTCTCAGAGCGAGAAACATAGAGGGAGACTGTGAGAGAGAACATAGGATATTACAATGGATTTGCTGTAGGTTGTGTCTCTTCATTTTGCTGGATAATAGAAAGGAAGGACTGGCTGTTCGGGGTGGACGTAGCCCAAACTGGGTGAACCACGTATATCTGTGTCTCTCTAGTTTTATGTGTTTTGTGTGCTTTTATTTTCCGCATATTTTATGTGTTTCATTGCTCCATAATATATAATTTTCTAACAACTGGTATCAGAGCCGAAGGTATATTTGGCTGATAAACTCGCAGGAAAGAAGGGTTCCTGGTTCGAGTGGGAGCAATGGTGGACGATGGTAAGTTTAGGGTCGAGAAATTTAACGGCCAAAACTTCCCGCTGTGGAAGATGCAGATGGAAGATTATCTGTATCAGAAATATCTATACCTACCATTGAGCGGAAAAACAAAGAAGCCGACGGCCATGACAGACGCGGAATGGAACATTCTCGATAGAAAGGCACTCGGAACAGTACGGTTGTGCCTTGCGGCGTCAGTCGCCTTCAATATTTCGAAGGAAACAACAACAGAGGGTTTGATGCAGACGTTGGCGAAACTATATGAAAAATCCTCGGCCTCAAACAAGGTATTTCTTATGAAACGACTATTTAATATGAAGATGTCGGAAGGTGGATCTGTTGCAGACCATTTAAATGAATTTAATACAGTTACCAGTCAGTTAAGTTCTGTAGGGGTAAACTTTGATGATGAAGTTAGAGCTTTGTTATTCTTGTGCTCATTGCCAGAGAGTTGGAATGGCTTAGTAATGGCCATTAGTAACTCTGTCTCTGGATCTAGTACTTTAAAGTTTGATGATGTTGTTGGTGCTATCCTTAGCGAGGAAATGCGACGGAAAAGCTCCGGTGAGACATCAGGTAATGCTTTGAGTGCAGAGTCTAGGGGAAGGAGAATGGAAAGAGGAAAGAGCTCAGGATATCGCAGTAAATCAAGAAAAGGTAGATCCAAGTCTAGATCGGGGATAGTGTGCTGGAAATGCGGAAAGAAAGGACACCTAAAGAAAGACTGTAGATCTCGGAAGGGAAAAGAAGGAGATGCGCAACAAGAAAACAATCATGAAGCAAATGTGACAGGTGATGTGTTACAAGATGCTTTGATTCTTTCTTTCGAAAATGTTACTGATTCTTGGGTTGTAGATTCAGGGGCTTCATTCCATGCCACACCCGATAAGAAATATTTTCATGACTATGTTCAAGGAGATTTTGGACAAGTTCGTTTGGGTGATGATAAACCCTGTAAAATTGTTGGAATGGGTAAAGTTTTTGTAAAACAACAGAATGGAAACCAATGGCTACTAAAGGAGGTAAGGCATGTTCCAGATCTAAAGAAAAATATGATTTCAATAGGGCAGTTAGGCGGTGAAGGTTGTGTGACAACTTTCACAGATAAAGCTTGGAAGGTCACCAAAGGAGCCCTGGTAATAGCAAAAGGTGAAAAGGTTGGTACATTGTATTTATGCAATGGTATTTCTAACTCTGTTAATGCTTTAACTTCCAAAGGAGTAGATTCAGCATTATGGCATCATAGGCTCGAACACATGAGTGAGAAGGGGATGAAGATTCTTCACTCAAGAAATTTTTTGCCAGGTTTGAAGAATGTTGATTTGGATTTCTCTGAAAATTGCATTTATGGAAAACAAAAGAGAGTCAGATTTCTCAGAGTTGGGAAAAAAAAGAAGAGTGAAAAATTGGAGCTTGTGCATATAGATGTATGGGGACCTGCTCAGGTATCATCTCTCAGTGGCTTTCGCTATTATGTTACGTTTACTGATGATGCAACTAGAAAAACTTGGATTTATTGTATTCAAAATAAATCTGATGTATTTGATACTTTCAAGAAATGGAAATCTTTGGTTGAGATTGATACAGGAAAGAATTTGAAGTGTCTCAGATCAGACAATGGAGGTGAATATTGTAGCAAAGAGTTTGATAGGTATTGTTCAGAGCATGGAATTCGTAGAGAGAAGACAGTTCCAAGAACACCACAAGAAAATGGTGTGTCAAAAAGGATGAATAGAACAATCATGGAGCGTGCAAGGTGCATGAGATTGCATGCAGGATTGCCTTTACAATTTTGGGCAGATGCTGTAGATACTGTTGTTTATCTAATAAACAGAGGGCCTTCAAGTTCCTTGGATGGTGTTATTCCAGAGGAAGCATGGACAGGTAAAAAGGTAAACTACTCTTTTTTAAAGCCTTTTGGTTGTGAGGCCTTTTTCCATATTAATAAAGAAAATAGAATAAAGCTTGAGGCTAAATCAAAGAAATGTACCTTTATTGGATATGGTGTTAATGGTTTTGGTTATCGCTTATATGATTATGAAAATCACAACATCATTAGGAGCAGAGATGCAATATTCAATGAAAAGGTCTTGTATAAGAATCAGTTGCAGGAAAAGAAACGGGAAAAAGAAAGCAAGGAATACACGGTTCTTGATGAGATAACTGAAAAAGTAAAGGTGCCTGAAAATAATAATAATCAACAACCACAGCAGCAACAACCACCACAACAGCAACAGGCACCTCAAACACCTGAAAGTGGTGTTAGAAGATCTACCAAGATAAGTAGAACCCATGAACAATACTCTCCTTCATTATATTATTTATTGCTGACTGATTCTGGTGAATCCGAATGTTATGAAGAAGCAATGTAGGTTGAAATTAGGAAGAAGTGGGAGCTAGCCATGGAAGAAGAGATGGATTCCTTAATGCATAACCAGACTTGGGACTTAGTCAGGTTGCCTGCAGGTAAAACTACATTGTAGAATAAATGGGTTTATAGGCTGAAGGAAGAAGATGGAGGAAAACAGAGGTGCAAAGCTAGACTTGTGGTGAAGGGGTTTGCACAGAAGAAAGGTATTCATTTTGATGAAATATTTTCTCCTATTGTTAAGATGACTTCAATCAGAACTATCTTAAGTCTTGTAGTAGAGGAATATTTACATCTTGAACAGTTAGATGTAAAAACAACGTTTCTCCATGGAGATTTGGAGGAAGAGATATACATGTAGCAACCAGAAGGATATGAGGTCAAAGGGAAAGAAAAATTGGTGTGAAAGTTAAAGAAGAGCTTGTATGGCTTAAAATGGGCTCCAAGGCAGTGGTATATAAATTTTGACAAGTTTATGTCTGAACAAGGTTACACTAGATGTCACTCTGATCATTGTGTTTATCTGAAAAAGAAAAATGATGGCAACTATATTATATTGTTATTGTATGTAGATGACATGCTTGTTGCAGGGTCTAACATGTAGGAAATAAATGTGCTCAAACAAAAATTGGAAAATTCATTTGCAATGAAGGATTTGGGAGCTGCAAAATAGATCCTTGGTATGAGAATAACCAGAGATAGGAAAAATCGAAAATTAACACTGTCTCAGAATGAGTACATACAAAAGATGTTGAAAAGATTTAATATGCACAATGCAAAACCAGTTAGTACACCTTTTGATAGCCATTTCAAGCTTAGTAAGGATATGTGCCCAAAGACCCAAGAAGACATGGATTATATGTTTAAAGTTCCATATGTATCAGCAGTTGGAAGCTTAATGTATGCAATGGTCTGCACAAGGCCTGATATTGCACATGCAGTCAGAGTTGTAAGCAGGTACATGAACAATCTAGGAAAAGAACATTGGATGGTAGTAAAATGGATTCTTAGATATTTGAGAGGTACCACAAATCAAGTATTATGATTTGGTGGTTCAAACATTGCTCTACAGGGATATGTTGATGCAGATATGGCAGGTGACAGAGATAATATGAGGAGCACTAAAGGATAGGTATTTACTATAGGTGGAAAAGCTGTCAGTTGGGTTTCAAAAGTCCAAAGTGTTGTTGCACTTTCAACAACAGAAGTAGAGTATGTTGCTGCTACAGAGGCTAGTAAAAAAATGATTTGGTTACAAAGGTTTATGGGTGAATTGGGTAATAAGCATGATATGGGCACGTTATACAGTGACAACCAAAGTGACATTCATCTTGCAAAGAACTCAACATTTCATTCCAGGACTAAACACATACATCTCAAGTACCATTTCATACGGTTAATATTGGAAGATGGAGAGTTGAAGCTGGAAAAGATACACACTAGCCAGAATCATGCAGATATGCTAACAAAAGTTGTAACCAGGGAGAAAATGAGAATGTGCTCAGTTTCAATTGGTCTTAAAGGATGATGATGAATATGAGAAACAAACAGGTCCAAAGAGGAGTCATTTTCTAGCAAATGAAGTAGCAGTGGAGTTGCTACAATCAGTCTCCAAGTGGGAGATTGTTGGGTGTGGAGCCTGATTTTCATCTTGATTCAGAGATCCTTGTTTTAGCTGGATGTATACCCTAGGAAAACTATACACCCTTGCAGTGGGGGGGTGCGGGGGGGACTTGTCCCCCGTGCAAGGTCTGGGGGGGCTAACCCCCCGGCTAGGGGGTCTGAGGGCCAACGATCCCCCCTTGGGGGTTTTGGGGACAGTGCCCCCGAAGCTAAAAACATATGTAAAATTGCCTTGTAAAAGTATAGTAATTTCTAGTCAATCTGGGCCGTTATTTAGGCGGATGATCTGACGGTAGAAGTTATGTTTAGTTTAGGGTTTTTTGCCCTAGAAGGCAACCCCTCTCTTTGTATGAGGGTATTGTATTGTGGCTGGGTATTATATGTGTATTCTCTGAGTGGGAAATAGATAGAGAAATGTGAGAGAGAACAAAAGATATTACAATGGATCTGCTGTAGGCTTTTTTCTCTTCATTTTGCTGGATAATAGAAAGGATGGACTAGCTGTTTGGGGTGGACGTAGCCCAAACTAGGTGAACCACATATATCTGTGTCTCTCTGGTTTTATGTGTTTTGTGTGCTTGTATTTTCCACATATTTAATGTGTTGCATTGCTCCATAATATATAATTTTCTAACACTATTCAATGATGTGAATGTTTTCTTTACATATGTTGCAAATTTCTATCTAAAACTTGATTAGCCAATGAATAAGTTAATGTGTTCAAATTTCTCGAAATGTGTTGATATTGAATAAAATCAAAATGTCTTTCCAAAAGTTGAACTCTTAGGAACGAACGATGCAGTGTTGGATTTATAACAGTATAAACACTAGTAAGTTGTAATGCCAAAATTTGTGAGTCTAACCTTATGATTATGTGGTTAATACCAAATTAAATGGCGTGAGAGAGAAGTTCAATCAACGCGCCATACTCAGCGAAATTTTTCATTGATATACTAATAAAAATCCATTGAAAACTCACTAGCTCGCCATTTGGAGCAAAAATGGCCCACGCTGCCGAGGATAGATTCTGCGAAGTACGACTAGCACCATCAACATATCCAACAAAAGGTTTCGAAGATTCAAACATCCGTGATAAAGTGTAAAGCGGATTACTAACATTAAGAAAACTCTAAAAAAAAACTAAGATAGTGAATGCAAATCAACATCATATATATACAATATAATACAAAAAATAACTATGCCCATGATTAAGCATAGTAAAGTTTTAGATACAACCCATTTCTAGGCTGCGCTAACGGAATTCCATCATAATCAACCAACTCATAGGCACCCTTAACAAGAACTATTTTGACAATATAGGGGACATGCCATAATGGCTTAAACTTTCTTGTACCTATTACATCAACTTCTTAATCATAAATAAGGAACAAGTCACCCTTTGAGAAAATGCGAGGCTAGAAATTTTTGTTGTATTGCGCCTTTATATGTTTCTTATGCGCTTCGTTGGCCAATTGGGCTTCAGGACGCGTTTCATAAAGATGGATGAGGTTAAGGAGATGTGCTTCTTCTTCTAAGGTGTCAAGTAACAAGTTGATTGTGAGTTTTAACGACGGTATTTCACATTGGATTGGTAAGGAGTAAATCCAGTTGCGTTTCTCACCGAGGTTCGATATGCCCACAAGGCAGAGTACAGGATCAAATGCCAGTTTCTTTTATGAACTCCTATAATTTGTTGAAGCATACGTTTAAGAATCTTGTTGATAGCCTCAACTTGTCCATTTGATTGTGGATAATAAGGAGTAGAATTATCATGTGACAATCCTAACTTGGCAGTCAATTCAACCATCATGTGGTTGCAAAAATTCTTCCCATGATTTGTAACTATAGCCTGTGGGACCCCAAACCATGCAATAACATGATTAAAGAAAAACAATGCAGTTGTCTGTCATGTGAATTTTCATGTAGGCATCGCTTCGGCCCATTTGGTAAAGTAGCCTACTGCGAAAATAATATAACCATGCCCCCCTAACAAATGAGGGTTACAAGTCATGAAGTCAATACGCCATTTCAAAAATGGTCCCATAGAGACAACAGGATGCATGGGCATTGGCGGTTTGTAGATTTTACGATCAAAGATCTGGCATGCATGACAAATTCTAACTGCGATAATACAATCGCGAAATATGGTAGGCCAAAAGTAACTGGCTCAGAGTATCTTTTGCATGGTAGCGTATCCTGATAACTTTCCACCATAAGCCCCAACATGAAAATCATTTAAAACCTTCTCGGCCTCCTCATAAGTGAGGCACCTCCTTAAAATGGTATCAACACCATGACGATAAAGTGTATCATCGACTATCAGATAATCTTTGGCTTGGTATCAAATACGTCGCTATTCAGAGTGAGAGGTATCGGGTCGAAAAGGTTGATTTTGGAGATAAATGATGAAATATCCATACCAAGGATCAGATTATCCGATCAGAAACAGAGTCTCGTCAGGAATTGATGATTTTGACGTAGTTGCAGTACTACTAGAGGTAAGGTCACAGAGAATTTCAGCCAAATTTAAAGACTTCCTTGACTTGGATTTGATAAATTCCAAATCAAATTCCTGCAAAATGATAATCCATTTTGAATATTTTCCCCCTAAAAATTGACGTGATAAGATATAATTCATGGGGTTGCAATCAGAAACTATAGTAGTTTTGCGGAGCAGGATATAGTGGCGAAATATTTGAACAACTTGAACAACTTCCAAGGAAAGTTTTTCTACATATGAATACTTAACTTCTGTATCATTGAGATTATGACTCAAATAATATATTGGATTTTCTATCTCATCTTATACTTGGACCAATACCATAGCAATGGTTGTTTCTGCAGTGGTGATATATAGGAAATAACAATTTTGATAATTAGGGGATACATTAATGACACCTAGACAAGAGTATCCTTAACAACATCAAAAGAAGCTTGCACAACTTGGTCCCAATGGAAGGGAACCCATTTTTTCAAAATACTAGTAAATCCTTTAGCCATTTTAGCGTAGTTGGGTATGAACCTCCTTAGGAAGTTAGCCTTTTCTTTTTCTGTATCTGAAGTAAAGTTGATGGCGCGAGAAAATCAAGAATGACCTGAACCTTCAATGAGTCGATTAAAATTCCTTCTTTTGAGACGACGAATCCAAGAAAATGACCAGAACCAACACAAAACACACATTTATGTGGATTGAGGCGAATTTTGTACTGTCGAAATCGTAAAAATATGGCTCTCAAATGTATCAGGTGATCAGTCCGATTTCGTGAATGTGCAGGTAAATCATCTAGATAAGGTTGAACAATGTGCTTGATGTCATTGAAAGCATAATCCATTGCTCTCTAAAAAGTTGTACCAATGTTAATTAAACCAAACGGAAGTTTCCTATAAACGAATGTACCCCAGGGACAGATGAATTTTGTCTTATGTTGATCCTCTAGGAGGATATTGATTTGATTGTAGCCAAAAAATCCATCCATAAATGAAAATATTTCGCATCCATCACAGTCGTCAATAATCTAGTCAATAAAGGGAGTAGGATAGTTGTCTTTTGGACAAGCAATGTTGACGTCCCAATAATCGACGTGCACTCTAATGGTTCCTTGTTTTTTCATGACAAGAACAATATTGGAAACCCACTCAATTAGCGGAACAGGATAAATGAAACCAGCACGCAAAAGTTTTTCAACTTCTGCTTTGATGGAAGCAACCTTCTTTGGATGAACAGGTTGAAGGCGTTGACGTATTGGTTTGACATCAAGATACATATTAATAGTGTGTTCAACGATACTAATATCTATGCCTAGCATTTCCTCGTAAGACCAAGCAAATAAATCACGGAATTCATGAAATAAAGAGCGATATGATTTAAGTTCTGATGGAGAACAATATACACTGACATGAATATTTTCTACAATGCCAGGTTTGGTCAAAATATAAATAGAAATGGTTTCTTCAATATTTGACAAATTTCGGTCGGAATCGATTGCATTAATTGGTAAAGAATTCAAAAAGAAATTTTTGATTGATGGATGATATAGTTCACTAAGATGGTTTTCTTCATAATGAGGAAGATGGGAACAATGATGATAATCTTCCCATGGTTCTCCTTCTGACATCATAGCTTCCAAAATATTCTCATCTGTCAAGAACATTGAGGAAAAAGGATCAAAGGGAGTACCAAAATATAAGGAACGATCAACCCAAACAACCGACAACGCTGATTTTGGATTCGCCGCCAAAGCCCGATAGATTGATTGCTATGCCAGCTCAATGGGGCTGGGCGAAAAAAACTCATCCAACGTAACAATTTTAAAATCATCCGTACACTTCCTTAAGCTAGATGGATTGGAAGAGATCATGCAGCATGACTCTATACTTGCAATTTCTGCTGATGTCGCAGGCAGTGGTAATGCAAAGGTTCCCATGAGAGTGGAATCCTTTAAGAGTCCTACACCAATGTTCTGAATTTCTAGTTGGGGTATGTGAACAAACAAAATGCTTCCAGTTACTTGTGAAGCGAAGGAAATAAGGATAGTTAATTAATGATTGTGATAGTACCTTTATATGGGAAGGGAATCATTCGAAAATATGTAGAAACAATTGCAGTCATAGAATATACCCATGGCCTTCCAAGTAGAATATTGTAGTCGAGGGGTCCGTCAACAACTTCGACATCAACATTCATTGTTTCACCCCCTAGTTCAACATGCAAGTTATTAATAATACCACAAGGCTTATATGTACATTTATCAAAAGCCTTCAATGCCATTGATGATTGTGATAAGCGCGGCGAGCCTAGTGACTTCCAACAATTTAGAGACATAATGCATGTAGATTGCTCCCTCATCAATAATAGTATGATGAACAAGGTGATTGAGAACATTTACTTGTATGGATAATTCCAATTCTACTAGTAGTTGCGGCACACAGCCCATATGATTAGAGACGACGAGATTGGAATCAGTTGGATCAATTCCACCAATAGTCGAAAATAAAGCCTGTTTTTGGGAGGGACAATTTTGTAATACCTCAAGAGCAGACATAGCTGAAGGGGATTAAGCCAAATCTTCAACTATATTATCATTTTGTGTAGCACTTGGTCGAGGATTATATGTTTATTTATGAATGACTCCCTTTGGTGGCTTAATTGTCAATTCAGGAATAGCAGTAGGCGGTACTGTTTCCATAGACAGATTCATAGTTGAGGTAGTAGTTTGATCAGTGGCATGACTAACATAGTCTTTATTACGTGTTGACACCAAAATATATGTTGAAGGTTTTGTGACTAATAACATTAGCACTTGGGAACTAGAAGTTGGATCCGTAGCAACCAAATTTGTCCCCGCATTTGGAAATGGGTTTGTCAACACAGCTGACGCATGGGAAGTATTAATGATTTTTTATACTTCAGTGTGGTGAGGAAAATCCATAAAAAAATGTTCCTCATTACAAATTATGCATGGACAATGATGTTTCCTAGATCTAGACGATTGATCAAATGATCTTTCCTGCGGGTTAGAAGTTTTCTTTTTCTTAGGTTTCCCTTTTTTCTTACATCCAAGTTGCTTGTCACTGTTGCCTTTTTCAAATGACATGACATTAATTTCGGAAGTAGGAGTAGGATCAGATGTAGTAGTATGATGTGTTCTTGTAGTACCAATCAATCCGTATCTAGCATGAGAGTCCTTTAATTGAGGAGGAACAGTAAAATTAGATCTCAGTGCGTTAGGAATTTTTTCATAGAGCATGCGAGAATGATTATAAATCAAGTCTAAATATTAGGCATAAGAAATAGCCTACTCTTCAGTGAAGACACCACCCTTAGCCACACCCTCAGTTATAGATGGTAACAGGGACTTAATGAACCACTCAGCAAGAAGATGATCGAGAAAAAATGTCTTAACCATTCTACAATGATGACGCCACTCATGAATATGATAAAAAATGTGAGTAGCATTAGTGTGTTTGAAATTATTCAAGAGTTCCATTCCAGTTTCATATCGTATGGGTAACTGGAAGCGAATCAAAAAGACAGTAGTTAGGGCAGTGAAATTATCAAAAGAAGCTCTAGGTAAATCAATGTAATATTTTGTAGCTGGACCTGTGAACGTACATTGGAAAAGACATAGTCGAATAGAATCATCATTCAGGTAGTTTGATGAACACCACAAACGATAAGTCATGACATGAGTCGATGACTCTTCCCCAGGGTTTCCATTAAACTTAGGAATATCCGAGGGTAATTTGTGAGGTATCGCTGGCCACCAAGGAGCATAGTTGATTGGATCATTGGTTAGCTGATTTAAATCTGCTAACTCTAAAGTTGCAACAAAGGGAAACTGTCGATTAAGGTCGGGTTAAGCATAGCCAAGGTATGATGGAATTGCTTGAGAAAAAGTTCTTTGAGCACCAACATAAGGAATCTGCTGCTGGTAACCCAGATAGAGGTTGTTTTGAAAAGAAAACACTTGAGGAGTCTGTTGACCAAAACCTGGATATGATACTTGTTGAAATGAAGTTTGTGGCGTTTGTGCCTGAGGCTGCCAAGGGGTCTGTCCACCAATGCTATAACCCAAATTAGGATAACTTGGATTCAGTTGAGGATATGTATAACCTGTTTGTGGCTATGAAATCCCATAAAATGGTAAAACAACTTGTAAATAAATGATTCCGGGTACAGGCTGTTGCAAATTAACCAAAGAATTTGGATTCTATGGACCCAATACTGGAGGGTATTGAGTTGAAGGATTTGCTTGAAAAGGTTTTTGTACAACATTTTGATTCTGTAACATGGGTAAAGATGTACTAACCAGTGGAAAAGATGTGGGTGTAACAGGTTGGATTGGTTGATACGATTTTACAGCTGTTTGTTGTTGTATAGACAGAGTTTGTTGCCAATGAAAAACATTCGATTCGACAAAAAGTGATGGAGTACTATCATATTGGGTGATCAAAGGTTGCCCCCCAGCATGAGGAGGGTAATAAGACGGAAAATACTTCTCTCCAAATGCAAGAAGTCCAGTTGATATGTTACTGGATGGAATAGACCCAGAAGGACCGGCTTGATATTGCCCTGATGATGTGTATAAAGAATCAAACCTTTCAGTACTCACTATAGGATTACCAGTTAGAATACCGGATGATGACATTGGTAAATTCCATGGTTTTGAAGATGCACCAGAGAAAATTCTAGATAAAGATTTATAACCCGATGGGACCATAGGGACACCATGAAAATATGACTCTGGTGAAGTTGTAAACATCGACGGGGTTGCGAGGGCAGGTACTGACGTAATTGGAACACATGACCCAACCGAAGACGTTGGTTCAGGCATGGTTACTTTACCAAAGGTATACCCTTTTGAATCGACGAGACTTTGAATAGGATCAAGATCAACCAAAGCAGAGGATGGTGATTGAGGAAAATGCTCGTATAGGTAAAGGTCCTCCCCAAAATGGATTGGAGTTAAGGGTTTCTCATCTTGTGGGATTTATTCAATCGAAATTAAACCAGGTGGAAGTATTTCACTGTCGGGCCCAAAGTATATTTCAGGATAATGATTGTGTGATATGGGAGTTTTAATGGCTATAGAAAATTGTGGAATGACCAAGGTAGGAACAACTTCTGGTTGTTCGACTTTGTGATTCAGACATTCTGGAAAATAAGAGATAGGATCTGGATAAATTTATGGTTGAACAACATTGGGTCCAGGAGTTATGGTCTCACTGATTGGATGGATCATGACCATGGGTAGATGTGAAGACTCCGTCTCGACAACAGTAGACTAACCAGGATGTGTAGAAACAACTTGAGCTAACTCTGGTATATGGGAAGATGATGCTTCTCCAGAGGTATTGATAGTACTTGATTCGGTAGAGTGATGTCGCCTTCTCCGACCAGGAGTAACTTCTGGTGGTAAAGGTGGTTTCAATGCTAATCTACACGAACCATGGGGGAAAGGATTTTTTTCTTCCACGATTACTGATTTATTTTAACCAAAACAAAATAAACAAAATAAAAGGATAATTATAGGCAAAAGGTTTACCAATAAACTGTGAACTGCAGAATACCTCTTGCGAACGAAGAAGTATGGGCAAGAAATCTCCCCAAATGTTGTGTTCGGTGTATCAAAATCTACAAGGCAACCGACTTGGTTCACTATGGATGGATAACACCTAAAATGTGTCCTCCAAAATATACTCGAAGGTACGTGGAGGCCCAAGTCCGTATTAGCGCTGTCTGATGCAAAACCACATAGTGAGAGCACCCCTTTATACTTTTCATACTGTCACAATGCCCGATATACCCGAAAGTATGTGGACGAGCTACGATATACTTACGTATATGGAGTGAGGTATCACACTCGAAATGTATCACAGACAATTAACGATAGTTTCTATGTTTTATGACGTCGAAACACGTCTCTAGCCTTGACCTTCTAAATGTTATCGTTATGGTTCCAATGCTTTTTTAGGTAAATTGAGATAAATTTTAAGTTGATCTTGTTTATCAATTTTCCTTTCAAAGGTTCACCACGATGATGTATTGGAAATTCCTAAAATGCAAACTAAGAATGATAAGAAATATTTCACTTTTAGTTTTTCAATGAAAATCTTAACTACTAGAGAGAAAGAGCAATCAATTTGAGAAAAAACAAATCAAAGAGCACAAAATAAATGCATCTTTCCTAATTGTTCCTTTTGCAAAACACACAATCCAGTACATGCAAATGTAGGTTTTTATTTTCAAGTTCCTTTAATGTCATGAATGCAGAAAAGAAATTAAGTGCATAAAATCAATAAAAACAAATGCCTTTTACTTTTGAGAAATGAGGAATATAAACAACAATTTCTCTTTTGAAGGAAAAATGAGGAATTAAACAACAATTTATCCTATCAGGAAATAAAGAATTTATGACAATTTCCTTTTCAGAAGGAAATGGATCTAATGCGACAATGAAAATACTTTGAAATTAATTTGTCAATGATAAAGAAAAACCATTAAACAAACATTGAACAAACTATTCTTTCAAAGGAGGAAGAGGTAGATAAGTTCACTGGTCAATATGAGGCTCACGCTTTTCAAAACACAGAAGAAAAAAACTGAAACAAATTGCAATGACAAACTCAAGGGAATTTGGATGGTTTCAAGAGGCAACACAGTCTCTAAAGGGAGACACTGCTTTGCAATGCAGGCCTGAAAGGGGGACAATTCTATGCAAAGCACTGTGTCCTATCCAAAAGTGCGTTGAGTGCAGTGTACATTGAAAAACACAAATGTTTAGCATACTTCTAATGCAAATTTGGATTTCAAAAACCTAATCTTTATGGGTAAAATCTACTTGGTGAATAAACAAAGAAAATCAGAGGCAAATACACCTAGGATGAAGGGTAAATTCCCCAATGGAGTCGCCAATTTTTTATTCGGAATTATGTATTACAGATAAAACATTCTTCCCTAGACATGTGCTTATCTAGAACAACAGGTTAAATACTTTATGAATATATTTCCTAATGGTAAACAGACACAGAATGAAATAAGAAGCTTACTTGGAGTCCAAGCGCTTCCAAAGTCTCCTTCTGTCGCTTTAGTTGTAGCTTCAAATTCCAGCTGGCTGTGAAAAATATTTCTTGCAAGAATGAACACTAAACAACAAGAGATAGCAATAATACAGACATTTATTCTAGTTATTTAGCTAAATCAAAAAAGCATAAACCATATACATCAAATAAGAAATCATGATATGGAAAATCAAAGCTTATACAGATGCATATACAGAAAGATAAGCGGTAATCATTATTAATGATAGAAGGGGAGGTTACAACCCAGTGATTGATTTAGTGTCACCATCTCCAGCAACATCCTAGCCTCATCACAATGCAGATATCTCCAGCAATATGTCACTCAAATCAAATCCTCAATTGAAATTCCACCAACATTTCTGTACTCAAATTCTTCCTTATCAAACACTAAGATCTATGTTCAATTTATAGAGGAGTTGAAGGTAGTTTTACAATCAATGACTTTCCAATAATAGGCAAGACATGTTCCAAATCTCGTAGATGTCAAATGGACACATGTATTCGATGTTTGACACATGTGAACTCTTCTAGAAGGAATTAGCCAAGTGGAGATTCCAGAACAATGAGAATTTCACTCCCAATGTGACCAACACACCTGTGAATGTCGGGAAGTGCTTTGCAGAGCAGCCTTGAATGCAGCTACCTGCATATGAAACGCACTTAGTCCCTTTAGAGGCATCGTTAATGAGCTCTCATATGATATATTATAAACTTCAAATCTTGGAAACCTTTACAGATGAAAGTCTTATAAGATTTGTCTTTTTCTTTGTCTTAAGGCATGTAGCATCTGAAATGATAGGGAATGATAGACCCTTAATCATTGGTCCTAGAGATGATGCCCAGTTAACCAGTTCATTGGGAATGGTGCCCAAATTGACCTATAACACTCCTGCGAAATGTGTTATTAGAGACGGTATTAAGTCAATGCTTGTATTGACCCATGAATAATCATGCAGATATTGAAGCTCAACCTTTCCATATCTTTTATCTGGTATAGTAATGTTAAAAATTGTGTTCAAACCTAGTGTTGGTTCATCAATTATCATAGTTGCAAATAAATTGGAACTTGTATCCACTTTAATATCACTTGTGATGTTATTATTCTTCAACCGAGTGTTCAAATATCCCAGAAAAAACTCTCCTCTCTTAATGCTAGTAGATTTAAATGCCAATCCAGTGGATGTGTAGGAAGTGAAACTAAAGTTCCGATTGAAATTGTAATCCTTGTTAAGAATATCTTTGGTCTTCTTTCAAATTTCGGAGTACAGTCCAGGTCCCTTTCCCATGGCTAAATTCCTTCAATTCCTTTCCAAAAAAAAAAAACCTGAAGAAGGAAGAAGCTCTGACCTAGTAAGAAATGAAAGAAACTACCATCATTCCACCTCATATAAATTTAACTAAAACATTATTTTCCGTACATCAACAAACTGTGAGTATTTACTATTAATGGTGAGATATTTAAAATTATAATATTTACAATAATCATGACATAACTAGAATGATAACATTTTTTATAACCTCGGCATGACTAAATGTACAGAGTTAGAAGGCATGAACCATAACCATGCGCCATATAGTTGGAAAACCATTACAGATAAAGTGAAATTGTCCCTTGTAACACAATAAATTATATTCAATGTCCAATTTTACTTATCCATAGACCTTCAACAAAGAAGAAATCTGAAACATAAATCTAAAATCATTTAAGTAAAAAAAAAATAAACCCAAACTTACAAATAAGTAAATTCATAACTTGAAAGAAGTAAACAAATGCAAATAAGTTGGACTTACAAGGAAATAGAGACCATGCTCAAACCAATCCCATGATATTTATTCCTAACATTAAAGGCATAGGCCATGGTAAGGCAAACAAATATCACTACAGAAATTTATGACTTGACATTGATTCCAATCCATAGTAAGGAAAATTTCATCATGTATTTTGTGGGCTTCATTTTATATTTCAAGCTATTAAATACATCAACATTGGTGAGATGGAATATGGAGAAACACTATAGTTGGAAGAATCTCTAATGAGATCAATAAACATTAGAACTTGTCCAAAACTCTATAATGGGGCCACTTAAAAAAGGCTATTCAACAACATAACTAGATTTGTGCCTTCTGCAAAACTCAAAAAATACTAGTGAGTAAAAACACATTTGGAAAGTCGCATGATTGTTGTAACTGCAAGAAAATAGAGCTTTAATTAAATATTTCAAGCTATAAAATTTGATAGGAGTTGATGATGAACTTTGATGAGTGACTAGAATGGTCACAAAACACTATCAATTAATATACATTAACAATTTTTTACAACATCACTCAACAAAGATGCAACAGGGAAAAACGTTACAGAGGAAGAATATATCCATATGCATATTGTACATGATATACTCCTCCAAGGAAAGGATACTAAGGTAATGGGCATATAAATATCATATGGATGGTGCAACTGTACCATGGAAATTTACAATCCCTTTAAACTCCTCAAATGATAAAAAAACAAGCCCATTTTTTACAACTCAAAACCAAGAAACCTTGACTGCTTAGTGTTTACCATATCAAACTTTAAGCATGCAGTTCCTGCCAAGAATTCAAATAGCTGAGTGTATGTATGATCTCCAACATGCATCTCACAAGTTGCAATAAGTCCTCCTAGCCTTTTTACAATAATACAATTTGGGTAACTCACAATGCGAGTAAAATAAGATACTGGTTTCTCTGAGGCGCCAATGTTCTATAACATAGTAGGAAGAAATTATGGGAAATTTGTTGGATATTGTTGGGTGAAACCCAACTTGGCATCGATTTTGGCCAAATCTCTGCATTTTTAGGAGTGGAGTGTGAATTATACCGCGCAGCACAACATTTTTGATATACTGCGCAATATGTTGGGGGCTTCGGGGTGGGCCGAATCCCCTCCTTTTGTAATGGGTTTGGGTTAGATTTTCATTTATTTTCCTTAGCCCATGGTATTTGGAACAATGTTTTGTAACGATGTAATACTATATAAATCGATGTAAGGCTATGTTATAAGTATAAAATATGTGATTATAAATTCTATGGTTACAGGCTAGTTTTGTATCTATATTGGTAGTGAAGGAAAGGCTTTGCATCTGAGTGCACATAGACTTTGGAACAATCTACAGCTATGTGCGCAAACCATCAGCAGATGTGTGCACAGTTCATAGAGTTCAATTTATTTAAAATATCCATCATAATAGAAAATAATAAGTTTTTGAAGATATTTTTTTTCTTATGTGTTTCTTGTCTACTTGCTTAATATTAGTGTTGCAAAGTAGTTGTTAAAATTTTGTGTTATAACAGTGGAGTTTATGATGTTGTATAATGTGTTCTGTTGAATGTGGTGAATTAAGTGAAGGGTTTAATACTTTCCAATCAGTTTATATATGTAAAAGGATAATAAAATCTCATTAGATTTTCCACATCATGTTGTCCCTCAAGGGTGCAGAAATCTGGTTCTACAACCACCCATAGTCACCTCGGGGTGAGACTGTGATATTCTTGTAGGTCAGTGCCGAAAGGTTTGTTTATCAATGGTTTTTTTGATGCGCAACATAGATAAAACATGGGTCAAGCCCAAACAAGCCAAAAAATGGTTTTATTGTCACGATTGGGATCTGTTTTAGGGATATGTGGACGTGGCACTCATTGAAGAAGGAAATTTAAGACTGGATAGTTTAGAAGGAATGAGAATTCGTAGATAAAGAGAACAAAAACCCTCATCTGACATCTGAACCATGGTTGAAAAGGTATATTTTCACAGATCAGTACAAAATTTTCTTTCGATCATTCCCAGGTGAATTATTTGATTGGGTGTCGAGGTTGAATGAAAGGAAGGATTTCTTTACGAATGATGAACCTACAGTGTGGAATCCTGAGTTGATACAACAAATCAAGAGTTCTAACAACAAGATTTCAAGGGTTTTTTATTTATGGATTGATAACATCTTAGGAGGTTTTATTACTGAATTCACAATAGATTTGACTGTGTCTTACAAAGAAGAGAAAATATTATTTAAAGGACTGTGAGGTAAGTATCTGAATTCTTTGAAACTCTAGATTAAGATGCTTTTGTGTGACAAGTGAGTTTTGCGGATGCAATTAGACTGATATCTTAATTATGTTTGGAGGAGGAAGTAAATCTAAGCAAGAAATCAGTACAACGTGAAGTGGAAAAAGGTATAGGGTAGATACCATACAATTGAAAAGAATATCTGAAGACCTTCTTAGAGACTTATTATATCCCTTTGTTGATTGAATATGAAGGTGAAAAATAATAAAACTACCCAAAGAACTCCTAGGAAACCCCGCAGTATACCCCCTTCGATCCTGAGACTTAGTCGAAGCCCAAATCTAGTATTATTAAAGGTGTTTGTGGTCTTCTTTCTCCCCCTACCCCTGCTTCCCCCATCCCCTTCCCCCTCCCCTTTACACCCCAAAAATAGGTAAGGATGATGACATTAAGCTACCTGTTTTCAGAGGAACTAGTTCAGAGAAGCTAGAGAAGTTTTTTTTGTAGTCCAAGTTGTAAGGATACCAAAGCAGATCACTGATAAATACATAAAGAATATGTATCTCATTATGATGATGCAAGATAGATAACTGGCATGGTACATGAACTATTCGGCCACTCACAATGGTACATTTTCAGATATTAAGCAATCGCTAATACGGGAGTTCAAGAAGTCCAAGTCTCAATCACAGTTCATTACTTAGTTAAAGAAGATCAAATAGAAAGTCAATGAGTCTGTTTGGGAGCTTAATCAAAGGTTTAAGGTGTTATTGGATCAAGTGAGTTTCAACAAACCCCTAGAGCAGCATAAGGAATGGTTTATAGTTATGTTGTTGCTACGTATCAGGTTTCCATTCACACAACAGAAGATAGCAACTCAAGTCGAATATTTGGAAATTGCAATGAAGTTGAAAGCTTCACCAATAGGAGACACTAATGTAGGTATGTACCAGATTTAGTGTTAGATAGAAAACATGACCTTGCAATTGCAGGATATCTATAAGGGAAAAGAAGCTAGAGAAGAAGTGTGGTGTAAAAAATAGAAATCAGAGGGCCATTTTAAGGAACAGTGCCATGTTTTCAGAGATTACTTGGCTAGTGGAGCACCTGATATGTTGAATTTAGGATCTAGTGAGTGGTACGAGATATGTAGAACTAGAGGACAACATCACTCTGAAGAATTTTATTTGTTGCAAAAATATTTGCAAACCCAAAGGAAATTGTTTTGAAAATTTTGCAATTCAATAGGACATGATGAAAATAATTTTCGAAGTTATGATCTAATGATGGAGCACAACACTGATGCTTATAGAATGCAAGAAGAGGAGCATGCACATGAGGCCAGTGGAAAACAGGGTGGTAGAGGAGGTTATCAAGGAGGAGTTCAAGGAGGTGGAGTTGGTCGAGGAAGAGGACATGTATTTTTCTACAATTGCGGCCAGGCGGGTCATTTGAAAGAGATTGACAAAATCCTACTATGACAGGTAAGTATTTCAAATCCTTTGATCATGTATTTGAAGAGTGTCTTGTACTCATGGAGAAAATGAAAGAGAAAATAAAACAGTAGCCCACAAAAAACATCCAAATGATGAAGGCTGAAAGAAGGACCGATGAACCTTGTGTTAATATTGTCACTAGAAGTGGAGTTGCGACTAGAAGTGATAAAGAATATGGAAAGAAGGAATTAAAAAATATAGGTGCATGGGTTAGAAAGAATATGGAGAAATTTAATGTTTTTGATATTTAGAGAGAAAATAAGGCATTTATGGATGTGAAACAAAGTTTTATGGATGTAGGAGCTTTGAATTCTACTTCACAACCACGGACTAGTAACCGTGACATGATAGTAGTTCTGACACAGAACCAAGCAGCGACGTGGGATCAAGTTGTGCAACATAATTCAGCAGATCGGACTGGTAATTTGAGATATTTTTTTGTGTATTTGTATGAAGTTATTTATAGATCAAAAGGCTATATAAGGGCTTTAGTAATTGATAAATTCTTGTGCATCAAAAGGGACACCGTGAATTGAGGTGTGTACAGTTAATAATGTAAATTGACATAAGATATCTGGAAAAAAGATGAGACTTAGTGTGAAGTTGGAGAATATGAAATGGATCAGGTTATTCTGGATTTGGGATCTGATGCTAATGTTTTGACAAATAAGACATGGGAAATAATGGGTAAGTCAAAGCTACAATGGTAAAATATTCAGTTAAGACTCGCAAATCAACAAAATATATTTCCTATGGGAAGACTATTAGGTGTCACAGTAGATATTGAAGGAGTTTTCACCCTCGTTTATTTTGAAGTAATAGAAATTGTTGATGACAATAATCCTTATCCTGCTTTTCTTGGAATTGATTAGGTAATGGAAAATCTAGCCATCATCAATCTAATACAAGGAAAATGATATGTTATCCATGATAACCATTAGTTTTGTCTTGAGTTAATTAGAGTAAGTCACTTAGGGTTGGATAGGATTTTTTTAATTTGATATTTTCAAAATTTTTGCATGTATGAGGGTTTTTTAGTGAGTTTGAAAAGGTAATAATTAATTTTTATTGATGTCATTGTCATGGAAAAATCCAAAATTTCATTACGCATAAGGTGATCTGGTCATTATGGTGAATTTAACACTTTAATAAACCTCCGCAACAAATTCAATTTAAACAGGTCAGAATTTTCTATGAAAGTTCTAGGCATTTCTGTAGCAAATTCATGATCCTGAACACAGGATTTGATACAAATTTCGTTTTTTCTGCTAACTATGGGAAAAAGGGTACAAAGTGTCATAAAATTTTTAGTCAAAGGATTTTCCAAGCATATTGGCTCATCGTTGCACCCTTTTTCCATCATTTGTAAATGCATGTATCATAGCTGCTTCATCATCATATTCCCTATTCATGCCTTCATTTCAATTTCTTGTTTTGAATATGCTCCTTTCTCATCCTTGTGAGTTTCTTGAGCTACTTTGAGTATCTTAGTATCGGTCTAGAGGTCTAGGAGGTTGTCTAGTTGTCTCAGGTTAGGTTCTATTAGTGTTAGAGCTCTGTGTGTTATCTCTAAAACATTTTTGAGGTGTCAAAGAAGGGGTTGTTCAACGCATCTTGAAGCCATGGCATCACAAAAGAAGTACTATAAAGGAGTATTTTTTGTTAGGTACGAGCCCATGGACGTGAGGTTGCTTGAAGAAGACCTCACCTTCTCACAAGCATTTTCTAGTGTGGGCTGCCTCCGATTTTGTCAAAAATTTTAGGGTTATCATCGACAAGTTTAGAAATCCTTTGATATCAATTTCACAAGCACAAGATAGAAAGTAGTCATGTTGAATTTTTCTGTTTCTCCTGGCACAATTTCACAAGTCACTGAGATCCCAAGGTTAGGAGAGTCATGGTTCAAGGTAAATAAATTTAAATTGTATAATTGTGATGAATTCTTGAAAGAAGAGCATAGAGGCATAGATATGACTTCAGGAATCCCTAGAACATGCCTTAAGGAATATTTTTCTAAGTTTTTTATGGTGATTTAGAAGTATTTCACCTATGAGGGTATATTCCATATAGTATATCAATACCACTTCAAATTATTTCTATACTTTACAGGTAAGAAGCCCCTGGATATGCCTTTTTATTTGTTTAGGAGCTTGAGAAAATGGTAGACAAGGTTCAGGCCAAACCTAAAATGAGTGATACCTCAACTTTTCACCATGATCTAATCAATTTGTTGGTGGTTGAAGAATTAAAAAAATTGAACAAATATTACCTACATTTTTGTTTTTAAGTGGCTATGAAGTTGATGTTGTCACCCCTAGGAAAAAACCAAGATCTAAGTCCACTACCATCAGGGAAAGACAAGAAATATGAAGCAGAACCCGTGGTTGACCATGAGGTAGTGATGCAGCCTATGGAGCTAGAGGTTGAACAAGTGCAGAAGACTATAGTGCCAAAGAACACCTCTACAAGAAGTAAAATGAAAGCATATACAAGGACACAAGGGAGGGTTACAAGAAGGAAAACTGAGGGAAGACAAAAATTAACAGACATAATAGAGAAAATTCAAATTTAAGAAAGTCCTATTGTACAGCCTGCTGAGATCAAAGAGACAGTCACCCAAAATAAAAACAAAAGAGCCAAGAAATTGGACTTTGCGCAAGAAGACTCAAGGTTTATCATAAATCCTAGAAAACCATTCAAAAGATTACAATAGTCTAAGCAAAAGATGCCTAAGAAAACATTGATGCCTGAACAGACACTAAAGAAAAAGTTTCCATCAAAAGAAAAATTGCTAGGGGAGCCTCCAAAAGAGGAAGAATTAGTGAAGAGAAGTAAAGGTAAAGAACATGCACAAGAATATACTCAGGTAGACCTTATGCAATAACAATTAAAGAATGCTATAAATGAGGTAATACAATCAAAATTTCTTTTTGAGGAATTGAAGAAAGACATTTATAAGCAACTGGATGTTTAGAATGAAGTGGAAGATAGGTTAAGAAATATGCTAAAGAGGACATTGGCTCTACATTGGATGATGAATCATATATGAAAAATAAATAGGTGGATGCAAGTAGGGAGAAGAAGGCTGCAAGATCAAGCCAAATACCTACAAGCACAAATGCAGATGATACAAGTTTAAATTTTAAAGAGGGGCCTAAAATTCATTACTGTTAATGATGATGCTGCTCCATAAACATGGTAAGATTACATTTTTTTCTCTATATTATGGCTTATGCTATTATACAGGCATGTATAGGATTCTACAAATGTTTTGGAGGTGATAGAAGGAAGAAAGTGCAAAATCTCGAGAAACTAGGCACTTTCGTAGCAACTCCCAGGCTTAGAGACAGAAATTTGCTACGAAAGTGTTATAGCTTTCCATGAGGGTAAAAATCAACACAAATTTCACAAAAAAGATGGCTCAAGGAATATGTTTATCCCATTAGCCTCAAGGAATACCCTAGAATAGTCATAAAGGTTAAATATTATACCAAGGGTGGATTTTGGCACTTGCTATGAAAGCTCACTACTAAAGTACATGTACTCTATTTTTGTCCAGCGTTAGGAGTTTTTGATGATTTTGGGTAGTCAATGCAGTGAGGAAGTGGATAAATCATAGGATAAGAGAATACATATTATTATGCCACTTGTTTAAGGGGACAACTCATCAGTCAACCTTCAAGTGCCTCACAACTCATCAAGCCAACAAATGATGAAAGCTGATCAATACAACTCCTATCTCAATTCAGGTTCAAGAGGGCTTCACTCTAGTTTTTCAACTAGCCAACACCTCAAGATGTCAGTTTGGTTCGATAAATATGACAAGCATACTTTGTTAGGTTTTTTTTGGAGTTATTAATGGTCATAGAATCCTTTTTGAATACCAACTCTATCAAAACAGAAAATGTCCCTATTAAAACTCAATGTGATGTAATCATACTTGAATTAGGTCTCTAGGTCAGGGTATCAAAGTCTAGCCAAGGTGGCATACCATTGTAAAAGAGACCTCACTTTATAAATGAGGAATTTTTTGAGTTTGTAAACGTTGATGAATGTTATGAGGAGGTTATTCTATAAGGTTTCTCTATTAAGATAATATATAGTTTACAATAGTTGTATTTCAAAACCTGGAATTTCTTGTTGGCTGATGTATTTTTCTCTTTGAAGTTTGTATATTGTCATCAGCTTCATGGTATTATGATTACTTGGAATTCATAATTGTATTCTCCAATTTCCTTCATATGCTATGTTTTTTTTGTAAAAGTTATGTTTTTTAAGCCAATTTTCCTTAGCTTCCATGAATGCATATGCTAGTAATTGAATTCCTTTAACACACTCCATGCCCAATGGTAGAATTCATACACACTTCCACCTACAAAATCACATAAACCATAAAAATATTTAGCCATATGCAATATACATTTTATCTTGAGTATTTCATTTTTCCTTTGACAGATCCCTCTCTGATTGGAAGGGATAATTTCCAATCCAAAGTGGTTTGAAATAGTTGTGCTAGGTTTCCCATTGAACAAGCCAACTGGTTCCAGCTTAGTGATAACATGATATTTGAAGGAAGAAATATTAGGGTGATTTTTCCTTTATATCCATTAGAAGGAGTCAAATATACAAAGCCAGTGAGAGAAGAATATAGTGCATCAGACATTGATAACATCTATCAATTAACAACCAAGGAAGAAGATTATATTAACCCTACTACAGATGGAAAGTTGAGTTTGGATCATGATAGTACCTACACATCATATTCATAAGAAGAATTAGAGAATTGGAAGAATATATTGCATGAAATATCCACAAAAAGTTGTGCAAGAATAAGAAAAGTAGTTTGTTGTATGACATATGAAATATGTAACCTACCTTATTTTGATGGTTTGGGAAATGTAGAAATTTTGCATAGATTTGGCCCTTCAGGTAGTAAAGGAGAAGATATTTGAAGGTGTAGCCACACTGACATGGAAGTAACCTAATTTGGATATGTAGATGGATTATGCACTATAAGAAGAATAATACCCCTAAAACATCAACATACTAAAAATAGAAGGGAACCACGAAGTGCATGGACCAAAGATATACATGCCAGATATCACACAACCATTAAATACCAAGAAGGTGAATAAAGGAAGAGCCCGAGTTTGCAACAATAGGACATTACTGGGACAAGGAGACAGTCGGAAAAGTCACGAAATTACTGCATGAATATCAAGAACTCTTTCCCACTAAATTTTCAGATATGAAGGGAATATTAGAAGATTTGGGGGTCATGAAGATTCCCATGAAATCTAATGTGAAGCTAGTCAAGTGGATACCTTATATGTTGAACCCAAAGTACAAGGAGAATTGAAGATAGAACTGGATAAGATGATAACAACATGGATTATTGAACCTATCAAAGAATCAGAATGGGTAAGTCCTATAGTGGTGCAGGAAAATAAGACAAAAGGAGAGATCAGGATATGTGTAGACCTAAGGAATTTGAACGATGCATGCTTACATGGTGCTTTTCCCATCCCTTTCACAGATGAAGTATTGTATAATGTAGGATTTTAGGAAACCTATTCATTTATAGATGGATTTTTAGGATATCATCAGATCATAATTTCAACTGAAGATTGCAACAAAGACCACCTGTAATATTCCTAAATTAGCTTGCAGCTAATTGGAAAATTAAAGTTTTGTTTTTTCACTTAGATAGGTGAATAAATAGGTATGGAGACCCATAAATCTTTTTTTAAAGAATAAAACCACTTCTCATGTAAAAGTGGATCATCTTTCCAGCTCAATAAAGCACCCTAAGGTGTGAACAGGGGCTAAAACATTTTGACTAGCTCAACCTTGACCAAATCTACAGTGTTGTCATGGAGGAGTGGCCATCAATGAGTGAAAACACAGCTTTAGATGGAGGTGCCTTGTGTGGAAGAAGTAATCTCATTGGAAGTGGTTTATGGTTTGAAATCTCTTGTCTTATAAAGGAAGGGAATGGTAGCATTAGAAGGTGGTTGATGTATATGATATTTTTTTGAATATATGGTCTGTTTTGACATATATATTTCTCTTATTGATTAGCTAAGATTGAATGTTGTTTAGCATTGGGTGTTCATGATCGGGAATCCCACCACTTCCCATTGAGTAGCTCTTGGGAGAGTTTGTATTGCATTGTCCACTATCTAGCTTAGGGCCAAGCTTCTTCTTTCAACTACAGCGTAGATCCTGTTGAGGGTTTGGTTTTTTTTGCAAGTTGTAGCAAGTGAATACTAGACCTTTCAGATCTTGGCCATTTCAGTGCTCCTTTTCAGTGGAGGAGGTTTCTACTTCACTGGGAGGACAATATTGAAGACATTGATCATGATTTTTAGAACTTGGCATCAGGCCCACCATGTTTTGATCCCTACAATGCAGTTTAGATCCAGATCTGTGTTATTTTTGTAGGTGCAGTTACACGGTGATTTGGCACACCATTTAGAGAGTGGATTTTCTAGTGTTTGGGATATGCCCTTCACTTTGGAGATTTATTGGAGGAGGCTATTCTATTTTTCATATCAGTTCAACCATACTTTCCATATATATATTATTCAGTAGATTTGCAGTCTTAGATCTCAGATCTACATCTTGTACTTGGTGTTTTACTGAAAACCCCAAGGGGGTTCTATAGAGGAGCTTGTATAGTGCATGGATCTAATATATATCTAACATTTTATGCACATAGTAGCTCTAGATCTTATGTATAATCTACTATTGTTGCAGAGGCAATAAAATAACGCTGTAAAGGTTTTCCAGCTTTTACATATAGTTGCAACACCTCATATTGATGGATTTTCTTCATTGGAAACTTGCTTTTATTGTTATGCATCTTATGGGCCATTTCTTGCACTTATTTTTTTGCTATAATAACATATGAAAGGTCACCATATTGGCCTGTTGCTATATAAATGATGATCTATGTTATTCTTCCATCATTCTGCATTATATTGCTGCTTTTCCCATTTGGGAATATTACAGTGGTATCAGAGCATAATCCTGACACAGCCTGTGCATCTTGAAAAGCCATTATGTCATGTAAGGAAGCTTCTCATAGAAAGAAGAAGATATGCAAGAGAGATGAAGGAAAAATTTCATTATCCGGAGGGAAGGAGTTCTCAAAAGTTCTTCTTCAAACTATGCAGTGCATTAGAAGAGACATCAAAGAGATGAGAATGGAGAGATGTAGAGATTCTCCAAGAGGGCTTGTACATGAAGAAAGCTTCAGATATTCTCATTACGGGTGTGAGAATTTAGCTACACCATCATATCTACAACGCTCTACCTTTCCTAGGCTCATAACAAGAGAGATGGAGGATGGAGATGTGCTAAAGGAGGAGACTCTTGGTGACTATCTTCAAGAATATGAATCTCAAACTCAGAGATTTAGAGATCATCTAAACTTCCAAGGGTTTTGGATGATCAAAGAGGAAAGAAGACTTAGCAATCAAAATGGAGGCAAGAGGTGCAAGAAGCATGATTTTGGTACATTATTTCTATCTACCTTTGATGGGTCGCCTAAATGTTCGGCTAGGGCTTGGGTGAACGAGCTAAACACCTATTTGCAACAACAACAAGTTTCAGAAGATGAAGCCATTAGAGTAGCAACATTGCAGCTTGAAGTTAAGGCTTATGCTTGGTGGTTTTTTGAATCTTCTTCATTAAAATATGCAAATATATCTACTTATGCAAGGCTCACTTGAAGGTTATTAAAAAGTTCTGATGAAAAACATTCTAAAACTTCCTTGATTGAGCTAGCCAAGCATAAACAAACAAAACCTTTGCATGAGTTGGAAGGATCTATAAATCCAACTCCATTTCATAAAACTATTTAGGGGATTAAAAAATTGTAGAATACCTTGCTATAGGCAATATACCCACTTCAGAAAGAGTTCTCTTCACAAAGGGAAGACATGAAGGTATATTTTTGAAAATAGGATCAAGCCAAAGAGCCTCATGATAATGATAAGGCACCCTCCTGATCCGAATGGAAAATGGCATCCACCCATGGAATTTACCCATGGTATTGTAAATGGCATCGAACCATGGTATTTATTCACCTATGGTATTGTAAGTGACATCTATCCATGATATTCATTCACCCATGGTATGTATCCACCGATGGTATTCATCCACACATGGAATTTACCCATGGTATTGTAAGTGGTTTCTACCCATGGTATTGACCCATAGTATCCACCTATGGTATCTACCCATGGTATTGTAGCTCCAAAAAAGGCTATAAATAACAAGCCTAACTTTGTAAAAGGACAAATTTTCCACCACAATGTAGCTTCTACAGTTATTCTCTGTTTTAATGATTTTTTTTTTTTTTTTTTTTTTATTTATTTATTATTATTTTTTTTTTTTTTTTTCTGGAATTCTAATTTTGCAGATCTTTTCAGATCCATTTCAATTTTTAAAATCTTGGGGGCCTCTATCCAAGATTTGGATGACCTCCATACATGATGAAGAGAATATAAGAGGTAACAACACCATGACAATAGTATCAGATCTAGTACCTCATGAAGAGGAAGATGGAGCATTTTCTCAAAAGATAAAAACCCTTGCACTCTTGCAAAGAGTTCCAAAGAATCTCACATATGGATATTAGGGCATAGCCCATGTGAAACATGTGCCATCATTGAAAGATTGTGAGATATTGAATATAGAAGAAGATAAAGGGGAGGAAAAGCATCATATGATGAGAAGTACACACCCCTCTCTATTTTAGAATATTGATGCATAGAAGAGGTTGGATAATTTGTGCAGTGAGGAAAGGGACAAATCAGTCCACTCACATATACATCCTGATTTAAGCCTTGATTTTTCATTACATGGAGGCATTCCACCAGGGAGACCCCTTGATTGGAATATAAATAAATATTTCTCTCAACATGGTGCAACATTGATATATTTGGCTAAGGAGACTTGGGAGGAGCTAGAACAGTGTAGAGAATCTTTGGTGGGTCCAAAGGAGAGGTGAGCAATTTCCTGATATGGACATTGAAATCGCCCCCTCAGTTATTTCCACTGAAATATGGTGATTCAGAAATCTATGATGAAATGAGCATGGTGTCAAAGGTCTACTCCATAACCTTGTGGTAGCAAATGACACTTCCACACATGAGGAATATTTCTGAATATGACAAGAGGTTTTTGAGTCTCTTGTATGCATTGGCCAAAATATGGAAGTTTTGGAGGAGAGATACCTTTAAAGAGTAGGTTGACCTCCATGTACTTCAGTCTTGTCTTAGGAAAGATAAGTTGCAAGGGAGGCAGAAAAAGTGGGGTAACAGTACTCCAACATGTGGCTTTGGCATTGAGCATGTCAAACATGAGAGTTATGATGTGACAGGTGCTTCATTTCAGATTTCAACAACGCTATCATTGTTGGGAAGCCTACATCCATATTGGGAGTCCCAACTATTGGTGGAATATTCCAAGATCCTCTTCACATGTAAGGTTCTTGATGGGAAAGTGATAGATGGGAGGTATAGAGTGGTTGATGGAGTCATTTATTTCCATGAGCAGATCTACTTGACTAGAGACTCCAAGCTCAAGGAGGGGATTCTACATGCAACATATGAGGCACTCTCTTTAGGACATGTAGAATTCATTGAGTCTTATCACACCATCATGGAGGGATTCTATTGGGAGGATATAAAAGAAGATGTGCACCAACATATCAGGAGATATGTAGCTTTTTTGATGTATGAGGAGGAGAGCAACCACCATGCAAGGTTGTTTTAATCATTTCCCCTTTTGATGGAGAGATGGGAAGGTTAATCTATGGACCTTTTCACCAACTTGTCTACAATATATGGTAAATATTGTCTTTTGATGCTTATTTATCAACTAACAATGTATGTTCACTCCTTTACCATGCATGTGCAGCACATTGCTCCACAAGAGAGCAAACCTCTTTGTGCATTTCATGGTCCTTTTGGGACTAAATTCAGTGATGGAGATGACCACTTTATGGAGGAATTTGGGCAAGATATGTTTTTCTTGGGTCATATTCAGCCAAAACCTAATGTTCTCTACTATTTTCAATCTTTTGAGAAGCTTATGGTAGTAAGAAAGTGGATGGATGGCCACTTACCATATTATATTTTGAGACAGAAAAATGAATAACAATTTTGGTCTCACTTGAGGGACTATTATCACTATCCAACATGCTATATAACACATAGTCCATTTTTATTTTGGATCCCATATGTTGATGACACACTATTCACTATATTTAGGAGGGATTGGGCAAGAGTGATTCTTGGACCCAAAGAGTGGCATCATCAGAACCCAATTGCATTTTGGCTTCTTAATGACCACATTATTACAGCCCAAGATCAGTAGTTCCATATCTATCATAGATGGAGAGAGAGATAACATGAGTTGAACAAATTTATCTCTCATTTTCAGCCATGTAGCCCCTACACATTGCATAAGCACGGGATTGGTGAGTTTTTCTATGAGCTACCAAGGATGGCTCACTTTGTTTGGATGATAGCATGGAGATTGGAGTTTCTCATTGGGGTTGAGGCACCCAACATTTATCATCTCTCATGCCTGAAGGAGGCAAATGGATAGCATATAACTCTTTCCATATATCTCCCACTTCTTCATGATGAGAACTATTTGGTTTATCCACCAAAGGAAAACTTGTATTCTTGGGAGGAGACATATCCATTAGAGATTTTGCAGTATCCTTGTAGTTTCTTGAGGACAAGAAACATTTTGGAGGGGAGGACTATAATATTCCTAAATTATCTTGCAGCTAATTGGAATATTAAAGTATTGTTTTGTCACTTAGATAGGTGAATAAATGGGTAGGGAGACCCATAAATCTCTTTATGAAGAATAAAACCACTTCTCATGTGAAAGTGGATCATATTTCCAGCTCAATAAATCACCCTAAGGTGTGAATAGGGGCTAAAACATTTTGAATGGGTCAACCTTGACCAAATCTACAGCGCTGGCATGGAGGAGTGGCCATCAATGAGGGACAACACAGTTTTAGATGGAGGTGCCTTGTGTGAAAGAAGTAATCTCATTGGAAGTGGTTTAGGGTTTGCAAGCTCTTGTCTTATAAAAAGAAGGGGATGGCAGAATTATAAGGTGGTTGATGTATATGATATTTTTCTGAAGATATGGTCTGTTTAGACATATATCTTTCTCTTGCTAGAGATGAGATTGAATGTTGTTTAGCATTGGGTCTTCTTGATTGGGAATCCCACCTCTTCCCATTGAGTAGCTCTTGGGAGAGTTTGTATTGCATTTTCCACTATCTGGCTTAGGGCCAAGTTTCTTCTTTCAACTACAACATAGATCTTGTTGAGGGTTTGCCTGTTTTTGCAAGCTGTAGCAAGTGGAGACTAGATCTTTCAGATCTATGTCATTACAATGCTCCTTTTCAGTGGAGGAGGTTTCTACTTCATTGGGAGGACAGTACTAAAGGCATTGAGCATCATTTTCAGATCTTGGCATTAGGCCAACCATGTTTTGAGCCCTACAACGCAGTTTAGATCCAAATCTGCGTTATTTTGTAGGTGCAGTTGCAGGGTGATTTGGCACACCGTTTGGAGAGTGGATTTTCTAGTGTTTGGGATCTGCCCTTCACTTTGGAGATCTATTGGAGGAGGCTATTCTATTGTTCATATTAGTTTAGCCATACTTTCCAAATATGTATTATTCGGTAGATATGCAGTCTTAGATCTCAGATCTACATCATGTACTTGGTGTATTGCTAAAAACCCCAAGGGTGTTCTATAGAGGAGCTTGTATAATGCATGGATCCGATATAGATCCAACTTTTTATGCACATAGTAGCTCTAGATCTGATGTATAATCTACTGTTGTTGCAGAGGCAATACAATAACGATGTATGGGTTTTCCATCTTTTACATATAGTTGCAGCACCTCATATTGAGGGATTTTCTTCATTGGAGACTTGCTTTTCTTTTTATGCATTTTATGGGCCATTTCTTGCACTTATTTTGCTGCTGTAATAACATATGAAAGGTCTTCATATTTTCCTCTTGCTGTATAAATGATGATCTGCGTTATTTTTCCATCATTCTGCATTATATTGCTGCTTTTCCCATTTGGGAATATTACACGACTTTCTATAGAATGGGGCTCATATCAGTATACAGTGATGCCTTTTTTAATGAACAATGCACCTGCTATATTTTCCAGAGTGGTGGTCGCAGCTTTTAAGGAATACATTCACAATTTTTTGGAGGATTTTCATGAAGCCCAGGAGAAAGGTTCAACCTTTCACTATGCATGGCTGATTTTGATCATCATACTAATGGAATTGAAAGAACCAGAGGAATCACAATTTCCTACAATAGAAGAAGATGTGTGTGAAGCAGCACGGTATGGCTCGTTGTGGAAATATACTGAGTCATAGAGAGTACCGGAGAACCGATTTTTCATTGTATTGTGCCACATGGAGCTATATATAGTGGTGAAATAGTGATGCAGGGGCATCAATATAGCTGGACTGATGAGTCAAATAGAAAGGTTGTTGATCTTTAGGATTATATATTACTAACAGGAGTGGGCTCGTGAAATCTAGGGAGATAGATTGCAATGAATGAAATTCATAGATAGAGATAACATATGTGTTTTCTATTGCAGAAGATATAGGGATTTGTCTAAAAATATATTTATGTTTCCCTCATCTAAGGAAGCGGGTTAAACCATTTTGTATAAAGCATAATTTCGTAATTTTAGTCTAGTTAGACCAGAGAGTATTTGATTGAAGTCTTAGAGACTATATATTTTGATTGGAGCTGGTAATAATATTATTGGTTCATAGAAGAAAGGATCTATTGTGTCTTTGTGAGTTTGGTGATATGTTCTGTGTCTCATTCTTGGAAGAAGATCACTAGTTTGTGGTAGTTTTGTGTTGAAATATCAAACCTGTATAAGAATAAGGTTTTCTACACTTGTTAGTCTGTTGCTAGAACGATATTTACTAATATAATATTGGAAAACTTCATACATGTGCGTGTGTGTGTATTCAAGTTCTAGGTACCAACATTTTATGTGGTTGAACCCTGAATAAACCAAAGAATCATGACCTCAAAATCTGCGATATATCATCGTAGTGAAGTGTCGAGTTGAATGGGGAAATCAAGTCTACATTCTAATTAGAGTGTAAGTCCCATTTCATGAATGAAAAGAAGAACAAGAGGGTCGTCACTCCGTTTGAGAGGAGAGCCAAAGTCCACAAGCTCCTTTTGGATTGAAACTTTCCCTTCTATAGTCGCAGAGGAACGAGGTTGTGGTTGTGATCCAGATTTATGCAGGAACGCAAAAAAATAAACATATAACCATAAATACAAAGATGCAACGGAAATAACACTTCATTTCATTAATGTCAAAGAACTAAAATTTGCTTACAGACAGAATGGAAATAAAACTAGCTAGGGCGCTGGTAGCTATCTCTGAGAAGAGATGTGGCAGCTACAGGCCTTCGAACTGAGTTACAATGAGGCTCGAGGGACTATTTATTATTTAGAAACAATGGGAATCCTAAACAACCAAAACCCTAACCCTAGGAGATGAAGCGCCAAAACTATGGGCCCCGTTTGGGTAAATTGGTGTTTCAACTTCCCAGGGGCGTAACTTTGGCATACGATCTTTGTTTGATGCGTACCATACCTAATTAGAAAGATCTATTCAAGGACTACAAATTTTGAATGAGAAACATCGGTCCATGGACCCATGTTGCTCTCTATTTTCCCAAAAAACGTTGTTTAGGGCCTCAAAACAGATCCGGAAGTTCAGGACCCGAAAACTGCTAAAAATAGTAAGTTGTGCCGAAACTGAAAAAATGAAAGAGACAATGGTGGGGGCCCAAGTGGAATAGGCGGGTGACCACCAATATCCACCTGGATCATTCCTCCCCCCTTAGGAAGAAATGGTCCCCATTGCGTGAATTTCCCTCTTGAGAAGTCGTTTTTGAATATGAAGAGCCACTAAAGAGAAGGATTTTGTGTAGTTAACCCATAACCATGATGAACTAAGATCCCAGGATAGAGATACCATGTAATGCTTGTGACCAACTATGATATTGACAGTGTGCGGCCTAGCAAATGGACTTCAATGATGTGTGGGTTTGTGGATGAAACAAAACCATGACAAATGAAGATCTGAGGATAGAGATACCCTTTAATGCTTGTGACCAACTGTGTTACTAACAGTGTGCAACCTAGAAAATGGACTTCGATGAGAAGTATTTTGTGTGGTTGACCCATAACCGTGATGTTGATTGTTGATGAAGTAGCAGGTATCTACATAGCTTGGGGTGGGAGGGCACGTCTCCAACTAACCCAAGCCAAATTTTGCTATACTGAAAGAGACAATGGTGGGGCCCCAAGTCGAATAGGCGAGTGACCACCAATATCCACCTGGATCAGGTTTTGTATTGGATTGTAAGTTATAGTCATGCCAAATAGGAAGTAAATCCATGATAAATCCTAGATGGCTCTTGGACTTTCCATTCATCTCGGCACTAATTTTTCTATTAGAGCTTTGAAAATATTGACTGGGTAAGTTATGTTTATCCAAAATCTTGAAATTCTTATTTTCTTGAAATTGTGAGTTGAGTTCTTGAGTAGAAGATTAAATCAAGAAAATTTTGTAAGGATGAGAGGAGTAAGAGCAGGTCATAGAGGTAGACCTACTGCAAATGCTGAGTTAATGGAGCAGATGAGAGTCATGCAGGCTAGGATGGAGGCCATGGAGCTAGGTATACATTGAGAACCAGACCTAGGGGATGTGAGTGACCCTAAAGAAGAGGGAAATGAACAAGAAGAAGAAGTAGCCCCTGAGAGTGATGAGATGAAGATGCTGAGGCATGTGTTAGGTTCCAGCTCTAGACAAAGACCATCCTTGTCCACCTATGATGGGAATCTATCAGCAAAAGGGTTGGTAGATTGGATAGGAGAGTTAGACAGGTACTTTGACTATGAAGATGTTGAGGAGGACAAGAAGGTGAAGCTGGTTGTTACCAGATTAAAAGGCCATGCAGCACTATGGTGGGATAGTGTATAGTTAGAGAGGAAGAAGAAGAATAAGGTAGTCATTTAGAGTTGGGACAGAATGGTTGCCAAGATGAGAGACAAGTTCCTACCCAAGGATTATCAACTAGGTCTTTATAGACAGATGAAAAACCTTAGACAAAGGTTGCTGACTATAAGAGAGTATACATAGGAGTTTTATAAGGTGAAATTGAGAGTAGGCTAATTAGAAGACACTTCTTAAAAGTCACCTAGATACATCAATGGGTTGATAATGGACATTCAAGAGGAGATGAGTATGCTATCTCCTAGTGCCATAGAAGAACCTTATCAGTATGCTTTGAGAGCAAAAGAAAAGGTAGGCAGGAACAAAGGCTTTGGCAGAGGAAAAGGAGCTTCCAAAGGAAGGGGAAAAATCACTGGAAGAGGAAAAGCTCTAGTGCATAAGGATGAAGATGGTGGTTCTAACCAGTAGGATCAAGTAGCAAAAGGACATGAGCCTTGAGGTGGAAGATCCTACCAGAGAGGTAGAGGTAGAGGTAGAGGCAGAGAGTTAGTCTATTTATGTTACACTTGTAACAAGCTCGGTCATCGATCCTATGAGTGCCCTGATAATGATTGTTGGGTGGCTTAATTGTCGAATTAAACTTCTCAATATTAATTATCAATGTGGGAGTCGCAAACGCAATCTGCATTGTGTATTGGCTTAGCTCAATGGTCAGAGTATAAATATGTTCCTTTGTAATGATAAACTAGGTACTGGAATGAAACATACATTTTCTCACAAATAAACAATCTTTAAAATGAAACTTACTGAACCAATTCCATTTACTGCAAACTCCACACTGTAATTAAACTACAAATCAATCATCGATCACGTAACATTCTCGCACTCGCATTTTACTTTCAAAATATCCTATCATAACTTGAAAAACTAATCTATTAACTCTTCTCGCTAACTTGAAACTATCAATTGAAAACTAATCTTGAGATAACTAAAAGAACACACACATTACCCTAATAATAATTTCAAACCTTAAACTAACTAAAGTTACTCTTGATAAAAAATTTAAGATTTAAATTAACGAATTACAATTCTATCTATTGCTAAAAGAAACCATTTAACTTTATAAAATAACACTTAAGAATCCCATTAAAAACTATTTAAATATTTTAATCTAAATGAAAATGAACTATTAAAAAGCAAGCCTACTTCAAATCGAATCATCACACTGTATTTAAACTTGATATCTCTACCTAATCAAATACACACTCAAACTTGCTCACATAAGGAAATGATTACACTATAAAAAAAATAAAGAATCTAATTAAAAAGATATCTAAAACAAAACAAATTCTAATTAAAAGAGATCTAAGAGTGAAATCATGAATCAAAATCGAGACTTGGAAAACAAAATAATGATCTAAGTGCAAAACTAAGAAATATTAGATACTATTAAAAACAATTTAAAATATAATGCTGCAAATTTCATAATTCCTAAATCTATGAAGAATGAGGACTCGACTCTAGGTTGCGGTGGATCCTTGCCACTCCCTGGAGCAAGTCCAAAACTAACCCAATGTTAAAAAAAAAAACTACAATGCTTACATAAAAACAAATAAATGCAGAGCCAAAATTTATTAAATCAAATCAAAACATTGCTTCAAATATTAATCAACAAATACATCATCTGTTGGGCAATTTGATGCCGGATCTACATTTGAGCAAATCGACTTCACATGAGAAATATTTTTTGCAGATGAGAAATTTTTCTCTCCAAAATGACAGACTCACACTCTGCACCCCCTCCTCTCATCTACGCTCAATCTAATTGAGCAGCTACTCCTCCTCTAATGGACAACTACCCATTTTAATGTGCAACTCCTCATTCTAATGCGCAACTCTCCTATCTGCACACAGCTACTACCTATCTCCCCCAATCGATTACAACAACTTATATATATATATATATATATATATATATATATATATATATATATATATATATATATATATATATATATATATATATATATATATATATATATATTCTTAATTATAAAACTCGGGCTTTTAATTTAGCCAATTTAAAATATAGAAGATTATTTTGCCGGAATGATAACTATTTGTTGAAAATGTATCGTCAATTAGAAGTCGCTCTTTTCGGAAGTTTCATTGCCACGGGAAGCCTCCTGCTTCTTCCTCGAAGAATGTGACCTCACATACTGCTTGGAAGAGGTATCGTACAACTAGCTGGGGCATCGTACAACAACTTCAACAACGATTTTCATTCCCAAATTCTTTGGCTCTACTTGAACTTGGAACAAAAGCTTCGATATCATAGGTGGAAGAGGTGGTGCCATGTTAGTTGCTGCAGCATTCCTACTTGACGCAGAAGAGAACTCAGAAATATCTCCCAATCACAGTTCAATTTCACTTATACAAGTACTCAATCCTTGCCATGGATTATAGTTGTGCTACTCATTCTATTGTCTAATCCGAGAGTGGAAAAATGATCGTCGCTTGTCAAAGTCAATAAGACGAGGTGTCTTGTGCATAAGAGAAAGAGACTTCTCTAATAACTCTGGATTTCGCCGCAAAAAAGCATTCAGAAGTCGTCGATGCTTTTCCACAAACTTTACAAATGTCATGCCTCTGCTTTTCTATCTGGAGATCCATTTGAGCAACCAGAAATGAGAACGCTTTCTACCTTTGTAATGTAATAATTCTGGAACAAATTGGCTGGCATAGTTGGTGGCCTTCAAATGTATAACTATCCATCGCTCTTTGCAAGTAATCCTGGAAGCCAGTAATCAACAATCATTAATGGACCAGCATTCTCCACTAAATTCAGCTTTACTTGACCAATCTTATACTTAACTTCCAAGCTACACGTTAAAGGAACCACCCCATCCTGTTTTACATGAATAATCATTACTTTTCACTTTGATTCCTTAACGATTTCCAATACTTTCCCATTCCTCCAGCTGCCCCACATATCACATTGAGAATTTTGTGCCAAGCTGAGTAGTGGGTATGCCGAGTTAAGTCTTCAAAGACAAAATCCGGTTGTCTGATGGATCATAGTTCCTTCAGAATCCGTTCCCATACTTGGTGGTTCTTTCATACTATCAAACAGACAGTTCTACCAACATGCTCATACCATGACATGATTGAAGACCCAAATGTTACGAATGGCCAGATTCTTTTGGGGTGCTATATTTTTAAGTGTGAATTGGCTTGCTTGCTCCCCTAGTGGTGCTGGGATATATGGTGGTGACAAAAAAGTAATTGAATTTGACGTATCGGGGTGCTTAGCAGCCAAGGCCAGATAAATTATGCAACCCATTGAATGAGCGACTAAATGGAATGGCTTAATTTTGTATAGTTGAAGCACTGACTGCTTTATCATCTCTACATGTTGTGCTACTATATACGAGCAATTTAATGGCTTGGGACTTTTTCCAAATCCAAGAAGATCAAATGCAAAGAGAATGTATGCTAGTTTGTAGCTTCGAATAAAGAGGGTAAGATTGTATCAATCCATGAAGATGAAGAAGAAGGAAACTCATGGATGAATATGACATTTGATTCTGAATCAATCAAACTACCACTAGAAGCACAAGTACTGGAACCTTTGATTGCAAGGAACCATATGTTTGATTTATCGATGGGTCGACATCATGTTTTCCGATAATCCTTAGCATTATCTTTGTCTTCCTCTTCGTAATTTATGGTGCTATGGTTTGTAAAAGCCCAACCTCGGGCGAAGAAATGTAGTCCACTTCAATGGATTTTGATAGAGATAACAAATATGATTGCGCGCTTAAGTTGTTCTCTTCATAAAATTATGGGTAAACTGAGATATGTTTTAATCCCTAAACATAGAAATGTTCATAGAGACCCAATACATTCACGTTTAGGAGTGGTCTTCAGTGGAATATTCCCCTGATGATAACTCTTTCACAAAGCCGAATTCCATCAAACAGTTTCTGGGTTATAGGAAACACGGTGCTCTGAACACAACCCATGTCTCAAAATTAAGATATTCTGCTCCATTTGGTCGCAAATTGGATATTTTTACCTATATAAATTCAAGTACCCAGCTGCTGCTTTTATGCATTTGGTGAATTGTACTCAAATGCATTCCTACACCGAGCCTTCCTGCAACCAAGAAGGAATTTATTAATGAAAATATTACACAAAACACCTTCTAAATTAATTAATAACGAGAAATAATTATTATTTCTAAATGCCTCTAATCGTCAACTTAATGGATAAACAATGATTAAAATACTAGGTACAAACATATAATGATGTGATAAATATCGTGAAAATTTGGGTAAAGGTGCGGCTCAACATCCCCCCATGCTAAACTTCTTGCACGTCCTCGTGCAAGAAAAAACTATAAGATGTTGAAATAAGGTAGGGAAAATGTTAGCAAAGAGTTTACCTTCATATTGTAATGCATTTATTAACCCGCAACATTATTATTACGGCACCAGCTAAAGCCATGTGAGATGATAAAACAAGATCATGTATCAAAAGTAACATTTATGGAGAAAATATTGTTGCACAAACTTGTTACCTTGTCCCAAATGAATTTCCTGTTTTGTTTCTGCCCAAAGTCTTATGATGAAAATCAAATTTTGTTGAAAAAGTGCAGTTTCAAAGAATAACACAAGATTCCTACACCTACTATAACAATCTCGTACCTAGGTCATGCATCACATATTTAGAGGCAACTACAATCAATACACATTGTCGGAAACCAACACCTTGTGAGTAGTCATCATTGAGTAATTCATCACTTCAAATAACATAGAAATTAAAGTAAGTTATGATACCAATCAACAACCTCTTCATTGAACACTCTAAATTACGTTGTCATCTAGATTCAAAAATAAATTTCCTCTTAAGATAGTACAATGGATTACCTTCACTAAGGGTACCACATCATTCAATAGATCCTTGATTTTTGAAAGATAGAACTCAAAGCATCATCTTCAAATCGTCTTAAAACCATTGCCCAAGAAAAATGATGAGTCTTAGAGAAAGAGAAGGATAACCTAGCAAATCATACTATGTAGTTAACTTTAATACCACAGACATGGCCCTGCTGCCCGCAGGTGTCCATAACCTCGACAGGATGTCTTTTAACCTAGAGAAATATCAGTATCCCACTTACTAGATATAGATTCAGAGTTTGTTTATTTGACTTTTTAGATGAAGGTCACTGTCTCAGCTTGGTAACTAGTTGATGGTAGTGCCACCCACAATAAATAACATGTATGAACAGGTCAGCTCGTGATTAGACCTCCTATCTTCCAGCTTTTTGGCTGAAAGCCATTACTCTAGCTTGGTGGCCAGTAGCAGTAATGTCATGCATGCTAGGCCTCATGATCGTGGTAGGTCGGGTCATCACGAGACCTCCTATTCTTCCATAAATCTTTGTAAGCTCTAATTATGATTAACCTTAAAGTTTACTTAATAACTGGGGTGACATATCTACTCCTTAAGAGTACAGTATGGCGTGAAAAGTTTTTAATGACTAATCATTGCTAGCTAATTTCTCTACCCTAAAGACTGGTTAAAGATATCCCAGACAATGACTAAAAGATTATTTGAGTTAAGAATGCTAGTGTTCTCCTAAATAGTTCATTATGATCTTAACAAGAGTGGTCCACCATAAGGGTTTTCCAATAGTACCTTCTAAGGGAAACTGAAAATGGATATCCGAGACGACAACTTACTAGAGCGATTAATCATGGTTACTTTTTGCAAAATCATGAAGCATTAGAGCGAATTGTACTCAACAAGATTTGTCACAAATGTGTGTGTTAACAACTAATGTGAATAAAAAGTAGTTTTAACAGGCATTATTTAAAATTCAAGACCCTAATAGCATGATAACAACTTTATTCATTTATTCTCCTACCCTATTTTACCCTAAGAGGCTAAAGACTTCCGTTTAAGTATAGGAGTATTTCCAATGAAGCTGTGTGCGTAACAAAATTCTGATTATACTCACGCTTAGTTTTAACGAATAGACTTTAAGACATACGAAAGCATGAGAAACCAATTGCTTCAATTGATATGGTACCAAGAGTTTTCATATGATGAGGAAATAAGATTCCTTGATGACTGCTAGAAACCATAATTCAATGGAATCCACATATTTAGGATTTTCCAACTGATCCAAATTTTCCACAGTTTGATATTCACTCTCTTGGAGACACAAAGGATCAGGTGAAATACAAAAGATAAATCCCTCAAGCTCAGGTTCAAATATCTGCTTTTAAAATTGACATGAATGGTTGAGAGAGATTCTAGGGATTTGAGTTTGAACAACATTTTCAGTAAAAGTTCCCATGAAATATTGCTCCTCTTGTGTTCTTTGAATTACACCTTCCTGGGGTGAATGCTTTGTAGTAATGGGGGAAGTTTCTAGATTCATTCCCTTTTCCAACATGGAGGGCGTGACATTTTGTTCAATAGGGGAATCAATGAAAAGAATAGGTGGTTCAAATTGTTGTGCAACCTGATGGTTTAGATTAGGGTTTAGGATGTGGTTTGGGCTAGGATTTTGGTTAATGCATGGACTAAGGTTTGGATTTGGATTGGGATTAGGCTTTGGACTAGGGTTAGGTGTAGGTTTTAAATTATAATTAGGGTTAGGTCTAGGGTGTGCATTAAGGTATGGACTAGGGTTAGGGTATGGATTAAGGTATGAACTAAGGTAAGGATTAGGGTTAGGGTATGGATGAGGGTTAATGTAAGGTTGCATATGCGGTTGGGACCATGGAGGAAGATAAATTAATGGTGTGTTGGAAAGAAATTGTGGTTGTTGTGGGTGCTCATATGATTGAATTTGCATGGGAGATTTCCATAGAGATAAAGATCCAAACGATTCTTGAGGCCATGGATATATCTGGCTCGAGGATGAGGGCCATTGTGGCCATGAAATAGGATATTCAATTGGAGGAGGATCAAAAGTTTGCCATGAAACTGCAGGATTATAAACATGTTGAGGAACCTGCTTAGGAAAATAATAATTATTCCAAGTATCAAAGGATGTTGGGTTTTGAGCTATACCTAGCAGTTGATTTGATTCCTTACTTGATTCCCTGAGTACCTTTTGTAATCGTGGAGGTGATGGGCAATGTTCAGTTGCATGAACATCCTTGCAAATTTTACAAACTGCTAGACCATTAAGTGGACACTTTCCAAGGCAGTGTTTGTTTCTACAGTTGGCACATAGGATAAGCAATGGTTCTGCGTCCTTCTCTTGTTCCTACAAATTATCAAATTTCAAAATAAAAGATTTAATTATATTAAATTTATGTTCAAGCAAGATATTAAATTCATCACTTGTGAATTCTTCATTGGATGACTTTTTCATCTTGGTAGCAGCATAAAAACTCCTCATGGAATGATTCCTTAGAAAACCATCTTCTTTTCTTCAACAAGCAAATTGGTACATTCTGTCATCACATGGATTAGTACGCAAGGGTTCTTAAAGTACCCCAAAAATGATATATTGTTGAAGACTAGATTATGAAGATAAATGAATTTTAAAAGATTTTGACTGAAATACAACTCACCACACTTTCATGAAAGGAAAATACCAAATCAAAGTGCTATTTAATCTATTAAAAACAAGGCAATTTGGAAATTAAATGTATAAAGCCTGCTTCCACTCTACACATAATCAAGATAAGGAAATAAAGGTTCAAGAGATAAGAAAGATGGTCAGAATTTGGAGCAACCCCACAAAAGTGGATGCGTGGCTCTTCACTCACGTCTTATCGTACACTCTCCGCCCTCTGACATCCTGCAATACCCTTGAAACTCTGTAAGAAAAATTTTACCTGAGCCAAAATACAACTCCCCGGCAACGGCACCAAAATTTTGGGTGGCTTAATCGTCGGATTAAACCTCTCAATATTAATTGTCAATCCGGGAGTCTTAAATGCGAGTTTTACTGCGTATTAGCTCAGCTCAATGGTTAGAGTATAAATATGTTCCTTTGTAATGATAAACTAGGTACTGGAATGAAACATACATTTACTCGCAAATAAAAAATCTTGAAAATGAAACTTACTGAACCAATTCCATTTACTGCAAACTCCACACTGTAATTAAACTACAAATCAATCCTCGATCATGTAACATTATTGCACTCGCATTCTACTTTTAAAGTCTCCTATGATAACTTGAAAACTAATCTATTAACTCTTCTCACTAACTTGAAACTATCACTTGAAAACTAAACTTGAGATAACCAAAAGAACACACACATTACCCTAATAATAATTTCAAACCTTAAACTAACAAAAGTTACTCTTGATAATAAATTTAAGATTTAAATTAAAAAATTACAATTTTATCTATTGCTAAAAGAAACCATTTTACTCTATAAAATAACACTTAATAATCCCATTAAAAGCTATTTAAATATTTTAATCTAAATGAAAATGAACTATTAAAAAGCAATCCTACTTCAAATCGAATCATCACACTATATTTAAACTTGATATCTCTACCTAATCAAATCCACACTCAAAGTTTCTCACATAAGGAAATGATTATACTATAAAAACAATAAATAATCTAATTAAAAAGAGATCTAAAACAAAACAAATTCTAATTAAAAGAGATCTAAGAGTGAAATCATGAATCAAACTCAAGACTTGGAAAACAAAATAATGATCTAAGTGCAAAATTAAGAAATATTAGATACTATTAAAAATAATTTAAAATATAATGCCACAAATTTCACAATTCCTAAATCTATCAAGAATGAGGACTCGACTCCAGGTTGTGGTGGATCCTTGCCACTCCCTGGAGCAAGTCCGAAAATAACCCAATGTTAAAAACAAAAATTACAATGCTTACAAAAAACAAATAAACGCAAAGCCAAAATTTATTAAATCAAATCAAAACATTGCTTCAAATATTAATCAACAAATACATCATCTTCTGGGCAATTTGATGTTGGATATACATCTGAGAAAATCGACTTCACATGAGAAATCTATTTTGTAGATGAGAAATTCTGCTCTCCAAAATTACGGACTCACACTCTGCGCCCCCTCCTCTCATCTGCGCTCGATCTAATTGAGAAACTACTCCTCCTCTAATGGACAACTACCTATTTTAATGCGCAGCTCTTCATTCTAATGTGCAGCTACTTCAATTCCAATGGATCGACTACCTTTTTTCTAATGCACAGCTCCATTGTCGACTGCTCCTATCTATCACTCTCCCTATCGACTCCATCTAATGCGCAGTGCTCCTCATTCTAATGCACAGCTCTCCTATCTGATCACAGCTACTACCTATCTCCCCCAATTGATTACAACAACTTATATATATACATTGTTAATTACAAACTTGGGCTTTTAATTTAGCCAATTTAAAATATAGAAGATTATTTTTCCGGAATGAGAATTGGTTTGAAACAGAATGCCGAATTCAGGAAATCGTTCCCCTTTTTTTGGGATTTTGCTGTTGCTGGAAGGCGCAATTGGCTTCTGGAAGAATGTGACCTCACATACTACTTGGTAGAAGTATTCTACAACTAGCTAGGGCATCATATGATAGCTTCAGCAAGGATTTTCATTCCCAAATTCTTTAGCTCTGGTTGACCTTGGAACAAAAGCGTCGATATCACGGGTGGAAGAGGTGGTGCCATGTTAGTTGCTGCAGCATTCCTACTTGAAGCAGAAAAGAACTCAAAAATATCTCCCAATCGCAGTTCAATTTCACTTATACAACTACTCAATCCCTGCCATGGATTATAGTTGTGCTGCTCATTCTGTTGTCTAATCTGAGAGAAGAAAAATGATCTCTGGTTGTCAAAGTAAATTGGACGAGGTGTCTTGTGCATAAGATAAAGGGACTTCTCTAATAACTCCGGATTTCGCCACACAAAAGGATTTAGAAGTCGTCGATGCTTTTCCACAAACTTTAAAAATGTCATGCCTCTGCTTTTCTATCTGGAGAGCCATTTGAGCAACCAGAAATCAGAACGCTTTCTACCTTTATAAAGTAAGAATTCTGGAACAAATTGGCTAGCAGAGTTGGTGGTCTTCAAATGTATAATTTTCCATCGCTCTTTGCAAGTAATCCTAGAAGCTAGTAATCAACAATCGTTAATGGACCAACATTCTCCACTAAATTTAGCTTTTCTTGACCAATCTTACACTTAATTTCCAAGCTGCATGTTAAAGGAATGACTCCATCTTGTTTTCCATGAATAATCATTACTTTTCACTTTGATTCCTTAACTATTTCCAATACTTGTCCATTCCTCCGGCTGCCCCACATATCACATTGTGGAAGTTGTGCCAAGCTGAGTAGTGGGTATGCCGAGTTAAGTCTTCAAAGACAAAATCCAGTTGTTTGATGGCTCGTAGTTCCTTCAAAATCTGTTCCCATACTTGGTGGTTCTTGCATACTATCAAATAGACAGTTCTACCAACATGCTCATACCATGACATGATTGAAGACCCAAATGTTACGAATGGCCAGATTCTTTTGGGGTGCTATATTTTTCAGTGTGAATTGGCTTGCTTGCTCCCCTGGTGCTGCTGGGAAATATGGTGGTGACAAAAGTGTAATTGAATTTAACATATTAGGGTGCTTAGCAGCCAAGGCTGGAGAAATTATGCAACCCATTGAATGAGCAACTAAATGGAATGAATTAATTTTGTGCAGTTGAAGCACTGACTGCTTTATCATCTCTACATGTTGTGCTACTGTATAAGAGCAATTTGATGGCTTGGGACTTTTTCCAAATCCAACAAGATCAACTGCAAAGAGCCTGTATGCTAGTTTGTAGCTTCGGATAAAGAGGGTAAGATTGTCTTAATCCACAAAGATGAGGAAGAAAGAAACCCATGGATGAATATGAAATTTGATTCTAAATCAATCAAACTGTTGTTAGAGTCGGTCTTTACATCCCTCCGTCAGAGATCATTTCTCTTATTGCATTTCATTTTTAGGTGTCTCATTCAGCTCATTCATCTACATTCTATTAGGTGCATGCCATCATCGGACAGAAGGGCTTTGTCACTCATTCCCCTCATGCCTTGTACCTGCTGGCTCAGGTCTGTTGATTAAAATCAAATTTTAAAAGTCATTCATAGTCTTGTTTTGGTCTCTTGGTTAACTAAAGAGTCATCTCAGTTATTAGGTCTAGGGTTTCTCAAATTTTTTGTTTCAGAGTGTCCAATAATTCCAGCAGGCCAGAGGGAGGTTCCACATAAGTTTTCATTTCAAATTTTTCATCATCAATAATGCTTGAGAACGATTCTTCTTCAAGACTCTATTTTGAAGAAGAAATCATCAAATTTATTGTTTGTAATAAATATGTAATTTTAAAAGTTTTCCGTCATGAATAATTCAGAGGCAGCCCTGGTCCCCATTTTCCGAAATACAATGCTAACCATCCCTGAAAAATTTGACAAAATGTTTCATCATTCAAGCTCAAAAAGTCAGAGGAAACAAAAGAAACAGAGTTTACATTAGAAAGTGAAAAGTGCCAATTTCAAAACATTACAAAGGTGGGTTTTTGAGAAACAAAAATCAAATCCATCACTATAAGATATTTTCATTGTTTGAAACATCCATTGGTATGCCAAGAGATCGATTGAAGTCAACCTAAGTTGTGAAAGAGCGAAGCTGTGTTTTGAAAGCCAAGACTGGTGTTTGGAGTTGCGCGGTGCATTGGGAGAGGGCGCGGCGCACATAGGCTGTGCAGCGCATTAGGCCCATTTTCATAGTGTAATTCGCAACAGGCGCGACTCATACGTTGGTCGTGGTGCACTCGGTTTGTGCGCGGCGCACAGAGCCCCCAAAACAAATTTCCACCACCGCTTCACCGAATTTCAAATCAACTCAGTTTTCTAATGATCCAAGTAAGTTTGTGGGCTTTGGCTATTGATATTAGCTGGTGTTTGGTGTGGTTTGAAAGTGAAAAATAAGAATTTGAATGCCGAAATGATAAACCCTCTCATTTGTCAAAAACTGCTCTTAGGGTTTCTATCTGAATTTTAAAGGGTGTGATTTTTGTGCCAAGAACTTCATAACACATACCCCATCACTATCACGATATCATTCATATCCCTTCCCTATTCCTCTATAAAACCACTCATATCATTTGTTCTCATTTGAAATATCATTCAAATCCCTAAACCCTATCATTCCTTCTCCTTATTCCTCTCCCATATCATTTGCAAAAATCCCCAATTCCCAACTGTCAAGTGACTATTATTGCATTAAATTCACTTGGAAAATCCCCACTTTTCCCACTGTTCATATTTCCTCATAGTCCCTATTTCCTATTTAGCACATTTGGCATTGAAAACAAAGACACTAAGTCCAATTTCTCATTTTCAACACACCAAACATACACCGTGCTTTCAGCACCATGACAGAGACAGATTCATCATATGAGCAAGAATATGAGCAAGACAGTGACTCAACCACCAAGCTTAATGTACCGAGAAGGCCTCATAAAAGTGGTAAGCATGTCAGAGAAGAGCCCATTTCCTTGACTCAGTTGCAAGCCTGCCCGCTTGCAATGGCATGCTTTCAGCAACATTCATGCTTTCAGTATTGTAAGATGATTGCTTAGATTCAACATCATCAAGAGTTGGTTCGCTTGTTTGTTTTACATTTGCGTGATGGTCATGTAAACCTTGCTGGAGTGAACTTCACCTTGACACCAGAAGCCATTTCTCAGGTAACCGGGATACCGAATATAGGTGAAGATTGGAACAAGAGACAACAGCTGGATAGAGCATATTATGAACCTTACATCAGGCCTGGCTATTTGAGGCAGCTTATCAAGGTATTCCCATTCCAGTTTCTTAAGGAGTCCTATGTGCCATTAATGAAACTCATCATCAGATACTTCAGTTGTGAGGGCCGGTTCTCATGCCTTTATGCATACCACATCAGACTTTTGATGCATTTCAAGAGAGTGAGACTGATGAGTATTCCATATTTCATGTGTTAAAACATAGAGCGGATGACTAATCTTGTGCAGAAGAAGACCCCCAAGTAGCAACATAATAGCATTTATCATTATGCGCTCATCAAGATCATTGTAGTACATCAGCTTGGATTGCAGGGCATTGCATGGGAGGAGTTCATTTCCCGTGACTTCTTCACAGCTCCTCAGCCTCCTCCAAAGATTGTTCATGATGAGGCTAAGCCTTCACATCAATTTGAGGGTCCTGAGATAGAGCCTATTAGTGTTCTAGTGTGTGTTACCTATCAGAGAGGCGTGAGAGAATTTTTTGCAGCAGCACGACGAGTACTATCTCCACTCGGGGTGGAAGGGGTCTCGTTACCTTCATCAGTAGTGCGGGTACTATCTCCACTTGGGGTGGAAGGGGTCTCACCTTCAACATCAGCACAGGTACATGGAAAAGACAGAGGCAAAAGGCCTATGCAGGATGAAGGCCCTTTAGGAGGCCAAGACACTGATTTTACACTCATTGATGTTGATTTGAGTTCTCCCACCTCAAAGCTGAAAGAAACCATCCAGGAGGAGAAAGCCGAGATCGACACATTGACCGAGAAATTGTAGAGAGGTTAGTGGGTTATAAATTACTTGGATCAGCGGAATAAACAACTGGAGTATCATCAGACACTCATAGAGTTGCGGCAAATCCGCGAAGACCGGGAATTGGCTCGGAAGAGACAAGGTGACATGACACCTTTTGAGCGGAAAATTTGGCTTGAGAGAGTCAAAATTCATCTTGAGAAGCTGTTGGTGAAGGCCAATAGGGACAAGGACATGCTCAGACATATGAAGAACCACTATTGGGCCCACACACATGTTTGCAAAGCTAGGATGAAGATCTTGACGGCGAGGCTGAGGAGAGCACTGAAACGTCGGAAAAGTCCTGATCCACTCCAAATATTGGCTGAAGATTCTTTTTCTGAACATGGCACCTGATGGGGGACCTTCACTCCAAATTTCAGCAAATTTGGAGAAATTTTTTTCATTTTGAATTTTTTGAGTCACAAAACAGGTTTTCTTACCTGACGCGTCGCGCCACCTTGCGCGCGCTTACGTTTGAGAGATCTTCTAGAGGAAAAATTGATATTTTTGGGTTTTTTATGATAAATTATGCATGCTTAGAAATGGCTGAGAGATTTCATCAAGTTCTGGGTGGTTTAAAGGGTCAAAAATAGCTTGAAAATGGCCTTTCTGCCACCTTTTGCACACACAGGAACCAGTCTTGGGATATTGAAGTTTTAAAGGGGAATATGACATCCAAATCCAGAAATTCCACTTGGGTTGGATATTAGACAGATAGGGCTTTCCAACGAGCTATCATGAGCTCAATTTGGACTTCGAGAAGTGACTGAAAGACAGGCTCAAAGTGGCATGATGCATTGAGTTTTTGGGTGCGGCGCATAGAGGACTTTTGCCTAATTTTCACTCTTCAGCTCAGAAATTCGCCCAGTTTTGACTAGTTTCACTTTTTGATGTAATTCTTGATCTACCTTGATGTAATTTGGTGACTATGATGTAATTTTGGCACTTATTTACTTGTTCTAGAGGATTCATTCACTTAAAAGTGAAAATTAAATGAATGAATCAGTTTCCTTCCATATAGAGGCAAGTTGTTTGATTGCCTAGATTTCAGTTCCTTGTTTAGAATTGGTTGAAACAGCTCCTAGAAGGATAAGCTCGACCCCTAGAGGCATGGGAAGGGGTTAGACTTGTCTATATATTGTATTTTCTAAAACATTTTCAGGGTTGGATACTTGGGAAAAGTTTGGCACTTTATTGTACATACACTTCTGCATTTTTGGCAAAGGAAAGACCAGGGTTTTGCAGCACTTGTTGGGATCCTTGTGGCTCTGAGTTTTGATGTTTTTTTTCTCCATGTATCTGTAAGTTTCATTAATGTTATATGTATGCCATTTCCCTTCTCTTTGTTTCTGAATTAAACAAATGAGTAACTAAGGTAGAATTCATTAGTTTGTTGGTGCTCTGCCTTAAACTTTTGTTTATTTTTATATGTTTTCCTCCGTTTGAAGAGGATCCTTGCACATTATTGCCCTCTTCATCTCCTCAGCAGTATTTTCTATCCATTCATTGAATCTAAGACATCAAATCCATTGCCTTCCCTGCCCCAGCTTGAACTCTGCAAGAATTTGGCCTCATCCGCAAGCCCAAAACTGCCTTTTCCTTTTTCCAACAAAAAACCCCTAAAAATCATTCCAAACTCCTTGATTAATATACCTAGTCTAAAATTAGCACTCATTTCAGTCATCTCAAGGCCTATTTGATACATTTTTACTGAGATTGACCTGGAGAGAGCCCTCTCCTGTTCTGGTAGGGCTAGGTACCAGACTGAGCATGGTTTGGTGTTACCCTGAATCCCGCCTTCCTTCAGCCTAAGGTGGATTTGGGCTATAACATAGTGGTGACCATACTGGGGAGAAAATGGTTTGCTTGTTGGTGTTATTTGTTTCATAAGCTATAGATGGAGCCTGAAGTTATGCCAGGTAGCATTCGAAACGCTTTTGCTTTGCATTAGTATAAGTAGATAAATTCTGCTTCAGTCAACCTCCAGTCTAGCTTGTAGACGTGACGCTTGACTTGTGAATTACCCCAGTATATCAGATCGTTCTGGACTTTTGGGTGATTGAGTCTAGAATTTGATAGGATGAAACAAGTTGGTTTTGTCCTTTGATATTTGAATAGATCAACACACTGGCTTCCAGAAGACATACTAGAGCTAATCCCAATCTTGATCCACCTCCAGTGTATGAGAATCCCAATCTGATTTCAAGAATCCTCCGTCGAGAAAGTCCAGTGATCCCTTTGTTTAAATCTCATTCATGCCCTACTGTATTTGAATTCCTTGAAGATATTGAGTTTGATGATCAATTCGAGTTGTCATTGTTTGAAACTAAATCTGAAAGTGATACTGGTTCTACTGTTATAAATCTCGATTTTATCAAGTATCTTGAGATTGAACAAGCTAATAGATCCATTGATAGTTACATCCTGAACATTCAGAACTCTATTGTGGCAACGAATATCCCTGAATTCATAGAGTCCGCATCTGAAACTCTTGGTCCATTAGCAGTTACTTCTGATTCACAAGTTCACACTGAGCCTTCTTTCATTCCTACCATTCTCGTGCAACCATCCATATCTGATCAGAAATCTGCAGTAGTTCCTCCTCCATCTCCACCACATACACCTCGCACATCTACTGCTCCTACTCCACTCGTTTCTCCAAGACAGATCATAAATCCACCAAGAGCAATGGCTGCTAGATTCGCATCTCTTGTCTTGCCCCAGAACTTGGATCCCATGCCCACTGATTATCAGAGTAAAATCCCTTTGTTTGATGGTACTCCTCAAAGCGTGCCTGCTCAGCAGCATATTGATAGAATGATAGACTTTTTTGATCTCCATGAAATTGATGAAGAGAATGTCACCATGAGATTGTTTGTGGAAACTTTTGGAGGTGAGGTACGCAAGTGGTTCAGAGATTTGCAGCCCAGAAGTATTGCTACATTAGTCGAGCTTCAGAGATAATTTTTAGATCGGTGGGAAATAAAGAAAGACCCACTTCAAATTACTTCTGAATATACCAAGATCAAGCGCAATCCTGGTGAGTCCGTCCAAGACTATATTATCAGATTTAATGTAGTTTATAATGCTATTCCTGATGATTTGAGGCCATCTAAGAAGTCAGCTTTGTTAAAATTCCTGGATGGTTTTGATCCGAACATGGCCTATTCATTATGAGAAAGAGATCCGCCCACTCTGGAGGATATGCAGAAGATTGCGGTGAGTGTTGAAGCGAATTTGAATGACAAGAGAGCTAGATTGAGAGCTGAGAAGAAATTTGAGATAAAAGATGAAGCTTCTACATCAGATCAGCTACTTTTTAAAGTGGAAAAAATGTTCGAAAGGTTCACACTTGATAAGCCTGAACCGCAGATTCGAAATCCCAATTTTCGTGGTCAGCAGCAACCACAATTCAAGATTAAACAACGAGAACAGCGAGCAGAAGAGCCAGCAGTCCAGTAGCAAGTAAAGACACCTCTTCAGCAGAATTTTGTTGGTCAGGATTCAGATGATGAAGATGATGTAGTAGGGGAGGAAAATCACTTCTTTACTCCTAATGATTTGCCCATATATATCACCGAAGATGAGGAGTATGCGGAAAGCTCAGCTGTACAAAGAGATGAGGATTTTATCTTGGCCAATGATGCAGCTCTTGAGGAAGAGCCGGATGAGTATCGGAGAGGTTATATGAATGCCTTGTTAGCCCAGCAGAAGCAATATTCTCTTAGAAACAGAGATGTGCTTGTCAATCCAATTCAAAAGAGAAAGGAAGTTTCAGCACCTAAAAATGACTCACCTGTTCCACAAAAGAAAGCAAAAGAGATAGTTGATCCTGCTGCCACCAAGTTATCATCAGCAGAAAAATCAAATCAGCCAATTACAACGAGGGAGAAGGCTGAAAAGAAAGATGTTCCAGCCAAAGAGATCGAAAAGACTTCAGCCTCTAGTTTGGAGAATGAGATTTCTAAATTAAAGGTATCCATTCCCTTGACTGAAATAATGAAGAACAGCAATGATAGAAGTCAAGTTTCTAAAATTTTGAATTTCGATCCTATGTATGATATGGTGAATATTGAAGATGATCAACCTGAACTGATATTTGGACCAGCTCTAGATGGTGAGTCTTCAGATAACGAAGTGCCTCCTTTTTATATCAGTCTTCGATTGCATGAGTTTGTATTGCACAATGCCATGTTTGATTCCGGTGTTTCCCATAATCTTATGCCAAAGGAAATCATGGAGAATTTGGGTTTAGACATCACGAGGAAGTACCATGATATTTATTCATTTGATTCTAGAAGAGTGAGATGTATTGGGTTCATTAAATACTTGGTTGTTAGCTTGGATCAGATTCCTACAAAGAATGTTTTGATGGACGTAGTTGTGGCAGACATTCCTTCCAGGTTTGGTATGTTGCTTTCTAGATCTTGGGGAGAAAAATTGAAAGGGAAATTACAACTAGATTTCTCCTATGCAACGATTCCCGTGTTTGGCCAAATGAGAAAGTTGTACCGGGAAAAAAAAATGAAGTACATGATTACAAGTAAGGAGAAGTCGGTTAATCATCCGATTAATTATGTACATACAGATTTAGAGTCTTTTGTTTTGTTTTTCGATAGTTTCAATGATGTAGATAGTCAGTTAGTTCAAGCAGAATATATTCTAGAGATTACCGAGAATTTTAGAGAAGTTTTGCAGAAAGAAAGGCAAAAACCGGAAAGCACAGTTGAGCAATCAGCTAAAGATAGTGGACAGCAAGCAGAAAAAACAGAGCTAGCACAATTTCAGCACTTAGAAGATGATGAAGAGGGTCTATGGACCATGGATTTCGATGGTGCAGTGGGAAATGATGGCGCTGGAATTGGTATTTGGGTACGCATCCTTTTTCCGCTCCAAACAAGGTACCGAGCAATGTATGGGTATGTTATTACAAATTAGCATTCGATTGTTAAAACAACGAGCCTGAGTATGAAGCTTTGATTGCTGGCCTAAAAATTCTTAGAAAGATGAATGCTAAGAGAATTGTAGTCTATGGCGACTCCGAATTGGTGATTAAGTAGGTGAAGGGTGAATACCAAATGAAGCATCCCCAAATGCGAGCTTACCAGAATGATGTTCTTGATATTTTGAAGCAGTTTTCAGATTATACCTTGACTTGTATTCCTCGTATTCAAAATGGAATTGCAGATGCACTTGCTAAGGCAGCAAGTAATTTGAAGATCCCAATGAATTCAAGTAATAAGTTCAAAATCCATGTGAAGCACCGTCCTACCGTCCCAGATAATCAAATATGTTGGCAAGTTTTCCAAGATGATGATGAGATTAATGATTTTCTGCAAAACAAAGGTAAGTTCAAAGATACCTCAATTGATGTAGAATATGATGATGGTGAAGCTGATGTGCAAGTCAATCAAATGGAAGTGTTGCATCTGAAAGATAACGTTATTCCTAAAGGTTTGATACCCTTAGAAGAGCTCTTCGATCAGGATGATGTAGCTAAGAAACCAACCTTACGGCCAACGGAAAAGGGAGTTGAAGATGTAAACATTAGAACAACTGAAAATCCAAAGATGGTGAAGTTATCCAAATCATTGCCACCGGAGGTAAAATCAAAATATGTGAGTTTGTTGTCTTCTTTTTCTGATGCTTTCGCTTGGGACTATTCAGATTTAAAGACGTATGATACAAATATAATTCAGCACACCATTCCAATCAAGCCTAATCAGAAGCCTTTCAGACAGAAGCTAAGAAGAATCAACCCGAAGTTGCTGCCATCAATTGAGAAGGAGGTAAACAAGTTTTACAAAACAGGAATCATTGTTCCCATTAGATTTTTTTGATTGGATTTCCCATTTGGTGCCAGTGCGGAAAAATACAGGTGAGATTCGGTTGTGCATTGATTTCCGAAATCTGAATAAGGTGTCATTGAAGGACAATTATCCATTGCCTAAGATGGATCATATACTTCAGCGAGTAGTTGGAGCATATCGTATGTCACTACTCGATGGTTATTCTAGATATAACCAAATTCTGGTCCATGAGGACGACAGAGACAAAACAACGTTCACCACTCCGTGCGGAACTTTCCACTATGCCAAGATGTCATTCGGTTTGAAGAATGCTGGTGCGACATTTCAGCGGGCGATGGACATGGCTTTTGCAAATGAGAAGGATGTTTTTCTTGTTATATACCTTGATGATTTGACAGTCTTTTCCAATTTAGATGAAGAGCATATGTACCATTTGAAAGTTATTTTTCAAAAGTGCAGAAAATATGGTGTGTCACTTAATCCGAAAAAGAGCTTGTTTGCGATGGATGAGAGCAAACTACTTGGTCACATTATTTCTAAAGATGGCATTCGTATTGATCCAGCACATGTAGAAGCAATTCAGCAAATTGACCCTCCCAGGAACAAGAAGGAGATTCAGTCTTTTAATGGTAAGATGAGCTTTCTACGCCGCTTTGTTCCTAACCTTGCTAAAAATCTAAGAGAGATTACAAACATGCATAAAAAAGACAGCCAAGTGAAGTGGACTAAAGAGGCTGTAAAGTCCTTTAATTTGGTGAAGTTGGCACTATCTTCAACACCAGTGTTGATCAGCCCAGATTACACCCAAGATTTTATTTTGTTTTCATTTGCTTCGAAGCATACCATGGCAGCTATGTTAATGCAGAAAAGAGATGGGCATGATAAGCCAATAGCTTTTTTCAGTCGAACTATAATAGATGCAGCCCTGAAGTACAACATCATTGAGAAGCAAGCTCTGGCACTGGTAAAAGCATTAAAGGATTTCCAGGTATACATTCTGCATTCTCATATTTTGGCTTATGTTCCTAACGCTGCCGTGAAAGCTGTTTTAGTACAAACTGATCTGGAACGAAGACGAGGTAAGTGGATTGCAGCTTTGCTGGAGTATGATGTGGAGATAAGGCCCACGAAGCTTATCAAAGGACAAGGGCTGGCAAAGCTTATGGCTAAATTGAATTTGCATGCATTAGACATAAATCTGATTGCTGCTATGTCTGATGAGGATGAGGAGAATTTTCCACTTTAGGTATCGGAAATTTTTGTTGCTTCACTGTGGTATTCATATATTGTGTATGTTCTTCAAAATTTGTCACCACCGCCCGGCATGACTAGAAACAAAGGTAGAACTCTGAAATTGAAGGCTGCAAAATTTTGTATTTTGAATTCTGCACTTTATTGGAAAGATCCAGGTGGTGTTTTGCTGAATTGTTTGGTGGAAGAAGAAGCGAAGAAGGTAATGGAAGATTTCCATAAGGGAGACTGCGGGGGTCACCCTTTTTGGAAAACTATGGCCAATAAGATTTTGAGAGCGGGATACTATTGGTTGACATTGTTTGCTGATGTGTATAAGACTATCAAAGGCTGCCATGAGTGCCAGATTTTTGAAGGAAGACAGAAATTACAGCCTTTTCCACTTAAGCCTATTGAGGTAAGCGTCCCTTTTCAGCAGTGGGGTTTGGATTTCATTGGCGAAATTCATCCCACTTCTTCAGGACAACATAGATGGATCCTAACAGCGACTGATTATTTCATGAAATGGATCGAAGCAGTTCCCACCAAGCAAGCTACGGATTCGGTAATCATTTCCTTCCTTGAGAATAACATTTTGTCTCACTTTGGCTGCTTGAATAAATTGATCACTGCTAATTAAGTAGCTTTCAAATCAAGAAATATGATTGAGTTTTGTAACAAGTATAAAATCATTTTGGGACATTCAACCACCTATCATCCGCAAGGCAACGTATTGGCGGAATCTTCCAACAAGTCTTTAGTCAACATCATTAAAAAGTTGCTGGAAATAAATAAAAAGAGTTGGCATAAGAAGCTGGTCAATGCGCTATGGGAGGATCGCGTAAGTCAGAAAAAATCCATTGGTATGTCTCCTTTTGAGTTGGTATATGGAGTAGACACGGTGTTTCCTACCTCCCTTGCGGTTCCGGTGGTCAAGCTTCTTCAGGAAGCCGGTAGTGAAGAAAACCATATGCAGAGAAGGATAAATCGGATGATTCATTTGCAGAAAACAAGAGATGAAGTTTTTCAGAACACATTTAAGTTTCAGGAGAGAATCAAGAAGATCTATGACAGGAAATCGAAGGTGGACAAATTCCAACTGGAAGAGGTGGTACCGAAGTGGGACGCAAGGAATGAGAACAAAGGTAAACATGGTAAGTTTGAAAATCTCTGGAAAGGACCCTTCAAGATTGCCACATATTGAGGTTAGAACGTCTTTCTTCTGAAGGAGATGAATGGTGAAGATTTTCCAGGAGGGCCGGTCAATGGTTGGTTGCTCAAGCGGTACCATTTCTAAGATGTTTTCTGCTGATCACATTGCCATTGTACATACCGTTTTATTCCAGTTTCATTGCAAGTGTGTGTTGTGGTATTTCTTCAGTCTGGGGCCCGAAGTGAAGGCTATAATTCTGAAGAATGATTTCAGTTTTGGTTTGTGTTGGTCAAGTCTAGTCAGTTTGGTTCAGTCATTTTCGTTTTAAAAGTTGATTCAGTTTGAGTCAAAGTTTCAGTCAAATAAATTAAGTCAACAGTCTTGAGTTGTTTTGTCAAAATAATGGACTCCATAGCCCAATTGATGAAGGCACTGCCTACTCTCCCAGAGATCTTCCGTTCTTGGCACCTCCAAAGAGCCACCATCCCCATTGGAGCCAATGTTAGAGTCGGTCTTTACATCCCTCCATCAGAGATCATTTCTCTTATTGCATTTCATTTTTAGGTGTCTCATTCAGCTCATTCATCTGCATTCCGTTAAGGGCATGCCATCATCGGACGGAAGGGCTTTGTCACTCATTCCCCTCATGCCTTGTACCTGCTGGCTTAGGTTTTTTCATCAAAATCAAATTTTAAAAGTCATTCATAGTCCTGTTTTGGTCTCTTGGTTAACTAAAGAGTCATCTCAATTATTAGGTCTAGGGTTTCTCAAATTTTATGTTTCAGAGTGTCCAATAATGCCAGCAGGCCAGAGGGAGGTTCCACATGAGTTTTCATTTCACATTTTTCATCATCAATAATTCTTGAGAACGATTCTTCTTCAAGACTCTGTTTTGAAGAAGAAATCGCCAAATTTATTATTTGTAATAAATATGTAATTTTTAAATTTTTCCATCATGAAGAATTCGGAGGCAACCCTGGTCCTCCTTTGCCGAAAATAAATTCCAACCATCCCTAAAAATTTTTACAAAAAGTTTCATCACTCAAGCTCAAAAAGTCAGAGGAAACAAAAGAAACAGAGTTTACATTAGAAAGTGAAAAGTGCCAATTTCAAAACATTACAAAGGTGGGTTTTTGAGAAACAAAAATCAAATACATCACTATAAGATATTTTCATTGTTTGAAACATCCATTGGTATTCCAAGAGATCGATTGAAGTCAACTTAAGTTGTGAAAGAGCGAAGCTGTGTTTTGAAAGCCATGACTGGTGTTTGGAGTTGCACGACACATTGGGAGAAGGCGCGGTGCACATAGGCCGCATGACGCATTGGGGCCATTTTCATAGTTTAATTCGCAACTGGCACGGCGCATACGTTGGTTGCGATGCACTGGGTTTGTGCGCGGCACACATAGCCCCCAAACAAATTTCCACCACCGCTTCACCGAATTTCAAATCAACTCAGTTTTCTAATGATCCAAGTAAGTTTTTGGGCTTTGGCTATTGATATTAGCTGGTGTTTTGTGTGGTTTGAAAGTGAAATATAAGATTTTCAACGCCGAAATGATAAACCCTCTCATTTGTCAAAAACTTCTCTTAGGGTTTCTATCTGAATTTTAAAGGGTGTGATTTTTGTGCCAAGAACTTCATAACACATATGCCATCACTGTCACAATATCATTCATATCCCTTCCCTATTCCTCTATAAAACCACTCATATCATTTGTTCTCATTTGCAATATCATTCAAATCCATAAACCCTATCATTCCTTCTCCTTATTCCTCTCCCATATCATTTGCAAAAATCCCCAATTCCCAGCTGTCAAGTGACTATTATTGCATTAAATTCACTTGGATTATCCCCACTTTTCCCACTGTTCATATTTCCTCATAGTCCCTATTTCCTATTTAGCACATTTGGCATTGAAAACAAATACACTAAGTCCAATTTCTCATTTTCAACACACCGAACATACACCTTGCTTTCAGCACCATGACAGAGACAGATTCATCAGATGAGCAAGAATATGAGCAAGACAGTGACTCAACCACCGAGCTTAATGTACCGAGAAGGCCTCATAAAAGTGGTAAGCACGTCAGAGAAGAGCCCACTTCCTTGACTCAGTTGCAGGCTTGCCCGCTCGCAATGGCATGCTTTCAGCAACATTCATGCTTTCAGTATTGTGAGATGATTGCTCAGATTCAGCATCATCAGGAGTTGGTTCACTTGTTTGTTTTACATTTGCGTGATGGTCATGTAAACCTTTCTGGAGTGAACTTCACCTTGACACCAGAAGCCATTTCTCAGGCAACTGGGATACCAAATATAGGTGAAGAGTGGAACAAGAGACAACAGCTGGATAGAGCATATTATGAACCTTACATCAGGCCTGGCTATTTGAGGCATCTTAGCAAGGTATTCCCATTCCGGTTTCTGAAGGAGTCCTATGCGCCATTGATGAAACTCATCATCAGATACTTCAGTTGTGACGGCTGGTTCTCACGCCTTTATGCATACCACATCAGACTTTTGATGCATTTCATGAGAGTGAGACTGATGAATATTCCATATTTCATGTGTCGAAACATAGAGTGGATGACTACTCTTGTGCAGAAGAAGACCCCCGAGCAGCAACATAACAACATTTATCATTATTCGCTCATCAAGATCATTGTAGTACATCAGCTTGGATTGCGGGGCATTGCATGGGAGGAGTTCATTTCCCGTGACTTCTTCACAGCTCCTCAGCCTCCTCCAAAGATTGTTCATGATGAGGCTGAGCCTTCACAACAGTTTGAGGGTCCTGAGACAGAGCCTATCAGTGTTCCAGTGTGTGTTACCTATCAGAGAGGTGTGAGAGCATTGTTTGCAGCAGCACAACGAGTACTATCTCTACTCGGGGTGGAAGGGGTCTCGTTACCTTCATTAGTAGCGCGAGTACTATCTCCACTTGGGGTGGAAGGGGTCTCGACTTTGACATCAGCACAGGTAAAGGGACAGGACAGAGGAAAAAGGCTTATGCAGGATGAATTCCCTTTAGAAGGCCAAGACACTGATTTTACACTCATTGATGTTGATTTGAGTTCTCCCACCTCAAAGTTGAAAGAAACCATCTAGGAGCAGAAAGCTGAGATTGACACATTGACCGAGAAATTGCAGAGAGCTCAGTGGGTTATAAATTACTTGGAGTAGCAGAATAAACAACTGGAGGATCAGCAGACACTCATAGAGTTGCGGCAAATCCGTGAAGACCGAGAATTGGCCCGGAAAAGACAGGGTGACATGACACCTTTTGAGCAGCAGATTTGGCTTGAAAGAGTCAACATTCATCTTGAGAAGCTGTTGGTGAAGGCCAATAGGGAAAAGGACATGCTCAGACATATGAAGAACCACTATTGGGCCCGCACACATGTTTGCAAAGCTAGGATGAAGATCCTGAAGGCGAGGCTGAGGAGAGCACTGAAACGTCGGAAAAGGCTTGATCCACTCCAAATCTTGGCTGAAGCTTCTTTGGCTAAGCATGGCACCTGATGGGGGACCTTCACTCCAAATTTCAGCAAATTTGGAGAAAATTTTGTCATTTTGAATTTTTTGGGTCACAAAACAGGTTTTCCTGCCCGACGCGTCGCGCCACCTTGCGCGCGCTTACGTTTGAGAGATCTTCTGGAGGAAAATTTAATATTTTTGGGTTTTTTATGATAAATTGTGCATGCTCAGGAATGGCTAAGAGATTTCATCAAGTTCTGGCTGGTTTAAAGTGTCAAAAACACCTTGAAAATGGCCTTTCTACTACCCTTTGCACACACAGGAACCAGTCTTTGGAGATTGAATTTTTGGAGGGGAAAATGACATCAAAATCTAGAAATTCCACTTGGGTTGGATAGTAGACAGATAGGGCTTTCCAAAAAGCTATCATGAGCTCAATTTTGACTTTGGTAAGTGCCTCAAAAATAGGCTCAAAGTGGCGCGACGCATTGAGTTTTTGGGTGCGGCGCATAGAGGACTTTTGCCTAATTTTCACTCTTCAGCTCAGAAATTTGCCCAGTTTTGACTAGTTTCACTTTTTGATGTAATTATTGATCTACCTTGATGTAATTTGGTGACTATGATGTAATTTTTGCACATATTTACTTGTTCTAGAGGATTCATTCACTTAAAAGTGAAAATTAAATGAATGAATCAGTTTCCTTCCACATAGAGGCAAGTTGTTTGATTTCCTAGATTTCAGTTCCTTGTTTAGAATTGGTTGAAACAGCTCCTAGAAGGATAAGCTCGACCCCTAGAGGCATGGGAAGGGGTTAGAATTGTCTATATATTGTATTTTCTGAGACATTTTTAGGGTTGGATACTTGGGAAAAGTTTGGCACTTTATTGTACATACACTTCTGCATTTTTGGCAAAGGAAAGACCAGGGTTTTGCAGCACTTGTTGGGATCCTTGTGGCTCTAAGTTTTGATGATGTTTTTCTCCATGTATCTGTAAGTTTCATTAATTTTATATGTATGCCATTTCCCTTCTCTTTTCTTCTGAATTAGACAAATGAGTAACTAAGGTAGAATTCATTAGTTTGCTGGTGCTCTGCCTTAAACTTTTGTTTAGTTTTATATGTTTTCCTCCGTTTGAACAGGATCCTTGCACCTTCTTGCCCTCTTCAACTCCTCAGCAGTATTTTCTATCCATTCATTGAATCTAAGACATAAAATCCATTGTCTTCCCTGCCCCAGCTTGAACTCTGCAAGAATTTGGCCTCATCCCCAAGCCCAAAACTGCCTTTTCCCTTTTCCAACAAAATACCCCTAAAAATCATTCCAAACTCCTTGATTAATATACCTAGCCTAAAATTAGCACTCATTTCAGTCATCTCAAGGCCTATTTGATACATTTTTACTCAGATTGACTCGGAGAGAGCCCTCTCTTGTTCTGGTAGGGCTAGCTACCAGACTGAGCGTGGTTTGGTGTTACCCTGAATCCTGCCTTCCTTCAGCCTAAGGTGGATTTGGGCTATAACAACTGCCACTAGAAGCACAAGTACTAGAACCTTTGATTGTAAGGAACCATATGTTTAGTTTATCGATGGGTCGACATCTTTTTTTCCCATAATCCTTAGTATTATCTTTGTCTTTCTCTTCATAATTTATGGTGCTATGGCTTGTAAAAGCCCAACCTCGGGCAAAGAAATGTAGTCCACTTCAATGGATTTTGATAGATATAACAGATATCATTGCGTGCTTAAGTTGTGCTCTTCATAAAATGATGGGTAAATTGAAATTTGTTCTAATCCCCAAACATATCAATATTCATAGAGACCCAATACGTTCATGTTCAAGAGTGGTCCTCAATGGAATATTCCCCTAATGATAACTCTTTCACAACGCCAAATTCCGTCAAACGGTTTCTGGGTTATAGGAAACACGGTGCTTTGAACACAACCCATGTCTCATAATTGACATATTTTGCACCATTTGGTCGCAAATTGGATATTTTAACCTACAACAATTCAACTACCCAACTGTTGCTTTTATGCATTTGGTGAATTGTACTCAAATGCATTCCTACTCCGAGCCTTCCTGCAACCAAGAAGGAATTTATTAATGAAACTATTACACAAAACACCTTCTAAATTAACTAATAACGAGGAATAATTATTATTTCTAAATGCCTCTAATCATCAAATTAATGGATAAACAATGATTAAAATACTAAGTACAAACATATAATGATGTGATAAATATCGTGAAAATTTGGGCAAAAGTGCAGCTCAACATCCCCCCACGCTGAACTTATTGCACATCCTCATGCAAGAAAAAACTATAAGACGATGAAATAAGGTAGGGAAAATGTCAACAAAGAGTTTAGCTTCATATTGTAATGCATTTATTAACCCGCAACATTATTATTACAACACCAGCTAAAACCATGTGAGATGATAAAACAAGATCAGGTATCAAAAGTAACATTTATGGAGAAAATATTGTTGCACAAACTTGTTACCTTGTCCCAAATCAATTTCCTATTTTGTTTCTGCCCAAAGTATTATGATAAAAATCAATTTTTTTTGAAAAAGTGTAGTTTCAAAAGGATTAACACAAGATTCTTGCACCTACTATAACAATCTCGTACCTAGGTCATGCATCACATATTTAAAGGCAATTACAATCAATACACATTGTCAGCAACCAACACCTTGTGAGTAGTCATCATTGAGTAATTCATCACTTCAAATACCATAGAAATTAAAGTGAGTTATGATACCAATCGACAACCTCTTTATTGAACACTCTAAATTATGTTATCATTTGGATTCAAAAATAAATTTCCTCTTAATCTAGTACAATTGATTACCTTCACTAAGGGTACCACATCATTCAATAGATCCTTGATTTTTGAAAGATAGAACTCAAAGCATCATCTTCAAATCGTCTTAAAACCATTGCCCAGGAAAAATGATGAGTCTTAGGGAAAGAGAAGGATAACCAAGAAAATCATAGTATGTAGTTAACTTTAATACCATAAACATGGCCCTACTGCCTCCAGGTGTCCATAACCTCGACAAGGATGCCTTTTAACCTAACGAAATGTCAGTATCCCACTTACTAGATATAGATTCAGAGTTTGTTTATTTGAATTTTTAGATGAAGGTCACTGTCCTCGCTTGGTAACCAGCTGATGGCAGTGCCACCCACAAGAAATAACATGGATGAATAGGTCAGCTCATGATGAGACCTCCTGTCTTCCAGCTTTTTGGCTAAAAGCCATTACTCTGGCTTTGTGACTAGTAGCAGTAATGTCATGCATGCTAGGTCTAATGATCATGGTAGATCGGCTCATCACGAGACCTCCTATCCTTCCCTAAATATTTGTAAGCTCTTATTATGATTAACCTTGAAGGTTACTTAATAAGTGGGGAGACATATCTACTCCTTAAGAGTACAGGATGGTGTGAAAAGTTTTTAATGACTAATCATTGCTAGCTAATTTCTCTACCCTAAATACTGGTTAAAGATATCCCAGACAATGAATACAATATTCTTTGAGTTACGAATGCTAGCATTCTCCTGAATAGCTCATTATGATCTTAACAAGAGTGGTCCACCATAGGGGTTTTCCAATAGTACCTTCTAAGGTAAACAAAAAATGTATATCTAAGACGACAACTTACTAGAGCAATTAATCATGGTTACTTTTTGCAAAATCATGAGGCATTAGAGCGAATTTTACTCCACAAGGTTTGTCACAAATGTGTGTGTTAACAACTAATGTGAATAAAAAGTAGTTTTAACAGGCATTATTTAAAATTCAAAACCCTAATATCATGATAACAACTTTATTCATTTATTCTCCTACCCTATTTTACCCTAAGAGGTGAAAGACTCCTGTTTAAGTATAGGAGTACTTCCAATGAAGCCATGTGCATAACAAAATGTTGATTATACTCACGCTTAGTTTTAAAGAATAGACTTCAAGATATACAAAAGCATGAGAAACCAATTGCTTCAATTGATATGCTACCAAGAGTTTCCGTATGATGAGGAAATAAGATTCCTTGATGATTGCTAGAAACTAGGATTCAATGGAATCCACATATTTAGGATTTTCCAACTGATGCAAATCTTGCACAGTTTGATATTCACTCTCTTGGAGACACAAAGGATAAGGTGAAATACAAAAGATAAATCCCTCAAGCTCAGGTTCAAATATCTACTTTTCAAATTGACATGAATGGTTGAGAGAGATTCTAGGGTTTTGAGTTTGAACAACATTTTCAGTACAAGTTCCAATGAAATATTTCTCCTCTTGTGTTCTTTGAATTACACCTTCCCAGGGTGAATGCTCTATAGTAATGGGGGAATTTTCTAGTTTCATTCCCTTTTCCAACATGGAGGGTGTGACATTTTGTTCAATAGGGGAATCAACAGAAAGAATAGGTGGTTCAAACTATTGTGCAACCTAATGGTTTAGATTAGGGTTTAGGATGTGGTTTGGGCTAGGGTTTTGGTTAATGCATGGACTAAGGTTTGGATTTGGATTGGGATTAGGTTTTACACTAGGGTTATTTCTAGGTTTTAAATTAGAATTAGGGTTAGGTCTAGGGTGTGCATTAAGGTATGGACTAGGGTTAGGGTATGGATTAAGGTATGGACTAAAGTAGGGATTAGGGTTAAGGTAAGGTTGCATACACGGTTGGGACCATAGAGGAAGATAACTTAATGGTGCGTTGGAAAGATATTGTGGTTGTTGTGGGTGCTCATATGATTGAATTTGCATGGGAGATTGCCCTAGAGATAAAGATCCAAATGATTATTGAGGCCATGGATATATCTAGCTCGAGGATGAGGGCCACTGTGGCCATGAAGTAGGATATTAAATTGGAGGAGGATCAGAAGTTTGCCATGAAACTGCAGGATTATAAACTTGTTGAAGAACCTTCTTAGGAAAATAATAATTATTCCAAGTATCAAAGGATGTTGGGTTTTGAGCTATACCTGGCAGTTGATTTGATTCATTACTTGATTCCCTGAGTACCTTTCGTAATCATGGCAGTGATGGGCAATGTTCGGTTGCATGACCATCCTCGCAAATTTTACAAACTATTAGACCATTAAGTGGACACTTTCCAAGGCAGTGTTTGTTTCTACAGTTGGCACATAGGATAAGCAGTGGTTTTTCGTCATTATCTTGTTCCTGCAAATCATCAAATTTCGAAATCAAAGATTTGATTATATTAAATTTATGTTCAAGCAAGATATTAAATTCATCACTTGTGAATTCTTCATCAGATGAGTTGTTCGTCTCTGTAGCAGCATAAAAAATCCTCATGAAATGATTCCTCAGAATACCATATTCTTTTCTTCAACAAGAAAACTGGTACATTCTATCATCACATGGATTATTACGCAAGGGTTCTTACAATACCCCAAAAATAATATATTTTTGAAGACCAGATTACGAAGATAAATGAATTTTAAAAGATTTTAACTCAAATACAACTCACCACACTTGCATGAAAGGAAAGTGCCAAATCAAAGTGCTATTTAATCTATTAAAAAGAAGGCAATTTGGAAATTAAATGTATAAAGCCTGCTTCTACTCTACACATAATCAAGATAAGGAAATAAAGGTTCAAGAGATAAGCAAGATGGTCAGACTTTGGAGCAACCCCACAAAAGTGGATGAGTGGCTCTTCACTCACGTCTTACTGTACACTCTCCACCCTCTGACGTCCTTCAATACCCTTGAAACTCTGTAAGAAAATTTTTACTTGAACCAAAATACAAATTCCCGGTAATGGCGCCAAAATTTTGGGCAGCTTAATTTTCGGATTAAACCTCTCAATATTAATTATCAATCTGGCAGTCGTAAACACGAGTTGTACTATGTATTGGCTGAACTCAATGGTTACAGTATAAATGTGTTCCTTTGTAATGATAAACTAGGTATTGTAATGAAACATACATTTTCTCCCAAATAAAAAATCTTAAAAATGAAAATTACTGTACCAATTCCATTTACTGCAACCTCCACACTGTAATTAAACTACAAATCAATCCTTGATCATGTAACATTCTTGCACTCACATTCTACTTTTAAAATCTCCTATGATAACTTGAAAAACTAATCTATTAACTCTTCTCACTAACTTGAAACTATCACTTGAAAACTAAACTTGAGATAACTAAAAGAACACACACATTACCCTAATAATAATTTCAAACCTTAAACTAACTAAAGTTACTCTTGATAACAAATTCAAGATTTAAATTAACAAATTACAATTCTATCTATTGCTAAAAGAAACCATTTCACTCTATAAAATAACACTTAAGAATCCCATTAAAAACTATTTAAATATTTTAATCTAAATGAAAATGAACTATTAAAAAGCAAGCCTACTTCAAATCGAATCATCACATCAGATTAAACGAGCATTCTACAACAATCAAACTAGTAATCAAACTTGCTCACATAAGGAAATGATTACACTATAAAAAACAATAAAGAATCTAATTAAAAAGAGATCTGAAACAAAAAAAATTCTAATTAAAAGAGATCTAAGAGTGAAATCATAAATCAAACTCAATACTTGGAAAACAAAATAATGATCTAAGTGAAAAATTAAGAAATATTAGATACTATTAAAAACAATTTAAAATATAATGCTGCAAATTTCACAATTCCTTAATCTATGAAGAATGAGGACTCAACTCCAGGTTGCGGTGGATCCTTTCCACTCCCTGGAGCAAGTCCGAAACTAACCCAATGTTAAAAACAAAAATTACAATGCTTACATAAAAAAAAAAATGCAGACCCAAAATTTATTAAATCAAATCAAAACATTGCTTCAAATATTAATCAAAAAATACATCATCTGCTGGGCAATTTGATGCCAAATCTACATCTGAGCAAATCGACTTCACATGAGAAATCTATTTTGCAGATGAGAAATTCTACTCTCCAAAATGACAGACTCACACTCTGCGCCCCCTCCTCTCATCTGTGCTCGATCTAATTGAGCAGCTACTCCTCTAATGGAAAACTACCCATTTTAATGCGTAACTCCTCATTCTAATGTGAAACTCTCCTATCTACACACAACTACTACCTATCTCCCCCAATCGATTACAACAACTTATCTATATATATATATATATATATATATATATATATATATACACACACACATTGTTAATTACAAACTTGGGCTTTTAATTTAGCCAATTTAAAATATAGAAGATTATTTTGCCGGAATGAGAATTGGTTTGAAACATAATGCCAAATTCAGGAAATCGTTCCCCTTTTTGTGGGATTTTGGTATTGTCGGAAGGTGCAATTGGCTTCTGGAGGAATGTGAGCTCACATACTACTTGGCAGAGGTATCGTACAACTAGCTGGGGCATCATACGACAGCTTCAACAATTATTTTCATTCCCAAATTCTTTGGCTCTGGTTAACCTTGGAACAAAAGCTTCGATATCACTGGTGGAAGAGGCGGTGCCATGTTAGTTGCTGCAACATTCCTACTTGACGCAGAAGAGAAATCATAAATATCTCCCAATCTCAATTCAATTTCACTTATACAACTACTCAATCCTTGCCATGGATTATATTTTTGCTGCTCATTCTGTTGTCTAATCCGAGAGAAGAAAAATGATCACTGGTTGTCAAAGTCAATTAGACGAGGTGTGTAGTGCATAAGAGAAAGAGACTTCTTTAATAACTCCAGATTCTGCCGCACAAAAACATTTAGAAGTCATCGATGCTTTTCCAAAAAATTTACAAATGTCATGCCTCTGCTTTTCTATCTAGAGAGCCATTTGAGCAACCAGAAATGAGAATGCTTTCTACTTTTGTAACGTAAGAACTCTGGAACAAATTGGCCAGCAGAGTTGGTGGTCTTCAAATGTATAGCTGTCCATCGCTCTCTGCAAGTAATCCTGGAAGCCAATAATCAACAACCGTTAATGGACCAGCATTCTCCACTAAATTCAACTTTGCTTGACCAATCTTACACTGAATTGCCAAGCTGCACGTTAAAGGAACCACCCCATCCTATTTTCCATGAATAATCATTACTTTGCACTTTGATTCCTTAACGATTTCCAATACTTTTCCATTCCTCCAGCTGCCCCACATATCACATTGTGGAAGTTGTGCCAAGCTGAGCAGTGGGTTTGCAGAGTTAAGTCTTCAAAGACGAAATCCAGTTGTCTGATGGATCATAGTTCCTTCAGAATCTGTTCCCATACTTGGTGGTTCTTGCATACTATCAAACAGACAGTTCTACCAACATGCTCATACCATGACATAATTGAATACCCAAATGTTACAAATGGCCAGATTCTTTTGGGGTGCTATATTTTTCAATGTGAATTAGCTTGCTTTATTCCCTTGTGGTGTTGGGAAATATGGTGGTGACAAAAGTGTAATTGACTTTAACATATTTGGGTTCTTAGCAGCTAAGGCCAGAGAAATTATTCAACCCATTGAATGAGTGACTAAATGGAATGACTTAATTTTGTACAGTTGAAGCACTAACTACTTTATCATCTCTACATGCTGTGCTATTGTATACGAGCAATTTGATGGCTTGGGAATTTTTCCAAATCAAAGAAGATCAACTGCAAAGATCTTTTATGCTAATTTTTACCTTTGGATAAAGAGGGTAAGATTGTCTCAATCCACAAAGATGAGGAAGAAAGAAACCCATGGATGAATATGACATTCGATTCTGAATCAATCAAACTGCCACTAAAAGCACAAGTACTGGATCCTTTGAGTGCAAGGAACCATATGTTTGATTTATCGACGGGTCGCCATCTTGTTTTCCCATAATCCTTAGTGTTATCTTTATCTTGCTCTTAGTAATTTATGGTGCTATGGCTTGTAAAATCCCAACCTCGGGCAAAGAAATTTAGTCCACTTCAATGGATTTTGATAGAGATAACAGATATGATTGCGTGCTTAAGTTGTGCTCTTCATAAAATGATGGGTAAACTGAAATTTTTTTTAATCCCCAAACATAGCAATATTCATAGAGACCCAATACGTTCACTTTTAGGAGTGGTCTTCAGTGGAATATTCCCCAGATGATAACTCTTTCACGAAGCCGAATTCCATCAAACAGTTTTTGGGTTATAGGAAACATGGTGCTCTGAACACAACCATGTCTTGGGATTGAGAGATTCAGCTCCATTTGGTCGCAAATTGGATATTTTCACCTACAAAAATTCAACTACCTAGTTGTTTCTTTTATGAATTTGGTGAATTGTACTCATATGCATTCCTGCACTGAGCCTTCCTGCAACTAAGAAAGAATTTATTAATGAAACTATTACACAAAACACCTTCTAAATTAATTAATAACAAGGAATAATTATTATTTCTAAATGCTTCTAATCGTCAACTTAATGGATAAAAAATGATTAAAATACTAGGTACAAGAATATAATGATGTGATAAATATCATGAAAATTTGGGCAAAAGTGCATCTCAACAATGATAATGCAGGACAAAGGGTTAATTATGTTGCCCAAGGAGAGAAAAAAAAAATACAAGCACCTGAGGTAAATAATGTACCCGAGGTTGGGGAAAACCTTCTCATGAATAAATTAATATTGAAACCAGAGAAGGAGGCTATAAAGTTCTCACAGAGAAAAAATTTACTTCGAACTGCATGCAAAGTGCAGGGGAAATGTTGCAAGGTAGTAATTGATAGTGGGAGCATTGATACTTTAGTGTCTACTGAATTGTTGGAGAATCTGAACCTTAAGAAGCTCAAGCATCCAACACCCTACAAGGTGTCATGGTTGCATAAGGGACATCAATTGCTGGTCACAAAACAGAGTGAAGTTGGGTTCCAAATAGGTAGCTATATTGATAAAGTGATTTGTGATATCATGCCTATGGATTTGTGTCATGTGTTTCTTGGAAGACCATGGCATTTTGATAGGAAAGTGGTCCATGATGGAAATAGGAACTATTACAAGTTTGAAATGGGAGGTATCCACCATACTTTATCACCTTTATAGGAAGGAAATGGAGCTACAGTGAGGGAATAAAAAGCTCTATTTCTTGGAGGAAAAGAATTCTTACAACAGATGACAGAAGAGGAGGTGAGTTATGCTATTGTTTGCAGACCGAGAGTTAAATCTATTGGTACTGTCGTTTTAGATCTACCCACAAAGATTAAGGATATGCTGAGATATTACCGAGATATTGTGGTTGATGAATTTCCAGATGAATTACCCCCTAAGATAAGTATCATTCATCATATAGACCTGATACCTGCAGCAATCTTACCAAAAAAATCAGCATATAGAATGACTCCAAGAGAAAATGAGGAAGTTAGATATTAGGTTCAAAAACTATTAGACAAGGGCCTGATTAAAGAGATTTTAAGCCCATGCATTGTTCCAACAGTGCTGAGCCCAAAGAAGGATAACAAGTGGAGGATGTGTATTGATTTTAGGGCCATCAATAATATCACCATTAGGTATAAGTTTCCTTTGCCTAGGATGGATGATTTAATGGACTGTCTTAGTGGAGAAAAATATTTCACTAAGATTGATTTAAAAAGTGGTTACCATTAGATTAGGATTTGGGAAGGTGATGAATGGAAAACAACCTTCAAGACTGATGATGGATTGTATGAATGGTTGGTCATGCGATTTGGGTTAAGAAATTCACCCAAGTACTTTCATGAGGCTCATGAATGAAGTACTTAAAGACTTCGTAGGAAAATTTGTCATTGTTTACTTGGATGACATTTTAATTTTTAGTCAAACAAAAGAATAACATATGAGGCATCTCAAATATGTTCTAGAAAGGCTGAAAAAGTAAAATCTATTGGTGAATATGAAGAAGTGTACCTTTATGCAGAAAGAGTTAGTATATCTGGGATTTATTATCTCAGAGGAAGGACTAAAAATGGATCCAGAGAAGGTGGCAACAATCTTAGATTGGCCAACACCTAAGAACACTTTTGAAGTCATAAGCTTCCATGGGTTGCCAAGCTTCTACATGAAGTTTAGTAAAAAATTTAGTAGTAACTGCGCATCAATTATTGAGACTCTTAAGAAAGATAATCAACCTTTCTATTGGATAGAGGCAGCTGAGAAGAGTTTTAATTTGTTGAAGGATAAGGTAATAGAAAATTCGGTGTTAAATTTTGTAGAATTTGAAAATCTCTTTCAAGTGAGATGTGATGCAAGTGGTACAACCATAGGAGATGTGTTGTGCCAAGAAGATAAGCCACTGGCTTATTTCAGTGAGAATTTAAATGAGGCTAGGAAGAAATACTCTTCTTATGATAAAGAGTTTTATGCCATAGTGCAATCTTTGAAGCATTGGAGGCATTATCTAATGCCTAAGTAGTTTATATTGTTTTCTGAAAACCATGCATTATAATTCATAATGAAACAACCCAAACTAAATCAGAAACATGTGAAATGGGTTGAGTTCCTACAAGTATTTACTTTTTTCATCAAGCATATAAGTGGGAAAACAAACAAGGTAGCAGATGCCTTGAGTAGAAAAAGTTTAATGGTACAAGAGAGTCAAATTCAAGTTCTAGGATTTGATTTTCTTAAAGATTTGTATGAATCTGATACTGATTTCAAGGAGGCTTATGAAGTGAGCTTAAATCCTGCCGAAAGGGATAGAGGACCCTGGAATGATTATACCTTACAGGATGGATTGTTGTTCAAGGACAACAGACTTTGTATTCCACAGTGTTCTATGAGAGAGTATTTGATTCAAGAGAAGCATAATGGAGGACTAGATGGACATTTTGGCATTGAAAAAACAGTGGGACAACTAAGCTACTATTACTTTTGGCCTAAGATGAGGTCGGAGGTGGAGAGGTTTGTGAAGAAATGTATAATATGCCAACATGCGAAAGGAAGGAGTAAAAATATAGGGCTGTATGCTCCTTTACATATTCCAGGTAGACAATGGGATTTAGTCAATATGGATTTCATATTGGGTTTTCCAAAGACACAAAGAGGCAATGATTCTATCTTGGTGGTAGTGGATAGGCTTAATAAAATGGCACATTTCATTCCTTGTCACAAAACTATTGATGCAACACATGTAGCCAACTTATTCTTTGATGAAGTGGTTAGATTACATGGTTTGCCAAGAAGCATTGTCTCAAATAGAGATACCAGATTTACAGGTCACTTTTGGAGGACCTTATGGAAGAAGATGGGTACTAAGATGAGTTTCAGTTCAACTTATCATCTAGAGACAGATGGACAAACTGAGGTAGTGAATATAAGTTAGGGTAATATCCTGAGATGTTTGACTAGTGAACAACCAAGGTAGTGGGATCATGTGCTAGCTCAAGCTGAGTTTGCATACAATGATTTTCCAAATAGAAGTAAAGGGTTGAGTCCATTCCATATTTTGTATGTAATTCATCCTATAGGTGTACATGAGCTCAGGAATTTGGGAAATTTGGAACACGGGAGTGCTGGAGGTGAAATTTTTTCTACAGCAATTAGTGAAATGCATGAGCAGGTTAAACAGAGGTTACAAGACAGCAATTGCAAGTACAAGCTAAGAGAAGATGTAAAAATAAGGGAGGTTAACTTTGAAGTAGGGGATTTGGTTCTAACCAATCTTAGAAAGGATATATTTCCAAGAGGGCAGTATAACAAGTTAAAACTCAAAAATATAGGACCATGCAAGATCCTTCGAAAGTTCTCTACAAATGCCTATGAGCTAGAGTTACCTACATGTATTGGAATATATCCAATTTTTAACATTGTTTATCTGTATCCTTATAAAGTTGATGATACAAGACGACCTGAAAAGGATGGTGATCCTACAGAACTAGAGGAAGTAAATTGGTTAAAGCACATGCCAACAACAAGAACTGTAGAAGCAGAGGCTATTCTGGAACGAAAAGTTGCAAAGAAGATTTCAGGTAAAGAGTACTTAGAGTACTTGGTGAAATGGTATGGAATTCCAGAGGAAGATGCTACTTGGATGAATGCAACAGAATTGGAAAAGAAGGGTTATGTTGTAGAAGATCTGATGAGCAGGAGCTCATAAAATTTTGACCCTTGGGAGTCTGATGCAGGGGCATTAATCTCGCTGGGCTGATGAGTCGAATAAACTCAACGACTCTCATTAAACTTGATTCGTTGTACATATCTCAACGGCTCTTTTATCCATCATTCATTGTTCATTCTTTTTGCACTGTCCCCTGTTTTGACGCTACAAAAAACTCTACATCCATGCACTTTTCTAGATTTACCCTACCACAAGCTAATGTGATGCCTTAGTGATCCATAATTCTCTAATTTACCGACACGATCCAAGATCTCTTTCTTTAGTTGATGTTAGCATAATTGCATGAAATAGCATGTAAAAACCACATGTGAAAATACTTAAAGAAGAAACAGCATAAAGGAGACCATTAAGACAATGCACACAAAAATTTTGATAATGGAGTGTGTCCAGTGTGGACTACATCTTCAGGCCATACTTCAATAGTGGGGAGGCTGTTTATTTCTTCTCAACAAAAATAAAGGTAAGTACATGGAAAAATAAATTATTATAACTATAATCATAGGAGTGACTTGAAATTTGACTGCTCAAAACACAACAATCACAACACCAACATGTTTGTCTCATCCTCTTGATACTTTTGACTGTAAACATGACCCACTTCTGAAAGGTGCATTGTAGTCTCAAACTTTGCTCCCAACAATTAATGAAAAATGGGGGTTTCTCCCATGACCTCTGAAATATGTTGCTCAGATGCAAAAATAGATTACGCCATTGTGATCCTTTGGATTCTGCCAGAGAGAAGGGGAGCGTTAATATCCACACCTTTGTTTTCCAAGAGATCCCCAACTGTGTTGGCTGATCTGCGAATGTATTTGAAAGAGATGGATTTGTGGAGATGTAGCCATTGCTCAAGAAACTCAAAAAGGTCCACCAGTCTCCAGCTCTTAGAGATTTTTGAGGAAGAGGAACCAAGGAGGAGATGATGAGAGATTTTAATGATGACTTGAGAATCTCCTTCCACTTCGAGAGGGAAGAGATTGCTATCATTAGCCAGAAATAGTCCTTGCATGAGACCTTCCAATTCAGCTGAGTTTTTGGTATCCCAACCCATGGAACCAAGATAAATCAGTAAGAGCTCTCCCTTGGAGTTCCTGGTAATACCCCCAATGCTTGCATCCCCTTGATTTCCTTTGGAGGGATCCAAGTGCAGGGAGAGATGGGTGCAGGGTTTGAAAGAGGCACATCAGTAGAGATACAAGGGATGGAGAGGTTCCAGTTAACCCAAATTATGATCTCAGGGGGTTCAGAGGGGAGATCTGTGTCCTTCCACTGATGCAGTGCAAGGGTTTCCTTAATATTGTTGTATATGTTAGTCCATAAAATCTCTTGAGGAGTAGTCTGATCTCTGAAGATGATCTTGTTTCTCTCTTTCCATATCGTCCAAAGGAGGAGCCCCAGGAGGATAGTGTAAAGAGAGCTGAGAGGATTGCTGCTAAAAGGAGAGGTATGCTAGAGTCGAATGGAGCTGATGATGTCCCCTTTTTTCCTATCAGTTCTTCGACAGAGGATAGCTATGTCGTTCAAGAGAAATCTTGTCAGGGGGAAAGTTTCTAGGAGATGCTCTATGTTTTGCTCATGATTTTGGCAGTTTGCACAGCGTGAGGGGCCTATGAAGTCCTTTTTCAAAATATTATCACATGTTAGTATACGCCATTTGATGAGTAGCCATGAGAAGGTAGATATTTAAGGCCAAATTCTGGGTTTCCAGATCTGAGTCCAGATTGCATCTTGAGGAGTCAAATTAATGGGGAGGATCAAGTGGTAGGCTTATTTGGTGGTAAAGGTGTCTTGCATGGAGTACCCCCATCTTAGGATGTCCTCTCCTTCGATGAATCAAACTTTCCCTTTTTAAAGCTCCTTATCGATATCCTCATTAGATTCCTCAAACCAGTTGTTCTTCCAACTCTTGGCAGGAAGCCATTGTCAGTAACCATTGTTGAGAGGGGAGGCCCATAAGTGTTTAATTTGATTATTATCCCTTCTTTGGAGGATTTCCATCAATTTTTTTGGAGCAGCATGGTTAGTTTGGGTAGCTGTTGCCACGAGTCCTCCCAAAGTCGAGCATGAGAGCCTGAGTGGATTTCCCAAAAGCTGTGTTCCTAGATGATGGATTTGTGTTGCTTAGATGCTTTCTAGATTTGGGAACCCACCTCTTCTGAGTTAAATTTAATCATTTCCTGATGAGGCCAATTTCCAGCATATTTGGAGACCCATAACTAAGCCCAAGGGGCAGTTGGATTGGAGACCCATTTCCACCATATGGGTGCCCCCATGACAATATTGATGTTCCAAGGATCTCTATGTCCTATGCCTCCTTAAATTTTAGGGATGCAGACCTCAGCCCATTTTAAAAGAGCCCATTTCTTGTTGTCTTTCTTGCTTCCCAAAAGAAAGTTTCTTTGTAGGTTGCGAATTGACATGAGAACTCAATTGGGAGAAACCAAAACAAAGAATAAGTATAAGGGCATGGATTGGAGGACAGATTTGAGAAGAATGAGGCTTCCATCTATGTTGAGAGCACGATGATTCCAGGTGGAGGTTTTAGCTTCTAATTTTTCCAAAAGATCCTTTCAGGAGGAATGGTTGATGGCAGAGTCAATGAGGGGAGTGCCTAGGTATTTAGAGGGAAGTGGGGATATGGAGAAGCCCAGGATCCTGGCTATATTGCGTTGAGTAATGGTCGGGGTGTTGAAGAAAAATATTTGAAATTTCTCAATATTAATGGTAGTTCCTGTAGCATTAGAGAAGCAATCGAGAATGGACTTGAAAGAGCATGATTCTTGGACATATGGATGGACAAAAAACATATTATAATCTACGAATTTCTAATGGGAGATGGGGGGATTGTAGTGGGTAGATAATCCCTTGAGATATCTAGAGTTAATGGCTTAGAGAATGAGCCGCCCTAATCCTTCTACCATGAGAACAGAAATGAAGGGCGATAGGGGATCGCCTTGCAGAATATCTCTTGAGGAAGAAAAAGGGGGGGAGGGGGAGCCATTGACCAAAATTGAGAAAAAAGGGGAATAAATAAGGCTCATGATCCATTTGACCCAAGTTGGAGTGAAACCAAACACCAAGAGAATTTTTTGGATGTAATTCCAGCTGAGTTTATCAAAATATTTTTAGAGATCAATTTTGAGGAGCATACCTGGAATTTTCTCTATTTTCAGCGAGTGAGTGACTTCATGCATGAGAATGACACTGTCCATAATTTGGTGTCCCTCCACATAACCTGTTTTTTAAGGAGAAACCAGCATAGGGAGAAGGGGCTTGAGTCTGTTGGAAATCACTTTGGAGATGAGTTTTTATATAACGTTGCAGAGCACAATCGATCTATATTTGTTGGGGGTGGAAGCATGATCCTCCTTGGGGATGAGAGTGAGGAAGGTGGCATTGAGGACTCGAAGGACCCAATGCATGCTCCATGATTCCTCAACCAATTCCCATACTTCCAATTTGATATTCTCCTAGAAGAAATGAAAGAAATTAGAGGTAAATCCATCCAGACCAAGTGCCTTCCCATATTTAAGTTGCAACATAGCCTGATCAAACTCTTGCAATAGGATTGGTCTCCGCAGCAGCTGGTTATGCTCCTCCGTAATGAGTTTAGGGAAGTGCTTAGTGATTTTATTAATTGCAGGTTGACGCTTAGTGTTGGGTTCTCTGAGTATGTCCTTGAAGTAGCTTAGAATTTCTTGCTCAATATCTTCATGAGCTTCTAGGTTATCTCCTTGATCATTTTTTAAGACAGAAATATGGTTGATCATTCTTCTCTGGATGGTGGAGCAGTGGAAGAATTTGGCTTTTTTCCCCTTCTTTGAGCCATCAGATTCTGGATTTTTTCTTCCAAAGGATTTCTTCCTCAATTCTATGGTCTCCTAATCGACTCATAAGATCATGTTCCCGAAGGGCCATGCCCTCAATGAGCCTTTCTTGGATGACGAGTTGTTGGAGATCGTCCATTTGAGTTTCCAAATCCATTTGACTCTTAAAAATATTACCGAAACATGACTAGTTCCAGCGCTTCAAATGATATTTGAGGATCTTCATTTTTTGCTGATATTGGAACATTTTTTAGCCTTCCAGGGGGGTTATGCCGCTCCACTAGGCTGTGACCATATCTTTGAAGCTGGGGTGAGTGATCCAAAACTGCTCAAAGCAGAATGGCTTATTGCTAGATGCCCCTGGGTGAGACCATTGCAGTTGTACGGGCCAGTGATCAGAACCTGAAGCTGGGAGGATGATAGAGAATATGTCTCCTCCAATATGGATGGATTTTTCTGTGATTAAGAATCTATCAAGTCTCGAGGAAATTTGGTGAGCTCATCCTCGTCGATTGTTCTAGTGTGGAGGCCATTTGAAGTTTGAGGGTCTATCAATTGATTTTGCTGAATGAAATCCTTGATTCTGAGGTTGTCTACTCCTAGTCTAAGTCTGCCTCCTTTATTTTCACTTAGGTTGATGATCATGTTCAAGTCTCCTCCCAGAATCCAGAGGGGGTGGGTTCGATACGATTTGAGAAGCTCAATAGAGTTCAAGATTTCGATTTTTTGGGCAATGGGTTGGGGGAAATAGGCATTGGTGAGATGGCCATGGATGTTGGTGCAGATCAGGTGAAAAATGGCTTGAGTGAAGTTGTGCGAAGTGTGGAGGTTGGTAAGGAATATGGTAAGAGGATTCGAAGCTATGGAAAGGCCTCTAGAAGCTCCAATGGAATCAACCGCAACGGTATAGCAACCAGGCCAAAGTCTAGATATAATGGAGTTCATAGTGGTACTAGTATATTTGGTTTCGTGAATGAAGAAGATAGTTGGCTTGTCTTTCTTGATTATGTTTTTTATCATTTGGTGCCTTGATGGGCCATTGATCCCTCGAATGTTCCAAGAGATGAGCTTCATTGAGAACTTTAAGGGATGATATTATAGAACCTAGTCAACTTGGGATACCACCCTGATTCAACTAGTTGGACTCTGAGCAATATGAGGCGTTGTAGATCCATACATCCACCTGTTTTTCTGGATTCTCTCAAGATCTTTGTTGTATCCAACTCGGTACCTCCTTGTATACCGAGGGATGGAAGCTATTGCACTCTGGAGAGGACTTCTTCTAGGCATTCTATTTGCCTAGATGGTATCGTGTGATATTCATGATTCTTATAGGATATTTCCAATCCTAAGATGTCAAGATCGCCAAAATATATGCTTTCAAGTTCTTCTTCCATATGGGTGGGTTGGTCTAGATCTATTGTCTTTCCATGGTTTTCCTACTAGTTTTGGATCATTTGAACATCTTCCTTCATGTGAGTTTGTTTCTCTTGAATCTTCTTGGCCTTTTTCTCCATATATTTAGCATCCTTCTCTTTAGTATTGTTTTTGTTGGATTTGTTACTTGGTTGAGAGTTGGATCAATCATCATCTTGCAGGGACAATGTGGAGGGATTCAGGGAAGAATAATGGACATGATTGGAGTTGGGGAGGGGGTTGATAACTAGTAGGGTTAGCTCAGGGGTATTGGAGGTGGTTCCTTCCGTCATAGTTTGGTTGGAAAGAATGTCAAAGATATTGTTGGTAGTAGATTTAGAGGCTTTAGGGGTTGAAGCATATTTTCTAGCATGCCTTTTGCGGTTGGAGATTTTGGTGAAGCCACCAAGATCATTGTAATCCGAGGTTGGAGTAGATTTCAGAGGTTAATTGAGGGGGTAGTCTCGAAAGAGATTCCCATGTTCATGGCACTTGTGACAGTAGAATGACACATGTTCATAATAAATAGTTTGGACCCATTCAAAATCATCATGAAAAAGACTTATCAAGTTCGGGAGAGTTTTAGCAAGGTGCATGTAGACACAGATCCTGACGTAGGCCATGTATTGGTTGAATTTGGTTTCCTCGGCTGCTTTGATGAAATATCCAAGGCGATTTCCAATCACTTTGAGGGTTAGATCATCCCTATATTCTTGAGGGAGAGAATATAGCCTGATCCAGACAGGAGCCCAGTTCAAATCCTCTTTTTTGGGGTTGAATCTCTCGATCCAGTATCTTAGATAGAGGCCTGTCGAGTTAAAGAAATACAGACCTCTGTCCATAATGTGATTTTTGTCCTCTATGTAGGTGAATATGATATTGAAGAAACCCTTGGGTCCAGGTTGGAAAGAAATATGTCTTGTGGGTTTCCATTTGGAGGCAATCCAACTGTATAGAGCTTTCTCAGTGGGCCAAAAACCAATGAAATTCCCAATTAGGGCATGGTCTTTCATAAATTGTATTCTACCATTGACAGGGTGAGCGGGCAGATAGATCTTGGGTCTGTAAGCTGCAATAGGGATGTAGGTGGAGGAAGAGGCTTTTGTCTGCCCATTTTTGTAATTTTACTCTTTTGACAGAGTATCAAGGGTAACTGTAGGGTCATATTTTCCTGTCGTTCCATGGAGAGGCCTAGAATCAGTACGCACGACTTCGTTTTTAACAGGAGACCTTCCAGTGGGGGGGTAGGGGCACCTCCCCTTCAAGAGCCATCATTCCTCTTATGATCTCAACGTTGTGGTTTGCGCTGGCTTCAGCATCGAGGGATTTTTTTTCTCCATCATGGAAGAGAAGGCAAGCCTGTCGGTGCCCGTTGTAGGGGCGTGGGAAACCCTAGGTTTCCATGGCCTTTCTCAGCACAACCTCAATTTATTATGCTAATTCTAAGTTATGTACCATTAAAAACCCTAATTTTTAGGCTATTTATATTGATTGCCTTTGTCTTTATATACCTCCAAAATGTGATCCCTTATGAGTTTGAAATTTTTGTCTATAGTAATTTTATATGTTTCAATTGTACTTCCATATGTTTGATCAAGCTTTTATTTCCAAGTGAAATTTATTTCAAATTTTCTAAAACTTAGTAATGTTTGGACCTTTATGAAAGTCAAATTCCATAGCATGTGATGTATCTAATTTTTAAAAAATGATTATGAAATTTTCCCTAGAGGTAACTCATTATGTGCCCTTAGAATCCTAAAAAATTCAAAATCTAATACCTTTCTAGGAAAATGTTAGAAGAAAATAACAAGATGACTCATTTAGAATATCATTTTTGGACTAATGATAAAAGGTAAATTTCATTTGGTATGTCCCCAATATTTTGGTAGCAAATAAATGAAATTTTTATCAGTTATGCGAAGGTATATCTTATTGAAGCCTCCTCAAAATTTCATAGTTTGAATCCATGCATAAAAAATTAATAGTGAATACGCCAAGATGACTCATTTGAAATTGATTTTAGGACCAATAACTAAACTTAAATTCCATAATTCATATCTCCAAAAGCATATAAAACCAAAATAATTTTTTTTTACCACTTCTATTTTAATATTTTTCCTTAGTCTTAATATTTTATTGTCTAAAATTTCCTAGAAAAATGTTATAGAAAAACTATCATAATGACTTCATAGAAAGATAAAAACCCTATTATTATAGGCTTTCATAGAAAATATAAGGATCCAAGAATCATAAAAATGATAAAATTCAACGATTATGCTACATGTTGAGGGTGAAAATCCTTTTTACAATTAATCCCATACAAAAGGCGATATGCATTTTTCCTAGGACTAGATATCCTTGGTGTCTATATAGGAGACACACGGTAAAATTATAATGAAGGGGTAAAAAAAAGGTTTTGGCCTACATAACAATATAAATGTAATAACTCAATATCTAGTGCTTAATATGGTATTTTACGTGTTGAATATATAATTATGTCTCCACAATTATGTCAATTGGATGACCTACCTTGTGTGCAATCACTACACCCTATTTTCTCCAAAATAAGTGACAAATTGAATGACCTACCTTGTTTGCAATCTGTTAGCACCTGATCTGGACCTTAGGCTGAAAAGGAAAATCAGGGTAACATCTAAACCACACTCAGCCTTGTAGGTAGCCCTACAAGGTCAGGAGAGGGCTCTCTCCGTGAAAATATATTCAACAAAATACAATTATAAACTGATTTTAGGCTAGGTATAATAATGGGAAATGTTTTAATAAATGAATTAATTTTTCAGGGATGTATTGGACAAAAGGGACAGTTTTGAAACTGGGGAGTTAAATCATGGATACAGGTTATCTCATGGGGAAAGGTAGGCAGGAAATTTTAGCAATAAAATTTAAATAATGATGGAATGGAAAGACTGGTGAGGAACTGAAAAGGGCATGGGATATGGATCCTTTTCAAACAGAAGAAAAACACAGAGTATTGAATGATTTCCCAAGGCAGAGCATAAAAAATGGATTCTAACTTTCTATCTTGAAAAAATTTAACCAGAGATGTTTATGAATGAATGGTACACATAACAATTTACATATGAACACAAAGGAGAGAACAAATGCTAAATTTCATACCACATGGATCCCACAAATCAGAGCTGCATCTCTTTATTAATTCCCTGTCCAAAAACTGTTACAATGGAGCGCAGAGCGTTCTACTTGATTTCCACACTATTCCCCTACTTCTGAGTTACAAACTGCTTTACAAATGATTTGAAATTACATTAAATAGACTAAAATGTGGGAACATAGATCCACAGAAAAATGGAGCTGTTTTAACAGCTCAAGAACTGAAATCTGAATATGGAAAAGAGAACCAACAATTTGCCTCTGAAAATAAGGAACAAAAATACGTTTTGACCACTGGGATGATTCACTGATACGCTGGATGGATGTAAAATAGGCAATCTAAAGTGTAGATTCCTATTTTCATGCTGTCGTAGAAATGTTTGTCTCATTTTAGCTCTCGACCCTTTGACTGTTGCTTTCCTTTACTAAAAATCTCATATATGTCAAGAGATCCATATGAGAACATCAAAACTTAATTTTATGCTTTTAATGGAGAAAAAATCCCTTTTCAATGAATAGGAGCGAAGGGAAAGGAGGTGGGGTCGACATCTCAATCACAATCGCAATCGGAGGGGAGGAAGGGGATGCGATATATAATAAAACATTCGGAAATACATTGTTTGCGATGGTGTCATCGCAATTGGGATCAAAGGAATGGGGAATATGTTATTTAGAACAAGGCCAAAAAATTCTGATGTGATTGGCATAATGGAAACAGGGATAAAGGAAAAGCCAAAGGGATAATAGGGTGAAAAACGAATAAAAATGTTTCGCCGCTTTTACAAAGGGAAAATATGATTTTATATGAAGGAGCGGAGGGCCTTTAAGGTGGGACTGGGGTACAAATCGCAATTAGAATCGGAGGGGAGGAGGGGAAAAATATAGTGTACCAAAGGATTTTGTCAATATAATTGGGGGAGGTACTTTTAAAAAATGAAATAAAATGAAATTGGATTTTTACAAAGGGGGAAAGGTCTTTTTATAATGAACGGGTGGAAGATTAAGTGGTGGGACCCGAAGGTCCATCGGAATCGGGAGATCGGAGGAGGGTGGAGGGATAGTTTTATTAAAAACGCTGATTGCAATAGAGTGATGGAATATTGGCCATCAGATTGGAGGGGGCGATCGACGACGGTGGAGTAATCGGGGGTTTGCAATCGGCGGGGCTCAATCGGATGAAACATTTTATGAAATCGCCGACTGCGATGGTCCGATCGCATATGGGCCGTCTGATTGAAGGGGGCGATCGACGGTCACGATGTACATCATTTGGGGTCAATACAATCGCATCGGAGTTTTTGCAATAGGCCAATCGGAATGCGTATGTTAAAAGTTGTGATTGCGATGGGAAAGGGAAGGTTTGGGGAACGAGATTATAATAAAACTTTATATTTTATTATAAAGTTTCGAAGGTATGGAGGGGAAGTGGTTTGGTAAATCGGATATGTTTTAAAATATTTTTAATAATGCGATTTTTCCATCGGAAGGGGAAAAATGGGTTTTATAAAAGGAAATATTAAACTTTAATAATATAAAGTTTAAGGGGAAGGTGGGAAAAGGGATTTTTTTAGGGTATAGGAGGACTTTTGTTCACTTAGGCATAAATTTGAATCCAGATGTCAGTTTTGAGAGTGTAATATACCGTTGGAAAGCTCTTTCCGGGATCTTTCTACTGAACATACTTAAAACATGATCTAGCACTAAAAATGCTGTGGAAAATTTCTCTGAAAGTCAAGGTGATGACTTTGTGGAGATAACAGCTTCTAAAATGTGACTTATTACATATGATGACATAAAATTACATAATAAATGATAATAAATGAAAAGTATCATGTTTTCACCTCAAAACATGGTTTTGAGGTGAAAATTACATCAAGCTGAATAAAACATTTCTTTGATCTTCTCAGTTTTTGTGACTTTGAGTTTATTAACTTCCTCATGACCTTACTGATATTTATTGACACTTGACTCATTAATTTGACCATGGTGAGATCCTAGAACCTAATGATACCCATCCCTATGACCTACTAACATGACTCACAAAGTGACTCATGACTAAAGACCATAGAGAGGAGAATTATAAAGTTTCAAATGAGGGAAAATTGATGAAAAATCACTACCATCAATGGATTCATGACCTAGCGGAATGGTGAAATTTATGGTATGGGACTCCTAATATGCAAATGCAAAAGAGAAATTTTGATCACTGATGGCAGTATGACTAGACTGACACTAACATTGGCTCCAATGGTGATGGTAGCGCCTTGGAGGTGTCAAGAACACTGTAGACCAAGTAGCCTTATCCATTGGGCATGGAGTCAAAATACTGAAAACTGACACTATGAAGACTGACTCTAACTCAAGTCTAAGACTGAAAACTAAAATAAAACCAAACCATACACATATCATCCTATTTTTATAGCCTTCACCTCGGGTCCCAAACTTCAATGACTGTGTACTTGAGCTCTAACCAAAAATAACATGATATATACAATGATGGTGACATAGTTTCTGATCCATTATCTTCAACAATGGTAATGCTTCAAAAGTCTACCATTCACTACTCCTCCAAGGCAATCTTGGCCATCCATCTCTGAAAGCAAGAAGGAATTCTGTCCCCTGTATGCTAAAATTTTGTATGGTCCTTTCCATAGGTTGTCAAACTTACCATGCTTCCCTTTGTCCTCATTTCTTGCATGCCATCTCAACACCACATCATCCAACTGAAACTTCTCTTCTTTGGTCTTTCGGACATAGATCTTCTTTATCTTCTCCTGCAACTGAATAGCGTTCTGTGACACTTCCTCTCTTGTTTGTTGAAGGTGGATCATCTGATTGATCCTTCGCTAATTGTCATCATATTCACTACCAAATTCTTGCAATAATATCATGACTGGAACTGTAAGTGATGTAGGAAAGACAGCATCAGTACCATAAACCAACTCAAAATGTGGTATACCTATGGATTTTTTGCTGCTAACTCTGTCTGCCCACAATGCGTTGATGAGTTTTCGGTGCCAGTTTCTTTTGTTTGCCTCCAACATTTTCTTAATTATATTTATCAGAGATTTTTTCAATGATTCTTCCAGGCCATTGCCTTGTGGGTAATATGCTGTTGAATGGCCCAGCACAATGTTATATTTTTCGCAGAAATCCACCATTTTCTTAGACTTGAATGTTGCTGCATTATCTATTATAATTTTGTGAGGGCAACCAAAACAAGATAAAATATTCGATTCTAGGAATTGAATAATTACCATATATGTAGCTTTCCTTGTTGGGATGACCTCGATCCATTTAGTAAAGTAATCTGTTCCTATCAATATCCATCGATGCTGTGATGATGATGCGGGATGGATTTCTCCTATGAAATCGAGTCCCCACTGCTGAAATGGAGAGTTTACTAAAACTGGTTTCAGAGGAAGAGGAAGAAATTTCTTCTTCCCTTGCAAAATTTGACATTCATGAAAATTCATCACTATTTTATACAAATCTGAAATAAAGTGAGCCAATAATATCCTGCTCTCAACACTTTGTTAGTTGTAGTTTTCCAAAACAAATGACCACCACAATCACCTTTGTGAAAGCCATGCATTACCTTCTGAGCTTCTTCTTCGATCAAACAATTGAGCAAAATACCTCCTGGATCTTTCCAATAAAGAGCACTATTTAAAATACAGTATTTTGCATATTTGAGTTTCAGTGACCTACCTTTACTTTTAGACATTCTTGGAGGTGGTGAAAGATGTTGAAGAACATAAACACTATCTGAATACCATGGGGATTATATGAAAATGTCTAAAATTGGAGCAAGCAAACCTTCATCTTCATCCTCTGATATTGCTGTTATAAGGTTTATATCCAATGCACGCAGATTTGATTGGGCCATTAATTTTTCCAAGCCTTGGCCTTGGATAAAATTTGTGGGTTTGATCTCCAAATCATACTCCAACATAGCTGCTATCCACCTACCTCTTCGAACTTCTGGATCAGTTTGCATCAACACATTCTTTACTGCGGCATTAAGAACATCTGCTATAGTATGTGAATGCAGAATATAGACCCTAAAATCCTTCAATGCCTTTATAAGAGCCAATGATTTTTTTTCAATAATATTATACCTTAAAGAAGCATCTCTAATAGTCCTACTAAAAAAAGGCAATTGGCATTTCAACCTGATCTCTCTTTTGCATCAAAACAACAACCATAGTATGCTCTGATGCAAATGAAAATATAATGAAGTCTTGACTATAATCAGGACTAATCAAGACTGGGGCATTGGACAAAGAAAACTTTACCAGATTAAATGACTTGATAGCTTCTTCACTCCATTTGATAGTGCTATCTTTGTTCAACATATTAGTCATTTCTCTTAGATGTTCAACCAAATTGGGTATAAATCTGCGCAAGAAGTTCATCTTACCATTGAATGCTTGAATTTCCTTTCTGTTTCGTGCAAGGTCTATTTTCTGAATTGCCTCCACTCTAGATGGATCAATGCAGATACCATCTTTAGAGATGATATGCCCCATCAACTTGCCTTCATCCATGGCAAAGAGACTCTTCTTTGGATTGAGAGAAATCCCAAAATTTCTACATCGCTGAAAAACAACTCTCAAATGGTGCAAATGCTCATCATCAGAACAAAAAAACACTATCAAATCATCCAAATAAACAACAAGAAAAACATCTTTTTCATTGGAAAAAGCAATGTCCATTTCTCACTGGAAAGTGGTTCCAGCGTTCTTCCATCCAAATGAAATTTTGGCATACTGGAAGGTTCCCCAGGGTGTTGTGAAGGCAGTTTTGTCTTGGTATTTTTCATGCACCAAGATCTAGTTGTAGCCTGAGTAGCCATCGAGTAGTGACATCCTAGATGTTCCAACTACTCTCTGCAGAATATGGTCCATCTTCGGAACTGGATAATTATCCTTTAAGGATGCTTTATTCAGATTATGAAAATCTATGCAAAACCTTATCTCTCCTGTCTTCTTACGTACCGGGACCAAATTTGAAATCCAGTCAGAAAATCTAATTGGAACAATGATACCAGCTTTGTACAACCTGTTTACCTCTTTTTCAATGGATGGCAGTAGCTTTGGGTTGATTATTCTCAACTTATGTTTAAATGGCTTCTAATCCGGCTTGATGGGAATAGTATGCCGGATTATGTTCTTATCATACACCTTCAAATCTGAATAATCCCATGCAAACACATCAGAAAATTCAGAAAGAAATTTAACATACTTTTCCTTTACCTCAGGGGGCAATGCCTTCGACAACTTCACAGACTTGGGCTTGTCAGCTGTTCCAAGATTCACATCTTCAACTCCTTTCTCAGTAGGCACCAGGCTTGGTTTCTTAGCAACATCATCCTGATCAAAAATCTCCTCTAAAGGTATGAGACCTCTATGAATTAAACTGTCTTTCAGCTGCAATATATCCATCTAATTTTTTTCAATTGCTTGATCATCAACCTCATAGTCACCTTCGATTGGAGTATCCGTGAATTTTCCATCACTCTGCAAAAAAGCATTGATCTCATTGTCATCCCAAAACACTTGCCAATATCTTAAATTTTCAGGAACAGTAGGCCTATGTTTGACATAAATTTCAAACTTGTTGCTAGAATTCATTGGAATTTTCAAGTTTCTTGCAGTAGTGGCAAGAGAATCAACAATGATGTTCTGCATTCTAGGTACTGTTGTCAAAGTGTACTCAGGGAATGTTTTCAAGATATCAAGGACTACATTTCTGTATGCCCTCAATCATGGATTTTTAGCTTGGTACTCTCCTTTAACTTGTTTAATTATCAGCTCTAAATCTCCATAGACAGAAATCCTCTTTGCATTTAGCTTCTTCAAAATTTTCAGACATGCAATCAAAGCTTCATACTCTGCTTCATTGTTAGAGCAATCAAAAGCCAACTTATAAGCACATACTCTAACATTACTAGGGAATTTTTCAAGTTGGAAAACAGTGCTCCGAATCCATATTCCAATACCAGCTCCATCCTTAACAACAGCTCCATAGAAGTCCATGCTCTAAAGGCCTTCTTCTTCTTCTTGTAGATGTTGAAACTTTGCTTCTTTGTCTTCTTTACCTTGACTAATTTCTGCATCTTTCTGTTGTTCACTATCTTTTTTTTTGTTGGCAGGCAGGAGGCTCAGAAGTGCTTGCTGCTTTATCTTTTTCCTTTTTGAGGACTTCTCTAAAATTCTCTGAAATCTCAGGTATTTCATCTACTTGTACCAACTGAACATTTTAATCATTCCAACCACCATCTGAATATAAGACAAAGGACTCTGAATCTGTGTGGACTACATTAATGGGATGATTTATAGGCTTCTCTTTGCTAGTGATCATATATTTCATTTTCTTCTCCCTATATAGCTTTCTCAACTGACCAAACATGGGAATGGTGGCATAAGAGAAGTCAAGCTGCATGGTTCCTTTAAGTTTTGCACCCCAAGACCTAGATGGAAGCATTCCAAACCGTGGTGGAACATCGGCAACAAATACATCCATCAAGACATTCTTGGATGGGATTTGATCTAAAGATACTACTAAGTCTTTGATAAGACCAATACAATGGGACCTACCTGAGTCAAAAGAATACAAATCATGATATTTGCGGTAATATCATGTCCTAACTTTTCCATGATGGCTTTGGGCATCAAATTATGTGAGGCTTCGGAGTCCAACATAGAATTACGTAAGCTGAACTCATGTAATCTAAGACTCAGGTAAAATGGAGGGACTTCACTTTCTTCAGATTGATCTTCTACGGCTGGACCAAAGATGAGTTCCGGATAGTCATCCTCAACATTAACCATATCTGATACAGAGTCTATTTGCAAATTTCTAGACACGTGATTTTTATAAGTGCTATTTTTCACCAACTCAGTCAAGGGCATAGACACTTTCAGCTTAGAAATTTCATTCTCCAAATTAAAGGGAGGGACTTTTTCTACCTCTTTAACTGGAGGATATTTTTTCTTTTCTTGCTCCTTTGCTGCGCTCTGCTGGTTCTTCTCATTTGGGTTGTTAATCGCTGAAGGTGTTTTGCTGGAGGAAGGATCGGCCGGCTCTTTTCCTTTCTTCTGAGAATAATTCTTCATTTGGAGCTCTTTTCTCTTCTGAATGGGACTGATCAGAATATCTCTGTTCCTCAAAGAGTACTACTTTTGTTGTGCTGATAAAGCATTCATGTATCCTCTTTAGTAATCATCGGATTCTTCTTCTAATACTGCATCATTGGCCAAAATGAATTTTTTATCTTTTTGAATGTCTACAGTCGCTGTGTATTCTTCTTCTTTTGTGAGAAAGATAGGGGCACCATCAGTTGTGAAGAAATGATTGGCTTCAATCAAAGGATCATCATCATCATCTGTTTATGTTCCTTGAACGTAATTTTGCTGCAATGGAGTTTTGATTTGCTGTTGTGGTGGTGCTTGGTCTTGTGCTCTCTATTCTCTCTATTTAATTCTGAATTGCAGCTATTGTCCTCTGAAATTCAGATTCCTTATTTGTGCTTCAGGTCTATTTGAAATTGTCAGCTGATCGATCATCTTTTCAACTGTCTGGACCAAAGTATCCATTTTTCTGTCTGAAGGAGACGCTTCTTCTTTCATCGTGACTCTTTTTCCAGCTCTGGTCTGAGCTCTTTTGGCTAGCAAATTCGCTTCTACACTTACCGCTATCTTCTGCATGTCTTTGAGAGTGGTAGGATCTCTTTCTCGCAGTTGATCTGCCATATCAGCATCAAAACCATCTGGGAACTTAAGCAAGGCCAATCCCACAGGAGGTTTCAGGTTAGCCGGAATAGCATTATATACAACATTGAATCTCAAACAATAATCCTGTACAGTTTCACCCACATTTCTTTTAATATTTTCATACTCAGACAAAATTTGGACTGGGTTTTTATTTACATCCCACTAGTCTAATAATTGTGTATGTAACTCCGGAAAAGTGAAAATAGAGCCTGCTGGTAAGGCTCTAAACCACTTTCTAACTTAACCTCCAAAGCTTTGGACAAATAATCTTGTGGTTGCATTCTCTGCCTCTACTTCATGAAGATCAAAAAATTCATTCATCTTATCAACATGATGTTGGGCTGTGATGCTTTGAGTGGCATCAAAGATAGGAGTTTTACTTTCATAATCAACAGGCATATCATTCAGAACCTGAGGTAAAACCAGGGGTGCATACCAGGCATCCATGACTCTAGGTGGATTTACAACAGTGTTTGTCGTACAAGGATTCAAGGGAGGTGTTGATGGAGGAGATGATAGCTGAGAATTGACTGATGGGGATGTTAATTAATTAGGAGGAGGAAATGTTGTTCCTGATGACTCTGAAGGCTCGGGGATATTAGTTACAATGATATATGACTAAGGGGAATTCAAAATGTAGTCATCAATTGAGGAATTTTCCCTTTGAACTTCAATATCTACAAGGAATTCTAGATCTAAAACTGTGTCATAAAGTGCAGTTTCAAACTTATTTCTAAATAAAGAAGGCTCAAAACTCTCATCAAAAGAAAGACCTTCTACAAAGAACCACTGACTGGGCCAAGTATGGGATCTGAAGATAGGTCTAGGACTTAGTGATCCCTCTTGTCTTCTGACTATTCTTGGGATGATATTAGGATTTTCAAACACAGGGGGAGGATTTGGATCTGGATTGGCCCTTCTGTATCTTCTTGAATCCAGTGTGGTTAAATTTCTACTTTACAAAATTCTATTTCAGCCTAGCAAACTCTGAACATCATCTTCCAGAGTCCAGGAATTTACAAGGAAAATATTACTGGGGTGATGCATTTTTATGCTAAATTTTTCCCCAGTGGAGTCGCCAAAAATGTTAGCACCTGATCTGGACCTTAGGTTGAAAAGGCAAATCAGGGTAACATCTAAACCACGCTCAGCCTTGTAGCAAGCCCTACAAGGTCAGGAGAGGGCTCTCTCCGTGAAAAGATATTCAATACAATACAATTATAAACATATTTTAGGATAGGTATAATAATGGGAAGTGTTTTAATAAATGAATGAATTTTTCAGGGATGTATGGGACAAAAGGGACAGTTTTGAAACTGGGGAATTAAATCATGGATACAGGTTATCTCATGGGGCAAGGTAGGTAGGAAATTTTAGCAATAAAATTTAAATAATGATGGAATGGAAAGACTGGTGAGGAGCTGAAAAGGGCATGGGAGATGGATCCTTTTAAAACAGAAGAAAAACAAAGAGTATTGAATGATTTCCCAAGGTAGAGCATAAAAAATGGATTCTACCTTTCTATCTTGAAAACATTCAACCAGAGATGCTTATGAATGAATGGTACACATAACAATTTACATATGAACACAAACGAGAGAACAAATGATAAATTTCATACCACATGGATCCCACAAATCAAAAGCTACATCTCTTTATTAATTCCATGTCCAAAACCTGTTACAATGGAGCGCAGAACGTTCTACTTGATTTCCACACTATTCCTCTACTTCTGAGTTACAAACTGTTTTAAAAAATGATTTGAAATTACATTAAATAGACTGAAATGTGGGAACATAGATCCAAAGAAAAGGGGAGCTATTTTAACAGCTCAAGAACTGAAATCTGAATATGGAAAAGAGAACAAACAATTTGCCTCTGAAAATAAGGAACAACAATAAGTTTTGACCACTGGGTTGATTCACTGATACGCTGGATGGATGTAAAATAGGAAATCTGAAGTGCAGATTCCTATTTTCCTGCTGTCGTAGAAATGTCTGTCTCATTTTAGCTCTCGACCCTTTGACTGTTTCTTTCCTTTACTAAAAATCTCATATATGTCGAGAAATTCGTGTGAGAACACCAAAATTGACTTTTATGCCTTTAATGGAGAAAAAATCCCTTTTCAATGAATAGGAGCGAAGGGAAAGGAGGTGGGGTCCACATCGCAATCGAAGGGTAGGAAGGGGATGCGATATATAATAAAAAATTCAGAAATACATTGTTTGTGATGTTTTCATCATAATCGGGATCAGAGGAGTGGGGAATATGTTATTTAGAACGATGCCAAAAAATTCCGATGCGATTGGTGTAATGGAAACAGGGATAAAGGACAAGCCAAAAGGATAATAGGGTGAAAAATGAATAAAAATGTTTCGCCGCTTTTACAAATGGAAAGGATGATTTTGTATGAAGGAGTGGAGGGCCTTTAAGGTGGGACTGGGGTACAAATTGCAATCGGAATTTGAGGGGAGGAGGGGAAAAATATAGTGTGCCAAAGGATTTTGCCAATGCGATTGGGGGAGGTCCTTTTAAAAAACGAAAAAAAATGAAATTGGATTTTTACAAAGGGGGAAAGGTATTTTTATAATGAATGGGTGGAAGATTAAGTGGTGGGACTCGAAGGTCCATCAGAATCGAGAGATCGGAGGAGGGCAAAGGGACAGTTTTATTAAAAACTCCGATTGCAACAGAGCGACGGAATATGGGCTGTCGGATTGGAGGGGGCGATCGACGGTGGAGGAGTATTTGGGGGTTTGCAATCAGCGACGCTCAATCGGATGAAACATTTTATGAAATCACTGATTGTGATGGTCCGATCGCCTATGGGCCATTTGATTGAAGGGGGCGATCAACGGTCAAGATGTACATCGGGTGGGGTCAATACAATCGCATCAAGTTTTCTGCAATAGGCCAATCAGAATGTGTATGTTAAAAGTTTTGATTGCGATGGGAAAGGGAAGGTTTGGGGAGCGAGATTATAATAAAACTTTAGATTTTATTATAAAGTTTCGAAGGTATGGAGGGGAAGTGGTTTGGTAAATCGCATATGTTTTAAAAGATTTTTAATAATGCGATTTTTCCATCGGAAGGGGAAAAAGGGGTTTTATAAAAGGAAATATTAAACTTTAATAATATAAAGTTTAAGGGGAAGGTGGGAAAAGGGATTGTTTTAGGGTATAGGAGGACTTTTGTTCACTTAGGCATAAATTTGAATCCAGAAGTCAATTTTGAGAGTGTAATTTACCATTGGAAAGCTCTTTCCAGGCTCTTCCTGCTAAACATACGTAGAACATGATCTAACACTGAAAATGATGTGGAAAATTTCTCTGAAAGACAGGGTGATGACTTTGTGGAGTTATCAGCTTCTAAAATGTGACTTATACATATGCTGACATAAAATTACATAATAAATGATAATAAAGGAAAAGTATCATGTTTTCACCTCAAAAAATGGTTTTGAGGTGAAAATTACATCAAGCTGAATAAAACATTTCTTTGATCTTCTTAGGTGTTGTGACTTTGATTTTATTGACTTACTCATGACCTTGCTAATATTTATTGACACTTGACTCATTAATTTGAACATGGTGAGATCCTAGAACCTAATGAGATCCATCCTTATGACCTACTAATATGACTCACAAAGTGACTCATGACTAAAGATCATTGAGAGGAGAATTAGCAAGTTTCACATGAGGGAAAAATGATGAAAAATCACTACCATCAATGGATTCATGACCTAGCAGAATGGTGAAATTTATGGTATGGGACTCCTAATATGCAAATGCAAAAGAGCAATTTTGATCATTGATGGCAGTATGACTAGACTGACACTAACACAATCACTACACCTTCTTTTATCCAAAATAATTGACAATCCTTGCACACGTATTACCATAAACAACAGAATCATCAATGTATTATCGTTGTGGCTTTAAGAAACATTTCCAAGAAATAATGAATGCTAAAAACTATCGTTTTCACTAGTTCTATAGCTACTGCTCCACACATCTCTAACAAATACATTCAACAAATTCGTTAAAGGAACCAAGGACACAAAACAATGGTTCCTTCACTAGCTCTCATGGATTTTCAATTAATTTCTAATGTTATTAACATACATGAAATAATACCTAGAAAATATGTAAGGGAACCTTTAGCTGTAATATTGAAATAATAAATTAGATAATAGATATTAGTATCACCTTAAAAATTGTCACTTGCATTATTTTTAGTGATCATAGAAGAATATGTTAAAAATGGTATGAATAATCCTCATTTCCACCCCATTTCCACTATCATATGACCTCACCATTGCCACAATCAACCTATTTAAATCTTTAAATTGAACAAAATAGGCTAGTGAAAAAACCACCCCCATTAGATATATGCAAGCAACACATAAATACTCCAAAAACTTTGTGCTTCCCTTTTAAATCACTAATTTCTACTATTTCCAACCCCCACCAATGTGAATAGAATGTTATGATGAGTTGTTAGTTAAGTGTGGACCATAGTAAACCCTAATTACTATTTCCATCTTTGATCCAATCACTTTTGAAAAATACAAGGAAGGTCATTTAAAGTTGGTTATCCACTAAATATCTATATATAATCAATTTAAGGTCACTCAATCCATCCACTTGCATACATAAGGTTGTGCTACTAGAATTCCATTAGAATCTGGAGTAACCCTTCCTCTTGATTACATCTTTCTAGTGTTTCTCCTTTATCCATCAATGTAGGAGGAAGCCCCAAGTACATGAAGGAGGCCAAGTGACCATCCCAAGGAGGAAATTTGGACCACATTTGAATTTATCAAGCCAATGCACATGGAAAATTATTTGTTATCTCATTCTATTAGTTGAAATATTTACATCCTTTCATCTCCTTTGTTCATATTGAGGAAACGTTTCTTCATGCTTTGGTTTCAACCTCGTATATGACTTAGGGACTGATGCATGTAATGCGACCTAATTTTATTTAACACCTTTACCATTTCTCTATGGATCAATCCATAATCATCGAGCTTAATGTTGGCAATATGATGCTGAGTGTTGTCCTTGATGGAAACCCACTTGATGAAGATGATGGCAACCTACTTGATGAAGTTGTCCCTGATGGAATATGTCTTGATGAACTTGTTAAATGATGTAAATATGATGTATATACAATGAGTATAGAAGGTAATGATGGAAGGAATGTCAGTATGTGTTAGAACATGATGAAAAGAGTATGTCTTAAGGCATACGCAGATTTGTCTAGACAAAGTGGCGTATGCACGCGGGAAATAACGTGCCAAGTCGCGTATGGGCAAAAACGCTCTAAATATGTAAAACCAGGGGTAACCACCATGGTATTGACCCATTGTATTGAGTAATGATTCATCTATGTGATCCCGTCCAGGAATACCATTGGAAGTCATGTGGTTTTGGCTCATGGTATTGATAAAGGGTAATCCTATATAAGGAGGAGAAAATCATTGAGCAATGGTAGTGGAAGTGTGCAAGAGTCTGAGCTTGAATGAATACTTCTCTTTGAATTATATCTGAATGGAAAGGGTTACAGTTGAATGATAGATCTGAATGTATGATGCACCAATGAAGAAAATGATGAAGAAGGGAATCTAGATCTGAAATGTATTTGTATCTTCTAGATCTGTTTATGGAATGATTAGATCTGAGATGAGGCAAACATCTGTCTGAAGTAAAGGGTAAAATCTGTGTGATGTATTTGTTCTGAAGAATTGCAATGACCTAAATGTCTGAAGAACTATACGCTAGTTCAGCATGACTAGCGTATATCGCTGAGTTTCTTGAAGAAAAGCAGCGTATGGCCCGGTAAAATTAGCTAATATATATAATGTATATGTAGGTTTGTATACATGAAGAGAAGCGTATGTACGTAGGATCAGTGAAAGGAAAGCGCGTATGAAAACTAGGGTTTGCTGAAGAATGAAGTATGAAATATCTGATCTGTTCTGTTGTGTTACTGTGATCTGTCAATGAGTTATAAGTATCAGTTTGATGTATGATTGAGCTTAAATGTGTGGAGTGGGTCCAGTCTGAAAATATGATGAAAGGTGGCCTGCAAGTTGTGCTTTATTGAAGTTGTTGGATCCAGTGTGAAAATTGATGAAACGTGGTCCATAGAGGTGCTGAGGGTTGTAGCCTTCAGTCAGGGGGTTGTAGCTCCCTTCCAGGTGAGGCTAATGCTTCAGACGAAGTGTAGCTCCCCTTCCCGGGTGAGGCATTAAACAAGAAGGGTCAGTGCTCCCTTCCCGGAGAGAGGTAGTAAATCAGTAGCAGTGGAGTGCAATGCACATCATCTTTTGGTATGATTCTACACTAGTACATAAGTTGCTTAAGATGTTTCTTTATAATAAAATATTATATTGATGTCTGAGACAGCAGCAGTGGTGGTTTTCTCGACTTGGGTTTCCACCTAAAAATCTAGGTGTTCATGTGTGATGCTTATATGTGATGATTTAATCATTATTATTGCACATATTTCATTAACTAAACGTCGAATGAATTTACATAGATCTAAGTAAAAGATTTAATTTATAATAATATCTTTGTGTATGTGCGAGTTTAATGAAGGAGATCCGCGTGTATACGCTAGTTAAAGCCGGCAAGTAAGCGTATGGGTTTTTGAGTAAGAAAAAGTAAAAAAAAATGAGTAAGTCCTAAATACTAATTCACCCCCCCCTCATTATTTTTCCCAACAATTGGTATCAGAGGAGGTCCTTCTGCAGAAGCTTGATCGCTTGAAGGAGATCCGTCGCAATGGGAAGGAAGCAAAAGAAGAAGGCTGCTCAAAAGGAGATATCTCAGAAAACATGTGCATTAGAAAATGAAGAAGATAAAATAGGTACTGATTGTTGTTCTTGTGATTCATCTTCTTGTGCATGTAATAGTGAAGATAGTGAACAAAATGTTATGGATCTAGAAGAAGCTCTCAATATTAAAGTTGAAGAACTACAAAGATCATCTAATAAACAAGAATCTATCTACAAAGAGATGATCTCTCAAATGGAAGGACAGATAGAAATAATGAATGGACAGGTAGACAAGTATCAAAGGTTCTACAATTATGCAAGCATTCGAAATAAAAGACTTGAAGTAGAAATCAACGATCTAAATGCAGATCTCGATAAATCAAACAAGAAGAATGCAAGACTTGAAGCTAAAATCATCTCTCTCAAAGAAGATCCGGAAATATAAAATAAGAAGAATGAAGAACTTGAAGCAGAAATCATCTCTCTGAAAGTAGACGTTGAAGCATCAAATAGGAAGAATGAAGAACTTCTACAATCATTTGAAAAGGAAGGACGTAAAGCAGAAATCATCTCGCTCAAAACAGATCTGGAAAAATCAAATAAGAAGAATGAAGAACTTTTACAAATATTTGAAGAGCAAGAAAATGGGTTGAAAGAAGAGATCTTAAATTTGAATGATCAAGTAGAAGAAGGAAAAAGGGTTGAAGAAAGCATGATGAATCAATGCCAAAAATTGGAGGTTGAGGTAAACATTCTCAAAGGTAAATTAGAAGAAAAGGATAAACTCTTGAGGTTTCAAGATAGTACTAAGATTCTAGACAATATTCTTAGTAGTCAAAGGTCTCCTTCTGTTAAACTTGGTCTTGGTTTTCATGAAACTGTTAAAGGAGAATCTAGTTCACAAGGAAGTGCTAAATATTCAAAGGATATCAATGCAAAGCTTGAAGTGTTGAAAGAAGCAAAAGGTCAACCGAAAATCATGAACTCTCAAAAGAAATCATTCCCTCTTTTGATCAATAATGTTGAATGCTTTAAATGTCATAATTATGGGCATGTTGCAGCAAATTACAGAAGCAGATTGTTTCAGTCACAAACAAACAGATTCTATACAGAAAGGTACTCTGGGTTCTTTAAGGGATATTGTTTTTCATGCAACAAGTATGGTCATAAAGCAGCTGATTGCAATAGAAGAAAGTATAGAAAAACACATTATGATCCATATGCTTACTTTTTTGGTCATGCAAGATGTTATGCCTGTAACAAGTATGGACATATATAAAAATAATGCAGGATGAACAGGTCTGAGAAATTGAACAATTTCCAGCACACAATAAGAAACTTCAAGAAAAGCTGGAAAAGGAAGGAAGACCGGTCAGAAACATAGGGAATATTGACCCTACTGCAGTCATCCGCTTCTAAAGCTTACTTCTCTTAATGACTGCAGGAATGATGTGAGATACATTATGGAGCTTAGTAATGTATCATCACAGGGGGAGCGATGTATGATGATTCTCATGGTTGATTTGGAAAATTTGGTTATGATTAATTTTGACAGTGCATCTGGTGTGAAGAAAAGACAGGAACAGAAAGTACAAATTCAGGGGGAGATGAAGGTGTGAAATTTTCTATACTCCACTTTCCATACACGGGTTAGATTAAACAAAGTCGCGTATACATGTGAGTTCCAGCAGACACAGTCGCGTATGCATTGATGATAAGAGAATTGGGATGACAGCTGAAGATCAGGAGCAGAGGTTCAGGGGGAGCATCAGTCTGACTACTAATGATTGTACTGTTAGCATTATTCTGGTTATACTCATGCTAATTAAATGATACATGGTTTCTTACGTTGAAGATTATGGATGAGCTCGGATTGCTTATTTGATGAAGAATATTCTTTGCTTTCACACATGGATGAGATGGAAGTCTTATGATTCATAGATATGGACAGATCATGCAGAGATTGTTGTTGATGACTTGCTGTTGAAAGTATTTAGGTTGCACAAGCTAAGGAGGAGCCTTGGTCTATGGAAAGGATGCTTAGATGCACATTTTCAGGGGGAGCATTAGCCTTGCTGAGCATAATGCATTGTTGGCATTATGATGGTTCTGATATATGATCTCTCTCTTGAGGTCTTTCTGGTTGTGGTCATAAAAAGTCATTTGATGAAAAGGTCATGATGAGACCCATGATGTAAAATTGTAATATTCAGTCATGTAAGGACTTGTTCATCTTGTAAACCCACTTGGTTGGGTAGTTGAGTCAAAAAATTTGTAAACCCACTTGGTTGGGTAGTTGAGTTGAAATGTGTAAACCCACTTGGTTGGGTACTTGTGTCTCATATGTAAATCCACTTGGTTGGATCCTTGATGTAAGTATGAGTCCTTGGTGATAGGAAGGTCATAGAGTCATGTACTTCATTGTAAAATATGTTTAAAGATTCAACATGAACTCAGGGGGAGCATGGTAACTTCAGTGCATATCAGATCTGCAGAACGCTCCCTTCTACATGAGGATAAAAACCTTGCGTTGGTTTTGATCCACCCTTTGCCCTTGATGTCAAAGGGGGAGAGTGACATGGTGTTTGAATAAAGGGAAAGAATGGTGTCAAAGAATGGGGAGAGTGACATGGTGTCATTGTATTCTTAATGTATCTATCTATTGTGGTGATCAAACATCATCGTGGTTGCCATCAAGTCCAAAGGGGGAGATTGTTGGCAATATGATGCTAAGTGTTGTCCTTTATGGCAACCCACTTGATGAAGATGATGGCAACCTACTTGATGAAGTTGTCCCTGATGGAATATGTCTTGATGAACTTGTTAAATGATGTAAATCTGAAGTATATACAATGAGTACAAAAGGTAATGATGGAAGGAATGTCAGTATGTGTTAGAACATGATGAAAAGAGTATGTCTCAAGGCATACACGGATTTGTCTAGACAAAGTGGCGTATGCACACGAGAAATAACGTGCCAAGTCGTGTATGGGAAAAAGCGCTCTAAATATGTAAAACCAGGGGTAACCACCATGGTATTGACCCATTGTATTGAGTAATGATTCGTCTATGTGATCCCGTCCAGGAATACCATTGGAATTCACGTGGTTTTGGCTCATGGTATTGAAAAAGGGTAAACCTATATAAAGAGAAGAAATTCATTGTGCAAATGATGAGTGTGGGTGCAAGATGTCTGAGCTTGAATGAATACTTCTCTCTGAAGTATATCTGAATGGAAAGGGTTACAGTTGAATGATAGATCTGAATGCATGAAGCACCTATGAAGAAAATGATGAAGAAGGGAATCTAGATATGAAATGTATTTGTATTTGCTACATCTGTTTATGGAATGATTAGATCTGAGAGGAGGCGAACATCTGTCTGACGTAAAGGGTAAAATCTGTGTGATGTGTCTGTTCTGAAGAATTGCAATGACCTAAATGTCTGAAGAACCATACGCTAGTTTGCTGCAGAAGAAGCGCGTATATACGCGGCTTCGCTGAAGAGAAAGCGTGTATGCGCAGTGAAATTAGCTCTGTAATATATACAAATGTATACGCGGGTTTGTATACATGAGCGCGCGTATATACGGCGGATTAGTGAAAGGAAACGCGTATGAAAACTAGGGTTTCTTGAAGAATGAAGTATGAAATATACGATACCTTATGGCACGTATTCTTGTGATTCACTGTAAATGAGTTATAAGTATCGATTTGATGTATGATTGTGCTTAAATGTATGGAGTGGGTCCAGTTTGAAAATATGATGAAACGTGGCTTGCAAGTTGTGCTCTATTGAATTTGTTGGATCTAGTGTGAAAATTGATGAAACGTGGTCCATGGTGGTGCTAAGGTTTTTAGCCTTCGGTCAGGGGGTTGTAGCTCCCTTCCAGGTGAGGCTGGTAAACGAGAGCAGGGGGTCGTAGCTCCCTTCGAGTGGGCGCGGTAAACAGAGCGGTCGGTGCTCCCTTCCGGAAGATGCTAAGGCCATAGCGAATTGGGTGCCTGCGTGCTGGTATGAGTCTGCGCCAGCACATTGTTGTAAGATGTTTTCTCTATAATAAAATATTGAAGGCTGAGACAACGGTAGTGGTGGTTTTCTCCCGACTTGGGTTTCCACCTAAAATCCTGGTGTTCATGTGTGATGCTTATGTGTGATGATTTATTCTGTTGTTACTGCACATGTTTACTATTAACTAAACATCAGAAGAATGAATGTTGCATAGATCTAAGTAAAGATTTAATTGCATAATAATATCTCTGTGTATACATGAGTTTAATGAAGGAGATCCGCGTGTATACGCTAGTTGGCTTCAGCAAAGTAGTGTATGGGTTTTGAAGTAAGGAAAAGTAAAAAGTTTTGAGTATGTCCTAAATACTGATTCACCCCCCCCCCCCCCCCCCCCTCTCAGTATTTTTCCCAACACCTAATGGGATTTTGTTCACCCTTGTGACAAATATCCATGAAAAATTAACTTGGACATTAACATCAAACTACTAACCACTTCATTCGTTGCGTTAAATTTCTATTTTTTTGTATATTTTATACTGGACCTTTCGTTGCAAATGTAGGGCACTCTTTATGTTTTTTAGTTGTGACTCTCCATAATCTTCTCTTGGCTCCATGTCTCCTAGGATGAAGTTCAAAATGAATAATTTGACACCTTACATCCCAATGCCCACTCAACTTGCAATCTTGTAAAAATTCTTGGCGCTGCATGGATTGGTTAACATTCACTTTTATCCATATCCCTATGAGTTTATTGTTGTATTTTTGAATCATTCTTGATATTATTCCTATAAAAACACCTAATCTTGCGGCATGTGGCTCGATTCTCCCAAAAAAATGCCTCACGATGAACTTTCTTCTTATAGAAGGACCATAGATATATTTAATCCATAGAAATGGCAAATTTCACAAACAATAACCTACAATCTACATAAGAAACACAAGATTTAACCGCAATTGCCAACAAAGGGTTTACCTTAGAAACCAAATATGAAAATTAACTTTGAATGGTTGCTATTTTTTTTTTTTACAATCGCATGATTATGATATAGTCTCATGGCTCTATGGGTCATTCAAATATTTACAGAGCTTAAATCCAACCTTAGTATTTTCCTCTATCATTTTAATTTTGGGCACACTTTGTATTTATCCTAGGTGTTGAAAAATTGGAATCTCCTTGCTAGTTTAATAGTTGTAGTCTTTTGGTATACCTTACTGGGTTGTGTGGTGTGGAATTCTATTATTTGTCAATGGAGTATATTGAAATTCAAGAAACTTCATAACTTTGAGAAGGCATGGGACACAATTGAACGAAATTGGATCTTGCTTCAAACTACATTAAATGAAATCCATGAATAGGGCAATCATGTTGCCTAATACTTTGAAGTCATAATGGGGGTTTTCTTGTAGCAAAAATGCCAAATTAACGCAGCACGGGTAGAGTGTGTGCTACTTCCAAGAATGATAGAAAAATTTCTTCAAGGGGATGGAACTTCTAATTAGATATAATCAATGTATTCAAACGATAAGAAATTCTTAGAAGACATGATAATGCACTAGCCCTTGGAAAATGAAAATTTGAATATGGAGGACTATAAGAATTTGCTAGGAAACACTTCATTTTACTAAGGTTTTACATTTTACAAAGTAGTAATGACACAAAGTTTATTTCGTAGAAGTTATAATATTAGGTATTTCTGGAAAATTTTATATTTGAAACTTCTTATAATATAAAATAATAATCTTACTCTAAGCTCTTTTTTTAAAAGCTTACTCTAGGCTATTTTTTTTCTTGTTTTATAATAAGTAAAATTTTGATGTTATTAAGTTACAAGCATTGCTACTATCTCTATCAAATATTACTCTTAGCAATTTTGATTATACTATTTATTGAATTTCTATATATTAAAATTTTACGAAGCTATTATTTTTTATTTATTTTTATTTAATTTTCTATTGAATACTAGATCTAATAACACTAAGAAATACTATCTTCTTATTTATTTATTTTTGTAAAACTTTGAAATGTCCCATGTAAAGGTATCAAAAACAACTTGAGAAAAAATTATAATTTTGTAATGAAATTATTTTTTATGATTAAAAATTAGACCAAGTAAAAGTTAGTTATATATAAATTAAATTTAGAAAAACCTTCCATAAATTATATTCATCATGTAAATTAAACATATCCAAAATCAAAATCATGAAAGTATAATAACTTGAGAGTGCAAGCTTCTGTGATCCATAACATCTTAAATTGTAAGTCTTCGGGTTCCAAAATTTCTCATGTGATTTCCCGAAAGATTTAGAATTTAGTATAATAACTATTTAATTTTAAAATCACTACTAATTAAATATTAAAATAGTATATAAATTATCCTTACTTATTAAAAAAAATTATAAAACAATTTAATTATTAATAAAAATTTAATTGCATATATATATATATAACCTTGCTTGATTTACTAAGTTACACTAACTGCTTTGAAACATCTTCTGTATAAAGACACCAAAAATCATGATTTGCAAAGATTGATCTTTTCTTTTATGTTTATTAAAATTGCGTGAGAATCATTCCATAGTGGAAAATTTGTTATAATTATATAAAAGTCAGTTTAAAGAGACTTCTGAAGGTATTGATATTGATAAGCCAAATACGTGATGCAGGATGATACATTGTTTAAATACTTTATTAGAAAATAATTAAAGCCATGCTGTAATGAAAATTTAAATTTAAAAAAAATAGTCGTATTTTAACTAAATGTCGCTTTCCATTCCAAATCACAAACAAATACGTCATAATCGTTTATTACAATGTTGGCTTAATGAAAAAAATTTATACAAAGACTTGAAGTTTCTAATATTAATGATGTGGTTAGATGGCCCATTGGACTCGGTTCATTTATTGACCGAAGATTGATGTACATTTAATTTTCTGAAAATGGTTGACATACAAATTGAAGAGATTCCATTTTATTGTTCATCCACATGCACATCACAAAACAGATCATAGAAAAAATTGGAACAGAGTTCATCACGAAACAGATCATAGAAGAAATTGGAAGAGAGTTATGACTGAGGAATAAAGGATATGTGAGCAACCGTTTACAACTTCTAATGAGATACCCAGCATCCAATTGTCGAGAGGGAGTGTTACAGGACTACTGCCCAAAGATATCCAACAGTTGACAGCATTAGTTAAATCGTAAGTTTGATTCGATTATTATTATTGTTACACTCAATTTACTTTTACTGTAACCAACCTGAACTTAATTCCCATTTACTTTTCGTGTAAACGATCTGAACTTAATCTTACGGTAACCCATCTGAACATATTTCTATTGTAGATTTAAGGTTGATCTTATGTTCAGCCATAAATTCATTTCACCATTTTCTTCTGTGTTCGACCACGGAATAATAGAAGACTATAATAAAACAATCTTCTTAAATTTGTGTTGATAGGTGAGAAATGATTTCTATTTATGTATAGGTTTTTTATCTTAATTTTTATAAATGATAAATTAAAGTTATTTCAAATATATTATTATTTTGGCCAGAGGTGTATTTTAGTGTATAATTCCTCAAAAATATTTTATTTTTATAAATAATAAATTAAAGTTATTTCAAATATATTATTATTTTGTTGAGATTGGTATTTTATAGTGTATAATTTTTAGTGTGGCTAAATTTTGGGTGGCAAATATTTGGTTAGTTTTAATTAAAAACATTATTTTATATTTCAGTTTCATAGTACTCAGTTAGTTGGTTGGTTGTTGATCTTATAATCTAGGATGAGAGACATTGGTAAAAACATTTCAATGTCACTCTCAACCATAAATAATATATTTTCATGTTAGTTACTTGTTGATCTACAACTTAGTATGAGAAAGATTGATAAAAATATTTCAGTGTCACTCAACTATCAATAATATATTTAGATGTCTACTAAAAATAACATAATTTTATATCAACTTCAGAAATATTTTATTTTCAATTTTGAGATATGAAAATGATGTATAATTTTTATACTTTCTAAAAATATTTGAATGCAAATTTAGAAAATTAAACACTTTGAATATTTATGTTAAATAATTTATTTCAATATAATTTAATATATATATCAACTATCGGAAATTAACTTTGGAGAAAAATAATACAAACAACTTGAAAAGAAAAAAAATTCAATTACTTCCTAATAAGATTAATAAGAAATATATGTAATATTAAAAAATATATATATGCATTATTAAAAAGAAATGAAAGTTTTTTTTATTTAGAACATTTCAAATAGTCTTATTATCTTTCATTTTTGCAATTTGTATTTTTAGTTAATTTTGTATAAAATACTAAAAAAAAAAAAAAAAATTGTTATAGTTTGAAGTTTTAGGTAAATAGTATGTACAATTCATGTGATTAAAGAGATTTGAAAGCTTTGAAATCAATAAATATATATATATATATATATATATATATATATATTAAAAAAAAAAATTTAAAATATTAAATATTAAAATTAATATATATATATATATATATATATATAATTTAAAATATAAATTATTGCACATGGTATGTGTATAAATAAATAAATAGAAGTAATCAATCTATATTCATTTAACTACCATGGATCTTACCAGTGCTTAAATCTGTCCAGATGCAAATTTTTATTTAATTTTTTCATATCATATTTCTAAACACTTTGCTAAATCCATAATTAAAATGTATCTTTTCAGAAAAATACTATCTAACCTTTTCCTAAAAACTACACTTTGCTATATCCATAATTAAAATATATCTTCCCAGGAAAATACTATCTAACCTTTTCCTAAAAACTAAAAAGTGGAATGATTTAGAACTCTTTTGGAAAACTTATATCCTCGAACCAGAAATTTCGTAGAGTAGTACAACAATACTCAAACACCTGCCAATAGTTTCGTAGAATAGAACAACGATATTAAAATACAGCAGCCAATATTCACTTTAATTTAGAATTGGATAATCCATATATCACAGGCCTCCCCATAAAATACATGTCATTGGTGACGAGTTTGATAATTCATAGTTAAAGTATTTTGCTTTCCATATTTTTGATACAGGAAGTTTTAGCGGTTGATAAACACCCGCGTGACTATATAAAAAGCATTAGCAGTTGATAAATTCTTGCATGGGAATATAGGATTTGATGGTGCGGGTTATGAAAGAACACAGTTTCTTTCTCAGTCAATCTTCAGCATTAACCATTCATGTTGAAATGGGCAGGTCACTCAACAATAATGATTTGACGGGACCATTGCCAGATCTTTCCAACTTGACCCTTTTGGAAACAGATTAAGTTTCCTTTACATAAATAATTAATCGACCTTTATTCTTAGAAGTATATAGTCGACCTTTAGTCTTAAACATATATATGAATTTTGACTATACAAAAGTTTATTTTGTTACAGCTATTTAGAAAACAACAATTTGAACGGTACTATTCCGGAGTGGTTATTTCGGCTCCAAAACCTTCAAGAGTTGTAGGTCTCCCAATTTAGTTGTTTATTATGTATTTTTTCGAAGTTGATGTTCAAAGTAAAAGAAAAATAATTATGTTTTTTAATCGATAATTGTCATAGGAACATAGAGAACAATAATTGCAGCTGTGTAATCCCTGCGCAACTTCTCCTCAATTTTTCGTTGAAATTCAAGTAATCCTATCTTATTTATATTATTTATGTTTTAACACAAGTAACGTTTTAAGATTTTGAAATTCAGAATTTTCTGTTAGTATTCTCTACATTCGATGATCAAGATCTAATTTTCCTTACTGCAAAACGTTTATGGAAAATCTCTTTCTTTGGTATGTCGCAGTTACTCTGGAAACCCATACCTACGTATGGATAAGAGAGATTGTTTTGCACATAATTCAAACACCAATAAATTGAAGGTTATTGTCGGAACAACATTAAGCGGAACTATGATAATCGCTTTAGCGTTAATGGCGGGTATTGCTGTGTATCACAATAAATGCAGCAGAAGAAAACAGGGTGCTGCCAAAGAAACCAATGGTAGTATTTCCTGTACCGATTTCACTAAAAACTATTAATATTACAAACGCTAAGATATGATTTGCATAGTGGGAGTGTGCCCTCCAACCGAAATTATCTTATGCATTGTGCTTTGACAAATTTCTAACTTTACCTTCGGGTTGAAGACTACTCAATTATTATGGTTCCGAATACAACAAATTTGCGTGCCTTCACTCTAGATGAGACTGTGGTTGCCACGCAAGATTATATTGAGAAGATTGGTCAAGGGGGGTTTGGGTCTGTGTTTCTCGGTAAAAGTACTGTAAAAGTACTCTCACTGTTTTCCAATCAAGGAATTCACGAGTTTTTGAATGATAAATATTATTACCTTGTAATATAGTTTACATTGTTGAATCTCATCATGCCAGCTTTGGCTGCACTCTAAGTATTAGGTGTATCTCATGAACAGGTTGATCTTCTTTCTAAAATCAATAATAGGAACTTGGTATCATTATTGAGATACTGTAACGAAACCAGAGAAGTTATGCTGGTCTACAACTACATCTCTGAAGGGTCACTAAAGGTTCACTTTTATGTTAATATTATATTGCTGGAAGGTATGCTTTGTTTCAATCGATAGAATAGCTAAACTAACCGGCAGGTATTTGCTTTTTAATTTCTTTTACAACTCGCAGAGCAGAAGAATCCGAACTCAGTTGGAAAACAAGGCTCAAAATAGTATTAGATGTTGCTAAGGGTAACTCGTCCTCTACATTACTTTCTGTGCAACTCTTCCTTTACATTACTTTTATGTACAACAATTTTCTTGAAATCTAAGCTCTGGTTGTTTTCAATAATAGTTACACGAAAATATCATGGGTAATGACATTTGTACGATTTGTATTTGAAGGGCTTGAATATCTTCACGTGGGTTGCACGCCTAAGATAATTCAGAGGGACGTCAAGAGCACCAACATACTTCTAGATAGCAATATGAATGGAAAACTGACAGATTTTGGTCTTTCAAGGGTGACAATTGATGGGGAGGCTACTCAGGAATGACAGGATACCTGGGTCCAAAGTATGCCACATATCTATAACTCTTTTTCCTCACACTGCATATTATAGAAGTTATAAGGATTCAATTAATTATTAAGAGCAGATGCACTATCTTTATTTTTCATTTCCACCGTACTCAACCAAGTTTTTGCGGGGCAAGTTTTCGCAGGTATTACAACACTCAAATGTTGACGGAGAAGAGTGATGTGTATAGTTTTGGAGTGGTTTTGTTGGAGATCATATGTTGTAGACAACTAATTGATGTAAAACTACCATTAGATGAATTAAACATCATTTGTTGGGTAAGGAATCCTATTATTAAATATCAATCAAATTATATATATTATGTGACATTAGAATATTGTTGGAATTTCTGAATAATTCCAAACAACAGAGAGGAAAATATAATCCCTTGTCTATAACACAGAGATTAAAAAAATTCATGTACAGAGAGGTGGAGTAAAAACTCTTTTCATTAAACTGCTAAACTATTAGAGAATAAAAAAAAAAAACTTCTTCGGAACAATTTTGTTCTGGATTTACAAAAATAAATTTCTGCTGCTACAAAACACAACGAATATCAAACTCTGTCTTTTTGCTCTCTGGCTATTCCGTCACACACCTTCTCATAGTTTCACTCACTGTATATTACTCTCTGTCTTTTTCTTCTGCTTTCGAGCATATTACAATACACAGTAAAGTCTAATGCGCACTTTCAAAATACTTACAGCCTTCTGGCTTTTTTTCCCTTCTTTTTACTTTTCATTACAATAATTATATATATATATATATATATATATATATATATATATTGTAAATATATATATTATAAAAAATCTATGTTCTGAGTTCAAACCAAAAGTTGTGCGGTAAATAAAAAATTACCCAAAGTTAAAAACTTTAATACATACATTGCAGCAAATGAAAAAACATTAAATAAAAAAATTTAAAACTTTATGCTTTCCAGGGAGTGCTTGGAGAACACTCAGGCCAGTTCTCTTTACCCCACAAAATTCCTGTGGTGGGTCCGGAGAAGAGATGATGTCACCTTCTCTGGTGAGTCATCTTTCCCCTTGGCTATTCAGGTTTGCTGCCCCCCGGAATGGTGCTGGCCATCAAATCAAAATGTGGTAAGTCAAACTGGTTGGTGCAAAATTTATTTTTGGTGGGTGAATCATTATGTGTGGAGGAGACTAGTTGTGTGAAGATCAAACTTGGAGATTTGTTGTTGTTGACATACGTCCTTCAAATTTCCATCAACAATTGAACTTGATGTCCTACATCTGCCTGCAACAGTTGGAATTAAATTCCAACACTCCCCCTTAATTTCAACGGCTGGATTTTCTTCCATACCCAGACATTTTCTCAAATAATTAAAAATTTTCTACCCCAATGCTTTTGTCAATATATCAGTGGACTGCTCCTCTGTTCTACAATGCTATAAAACAATTTCTCCATTGCTCACTAATTCTCTGATGTAGTGATACTTGGAATCAATATGTTTCTTTCTCTTATAAAACACTGGATTCTTTGATAATGCTATTGCTCAGCTATTATCACAATAAATTGTTGTGCCTTTTACGTGTTCATGACACAAGCTCCTCAACATTCTTCTTATCCAAACTACTTGAAATGTTGCTGCTGTAGTTGCCACATACTCTGTCTCTACTGTAGATAAAGCCACAATTAGATGTTTCTTAGAATCCCATGAAATGGCTCCTAAACCCATATGAAAAACATAACTAGAGGTGTTTTTTCTGTCATCTATACTTCCATCCCAATCACTGACAGTTTATCCAATTAATTCAAAATTTTTTGAAGTGGTGTATAAAATTCCATACCTTTTTGTTCCTTTCACATACATCAGAATTCTTTTTTTTGCTTGCCAATGTGTCTCCGTTGGCCTTTCCATAAATCTGGAAATTAAATTTACAGCATGCATAATATCTAGCCTAGTTGCAGTCAAATACATGAGGCTGCGAACTATGCTCTTGTACAAACTTGGATCAAAATCCTTGTTGTTGTCTTCTTTGCTCAACTTCAATCCCATCACTGTAGGGGTAATTGCTGCCTTGCAATCATGCATACTAAATCTTTCGAAAACTTCTTTAACATACTTCGCTTGAGAAATAAAAATTTTATTTTCATTTTGCTCTACTTCTATTCCTAATAAGTATCTCAACAATCCCATGTTAGTCATCTCAAATTCATCCTTCATGAATTATTTAAAATTCTCAATGAGGTAAGAATTATTACCTGTGAATATCACTTTATCAACATATAAAACAACAATGAGCATCTTACCATCTTTCTTCTTGATGTATAATGTGGATTCTCCTTCACATTTCTCAAATCCATTTTCCAATAGATAAGCATCTATCCTACTGTACCATGCTCTTGGTGCTTGTTTCAGCCCATAAAGAGTTTTCTTCGATCCTCACAACTTGTGCTCTTGGCCTTTTTTCTCATAGCCCAGAGGTTGTTGAACATAAACCTCTTCCATCAATACTCCATTTAGGAATGTTGATTTCACATCCATTTGGTAAACTTTCCACTTGTGTTGTGCTACTATAGACAACACTACTCTTACTGTTTCCATTCTTGCAACTGGTGCAAAATTTTTCTCATAATCTCTTCCTTGTTGCTACTTATAGCCTTTGACAAAAAGCCTGGCCTTGTGCCTTTCAATCTTACCTTCAGCATTTCTCTTGGTCTTGTAGACCAATTTCACTCCAATTACTTCCTTACCTTTTGGGAGATCAACCAATTCCCATGTCTTATTTTTCTCTATGGCTTTCATTTCTTCATCCATAGCATCTATCCATTTTTTAATCTTTTATAGTTCTTCAAAATGAATAGGATCCTTTACATGACAATACAATGCAAATAAAGAGTTCATACCTTCATTCGTTGGCTCTTACTCGTAAATTTCGCTCATACTTTTGAATCGGGTCCCTTTTTCACTTGCAGAACCTGTGCTTGTAGAAGCACTCAAATCTGCTCCTTGTGGTGTGCTTGGAGAAGCACTGTTATCACTTCTCAAGGGTGTTTTCATACCTGCTTGTGGTGTCTCTTGTTGTCCTTGTGTTGGTGGAGGTGGTGCTGCTAATGAGGGATGTATTTCAGCCACTTCTTCCTCATTATCATCATGAGACAAATAACTCTTCACATTCATTGTTTTCTCTATGCTTCCATCCTAAGCTTCTTCATCAATGAATTGTACATCTCTGCTTATAACAAACTTCTTGGTGAATGGGTTATACAACCTGTAAGCCTTGGATTCTTCACTGTATCCAATAAATATGCACTTCTCCCCCTTATTGTCCAACTTCTTCCTTAGCTGATCCGGAATGTGTGCATAAGCCACACAACCGAAAATTGTCATGTGGGTGACATGCTCTTTTATGCCGCTCCATGCTTCTTCTGAAACTCTATTCATAACAAATTTGGTTGAGCATCTATTCAAAATATACGCTAAACAATGTATAACTTCAGCCCAATATTCATTTGGCAAATGTTTTACCTTCAACATACTTCTTACCATGTCCATGATGGATCAACTTTTCCTTTTAGCAACTCCATTTTGTTGCGGTGTATACATTGCTGTCAATTTCTTATTTATCCCATTTTCTCTGCAAAAACGCAGAAATTTGTTGGAGATATATTCTCCTCCTTCGTCTGTCCTTAAAACTTTAATACGTTGCCCACTTTGATTTTCTACAAGAGCTTTAAAGTGGTAGAATTTCTCAAACACTTCACTTTTAAATTTCAAAAAATAAACCCATGTTTTTCTTATGAAATCATCAATAAAATTCAGCACATAGTGGCTGCTTGCTAATGATGGTGTTTACATTGGTCCACACAAATCTGAATGGACAATTTCTAAGGGTAACTTTTACCTTATGCTCTTTCCTGATAGAAAGCTTTATCTGTGTTGTTTGCCCAAGATACAGCCTTCACATAGGCTGTCCGGTTTCTCAATCAGTGGTAATCCTTTTACCATACATTTCCTATGCAACAAATTCAGACCTCCAAAGTTGAGATGTCCAAATCTCAAGTGCCATAACCAATTTCCATCTTTCGCTTCTCTTTGGAATATCTCTTGTGTCATTGCTGCCATTTCATCTCCTTTCTTCAAATATGCTCTCATCTTGAGAGGGAACATTCTGTTCATTTTCATCTTCACTTGTGCAATGCATTGTTTTCTTTGTGATTTATCCATGATGGTGCATACATCACCTTCAAAGAAAACATTGTACCCCTTTTGAATGAACTGTCAAATTTTCAAGAGGTTACACTTCATATCAGGCACATAATAAACATCCGATATGGATATTCCTTCTCCTTTTTTTGTCAAAACATTCACCCTTCCTTTTCCCATGACAGAGACCTTATTGTCTGTCCCCAATGTTACTTAAGACTTTACATTTTCACCTAACATGGAAAACATGGAAATGTTTCCAATCATATGGTTGCTACATTCTGAATCTAGAAACCATATATCTTCAATCTTTTCTTCAGCCAAATTACATTCTAAAAACAATTTTTCTTGACTGATATTTTCCGTAGTAAAATTAGCACTGGGTCTATTACCCATGTCACTTTGTTTCTTCCTACATTCATTGGAATAATGGCCATACTTCTTACAGTAATGACATTGGACTTGGGATTTATCATACCTTTGTCCATGTGCATGATTTTGTCCACCTTGTTGGCTCCTACCTTGGCCTTGGTTCTGATTTTGATTTTTGCCCCTTCCATTTGTATTTTCTGAGTTGTTTCTTCCTTCTTGGTTCTGGCTTCTGCCTATTTGTTTTCCTCTATAATTTTCTTTGCCTTGACTTTTTCCTCTTCCAAAGGACATTTGGGTCTTGAAGGCATGCTCCAAAGATGAATTTTTTGTTCTACTCAATCTTTGTTCGTGAGTCATCAATGATGCATGAAGCTCATCAACTGTAAACTTTGAGAGATCCTTTGTCTCTTCAATGGTTGTGACTATTACATCAAACCTTGAGGGTAATATCCTCAACACTTTCTCCACTATTCTTCTCTCTTCCACTATCTCTCCATGAGATTTCATTTGGGTAACCAACTCAATCAACTGTGTGAAGAATGAGTCTATTGTTTCAGACTCCTTCATGCAAATAACCTCAAAATCTTTTCTCAGTAATTGAAGTTTTGTTGTCTTTACCTTATCCATACCTTGGTATTCTAGAGAGTATCCCGTGCATCCTTGGACCTATTTGCTGCTACAATCCTTGGAAACACACTTTCATGCACTGTTTGATAAAGATAGAAGAGGGCTTTTGAGTCCTTCTTCTTATTTCTCTTCAACAAATCCTTCTCTGCCTATGTTAAGGCATTAAACGGTTGTTCATCTGTTGGTTCTTCTAGACCATCTTCAACAAGCTCTCATGAGTCTTGAGAGGCAAACAGAGCTCTCATTATGATTGCCCAATAGTTATAATTCTTCCCATTGAACTGTGGGAGTTGAGTATTTCCAATACTCGTGCTGATGCTGGCTCCTGCCATAGCTAGCTTACTGAACTATGCTAAAAACTTGACTGTGTTTTTTTAAATAAACTATCTCTCTGCTGAGAAATAAGCTCTGTCTCTAAAAACTCTTGAGACTTATCTTTTACATCTCTCCAGACTGTAATCTTAAGAACAAACAATAAACTTTGTTTTGTAAAATACATGGTCTTTGTTGAGCCTTCACATTGTTGGTCAAATGCTGCAACAATACCTTCTTCCTTCAGATTCTTTGACAAATTCAAAGAGCCTGGACTAGCTCCGATACCATGTTGGAATTTCTGAATAATTCCGAACAACGGAGAGGAAAATGTAATTCCTCTTCTACAACACAGAGATTAAAAAAAAATCATGCACAGAGAGGTGGAGTAAAAACTCTTTTCATTAAAATACTAAACTATTACAGAATAAAAAAATAAAAACTTCTTCAGAACAACTCTATTCTGGATTTACAAAAATAAACTTCTGCTGCTACAAAACACAGCGAATATCAAACTCTATCTTTTTTCTCTCTAGCTATTCGGGCACACACCCTCTCACAGTTTCACTCGCTTTATATTACTCTTTGTCTTTTTCTTCTTCCTTCGGGCATATTACAATACACCGTCAACTCTAATGCACACTTTCAAAATACTTACAGTCGTGTGGCTTTTTTTTCCTTCTACAATGCACACACGACATATGTATTTCCTTCTTTTTACTTTTCATTACAACAATTATATATATTGTAAATATAAAATATAAATTATTTACAATATATATTATTAAACATCTATCTTCTGAGTTCAAACCAAAAGTTCTGCAGTAAATAAAAATTTACCCAAAGTTAAAAATTTCAATACATACATTGCGGAAAATGAAAAAACATTAAATCAAAACATTTAAGACTTTATGCTTTCCGGGGAGTGCTTGGAGAACACTCAAGCTAGTTCTCTTTACTCCACGAAATTCCTGTGGTGGGTCCGGAGAAGGGATGACATCACCTTCTCTGGTGGGTCATCTTCCCCCTTGGCTGCTCAGGTCTGCTGCCCCCTGGAATGGTGCTGGCGGTCAAATCAAAATGTGGTAATTCAAACTAGTTGGTGCAGAGTTTATTTTTGGTGGGTGAATCGTTAAGTGTGGAGGAGACTAGTTGCATGAAGATCAGACTTGGAGATTTGACGTTGTTGTTGTTCGTCCTTCAAATTTCCATCAACAATTAAACTTATTGTCCTGCATCCGCGTACAGCAGTTGGAATTAAATTCCAACAAATATTTTACAGTGCAGTTTTGTCTCACAATAATTACTTGAATTGCCTCCAAGAGTCTAACAATAAGTTTATTACAGGTGATATTGTATGTAGCTAACATGGATGAAAATGGTGGGAGAATAGCTGAAATTATAGATAAAAGATTGGAGGGTAGTTATGACCTGAAATCCATCATTCGCATTGCCAAAGTAGCGATGAGATGTGTTGAGGCTAAACTGTCTTTAAGGCCGAGCATGAGTGAAGTAGTGAGAGAGCTCAAAAAGGCTATCAAAATTGAGGAGAAAGCTGTTGTCTCATTTTCAGAGGACATTGGTATCAACAATGGCGAGTTGTTGGTCACCCCGCTTTATTTATCAATGGATTCAATGGAATGCAGAGGAATAGAGTGGGGCGATAACAGCTCCAACATTCCAAAAGTAGGGAGATAAGGTTGCACTTTGTGGAGATGATTGAATGGAGGTTGGAAATTAATCCTATTGTTGGATACGAAGACTCAATTTACATTGTCGATACATTCTAGGGTTCTATGTATTTTGCATTCCTCTTAAAAAGTTGTACTCCATGTATCTTTTATTTATCACAGTCGAGAATGTTTAGCGACATTTCCTAAAATTTTTGATGTACTGAATTTTTTCTCAGAACCCTAAAAATGAATATGTTCTCACCTTTAAAATGAATAATATCCTATAATATGTTCTAAAATGAATATATCTTATAAAAATAATATATTTTAAATGAATATATTCTAAAATAATTAAAAGTAAAAAAATTTATAAATAGATATTTATATTTTTTAAAATATTTTAACAATAAATTTAAATATATTATTTTAAGATCTATATTAATTAATTTATGTTTTAATTTTATATTTTTAATGTCAATATCAACTTCATATATATTTATATATAAAAAATTAAATTAAATTTTTAAGGTAAAAATTTAATTTAGTCATAGCATTCAAAAATATAATTTAAACAATGAAATTATATTTTATATTAGATTTATTTTATACTCCTAACTTAAAATAAATCAAACTTATGATATTTAACACATAGCTCCTTCGATATGGTTGGAAAAATGTATATTTGTAATCATTAATAAATCTAACTTAAAATAAATCCATATGATATTTAACACATGGCTCCTTCGATATGGTTGGAAAAATGTATATTTATAATCATTTAAAACTCCAATGGTAAATCGCCATCACTGCCTTAATTTCGTTAAAATATTTTTGGGAAAGTAATAATCTGCTCATTTCTAATTTGTTTTAATGTTGTTTAATTATGTTGGGACATTATTCGTTCCCTAATTTCTTACTGGAACGAACGTTCATTTTTCAAATGTTAGTTAAAAATGCAAATATGTAACATTCTTTTAAATCAATTTAGTTAGCATGCGTTAGATACTTACAATTAATATGCACGGTTGAAATTTGTATAATTTTTTTTTTTCCTGACGAAGTTGTGCTTATTATCACCAAAGTTAATTATCAAGGTTGAGACCATTGAGACTTAAGGGCGTAACCGGAAGGGAATGTAACAATTATATAAATCTCACCTATGGCTGTTCAACCTTAATTTCACCATAATCGATTTTAAGGAGTTCGTTAAATTTTGAATGAATGCTTATTGAGTAATATTATATCATGTTAGTTTATTATAATTTTATTTTTTTAGTAATTTTTTTTATTTAAATTAAGTGTGACATTATTAAAGAATTTCTTTACATTGATTTTTTTTAAATCACTTTTAATTTTATTTTTTTTATCATTAAAATTTTAAAATATATATATGCTTAAATGTCGATAATATGATTGAATGAAAGATAGAATAAGATGTTTTATATTTTTGTTTTAGTTTTCTTAAGAATATATTGATGAAGTGATTTTCTATATAAAATAAAAGACAACAAAACCAAACAGTTTTGGTAGTTTGGATATTTTTTTTTTTGAAAATTTGAATGAGAATTGTGTGATTTTTCACATAAAAGGACAACAAAACCAAGTTTTGGTAGTTTGGATATAGTTTTTTCTTAAAAAATTGAATGAGACTTGTGAAAATTTGAAATAGATATATTAAGTTATTAAATAAATATTTCATTTTATAGCATAATGCATAATGAAATTCTATTTATATTTGAAATAAAGCCACCTAGCATAGAATGTCACAAATTAGTGCTTTACATGATACTGAGAATACTTCAATATTAAAATTATTTTATTTATTTGAAACAAGTAGACTTTTTGGATGGGAGATGTGTATTGGTGTTTATAAACATCAAAACATTTGGTTTAACAAGTGAAACTGTAATTGGGAGACTAGAGAACACATGTGATGTCATCATTGGTACCTTTGTACATTCATGTTGGTACAAAATGAGTAGCATTGTATATGTTATGTTTGAAAATAATTAGGATATCATAATGAATTAGGGTTTGTACAATGTACATAAAATGTGAACTCGAAGAACAACACTAAAAGAGATAATAAAGACCGTTATGCAATAACTCCTTATAGAGTAGGAGAAACTTCAAATATTAAAATACATTCTTATATTCAATCCATGCTTATATGTTTATGACTACATGATCTACGTATATATTCTTGTTTACTCGTTGCATATGTGGACCCTTCATTAGGCCAACCCCTATAACAAATAATTACCCCATCACTCTCTTGGAAAATGTAACCAGGTTTGGCCTTCATAATTGTCATTGTACTCATGACAATATGTATATCTTACGTAACAAACAAAAGAAGAAAGAAAAAAAATTATTTTAGAGCATGGGTTTCATGCTTCTTATTGATGAGTTTCTAGATAAAAGCATGTTCTTCATGCTTCTAGAGTTTTTTAGGTCATAGGATCTATTGTCATGAGCCAAAAGAGTCAACATCATGATTATAAGACCCATATCAACAAGATGTACCTTGTAAAAGGATTTATTTTGAGTCAAAGAAGTTAAAATAAACCTCCTATCACAAATCTGCCTTGGCAGAGGAAAGTCAACCCTAAGAGGGCTATTTGACCCACTCAAAAGAGTATAAAATTAAGTTGGTCAACCTCATTTGCTCAACAGTTCAATCTGCAATCTAGGAGCTTGATCTGAAGTCCATAAATCGAGAAGGAGGTCAAGAAAGGAAATGAAGGAGGAAGAAAATCTCGAAGGAAAGAAAATCAAAGTCATGCCCTATTTTTCTCACACACGTGCAAAGTAGTTATGCTTCCGCGAGGGTTGAAGTCAAAAAACTACTATGGGTCGAAAATTTTGAAGCCAGGTGGATGAAATTATGAGTTTGGTGCAGTTATAAAATGATTTGTCAGTTGTTGAATTGGTTTGACTTTGACCTAATTGGAAGGTGTTCTTGAAGGGCTCACTTGGTGTTGGGAGGAATTTTTACTTTTAAGGTTTAGGTCTTGCTTTCACATTTGAAACATATTCTATTGGAAGAGAAGAGATATTTTGGGTTTTCCCCTTAGATGGGTTATGCCCTGGCTTGGTGGCTAATTTCTCTATCCATTGTCTGTATTTTTTTTCACTGGATAATTTTTTGATGAAGAAGATCTAATAAAGAAACGCAAGAAGATAAATAAATTTTAGAAGAAACTATTAAGATCAAGGATAAATTAAATTAATAATTTGTGATATTTAATTATCCAACATAGTATGAGAGCTAAGGTGAACAAGAGAAGGTAGTTGGAGGGACACAAAGAAGGGTTTTCTTGTCAAGGGTAATCATTTGTAGAGGGAAAAAGAAAAGAAGAAGAAGAGATATTGACCTAGAAGGAGGGTTACTAAATTGAAGAATACCCCATCATCAAGCTCTCATTGAAGATAGAACAAATTTCTCATTGGAATTCTCTAGCATACTTCAAATTAACAAAGAAGAAAGCTCTTGGTTAACAAAGCAAGTAGTAAATTATATTATATGTCTCAATTTTCAGATAGCATGACTACATTTTGCAAGGAAAGCAACAAGTTGGTGGGTCAACAAACTTCCTAGCATGGAATAAAAGGATTGATTTGGAAAAGAGACTCCATTTGATACATGTAATACTCTCAATGAGTTATTTGGTAATAGAAATGAAGCCAACAAACTTGAACTGATGCATAAATTTAGGAGTGAAGACAAAGGGTATGAGGTAGTCTTCAGAGTCAGGAAAGCCTACCTCAAGCATCTTTCTTCATGTCAAATCATACAATTTGGTGTCAGGATTGAGAGATTCTACACATTAGAGGAAGATGTATGCACATAATTAAGGAGAAAGGCATATATTAGAGATGTTGTGGTTGAGAGGGATCATGATTTAACTCTCAAGAGGAAGCCTTAGCCAATTGACAGTTCGGCTGACCATAAGGATGATGATGAAGAGGATTAGTTAGAGACCCCCAGTAGGAGGAGAGTTCGAGCCAAATGGGCAGAGGGAGCACATGCAGCCATACCTACAGGTGTGAGGTGCGCGATGTGAAACAATATTCCCAAGAGATGCAAACATTTGGGTATGGTCCATAGAGTTATTTTGTTTCATGGATCATTAGCTTGCTACGGGGGCCCATAGTATTTAGAAGAAAAATGATTAGTGCCAATTATATACTAAGGAGTGTAGAACAGTGTTGACACCAGAGATGGTGGCATAACAGTAGAGTTAGTAGCAGCACAATTTTCCCAGTTGACTGTTGCATATTGATTCAATGATCATTTTTAGTTTTCAATGTTGTAGTAGCAACAACAACAATTAGAGGTGTTGCATGGAATACATTCCAAATTTGATGGATAAGGGTAGATGTGAATGCCTTTATTGTTGATATGGAGTGTTGAAAATGGCAATAACAAAATCCTGATTTAATTTTCTTTTGAATTAAATTAGGAGAAATTTGTAATTCGACATCACAAGATAACTTGTACAAGTTAACTAAGTCAGTTTGACTTGGTTGGTTCACTTAATTCAAGTTGAGGGCCTAACTTGAGTCATTTAGAGTGGATCCTACTTTCTAGGAGCCTAGGTTGAGTTTATTTTGAGTTGTAATTAATTAATTCAGTGAAACTAAGTTAAAGTCAATTAAACTAGTTCCAACTATTGGAGGAACGAGTGGGAGGTTAAGTAGTGGGGTGTGTAATCTATGATCAATCAGTTAACTGGTAAATCAACCATAAATAACTCATGGATAAGTGTTGGCCAGATTTGGTCTAGGAAGTAGTGAGATAGATAGAGATAGTGTAGAGGTTTCTAAGGCTTGAGAAAAGAATTGTAATCTTCTCATATTTTATGACTAATGAAATATACAAATAGCAGGATTTTTAGATATGGATTTCCCTAGGAAATCATTGCTATTTGTTTATTTAATTTTTTCTCTTATATGCTTCTTGATTTCATGATCGTTTAAATTGGTTTCTGCAATTGGTAGAGTAGATTCAAATCTATTGTTTTAGCAAATTACAATTAGCAGTTTGAATCTACAAGTAATTTATACACTCATCAACCCTCTTCAATAGCTATTGAAACCATTTTGGTAACATTAATGTAACATTAACATTAACATTAATGTAATATAAACCATGGTGAAAAATAATGTAACAATTAACAATTGACAACATTAACATTACAATGTTAGATTAATGTAACATAGATATATTACTATATTTATGTTTGTCCATATGGTCAACCATTTTCATCCACAATGAACACTTTTTATCCTCGATCAACCTTGTCAACCATCGTAAACTAAGGTCAACCATAATTTTTCCCTTAATCCTTGGTTAACTATTGATCCACCATTTTTTGTGAATAATTTCTTAAACAAAAATCTTCATTGCAGGATCTTTTACTGACACTTTAATTTGTGTGTGAACATGAAAAATCACATACTTAAAACAATGACTCACCAATCCATCAACATAATTTTTCCCTTAATCCCTGGTTAACTATTGATCCACCATTTTTTGTGAATAATTTCTTAAACAAAAAACTTCATTGCAGGATCTTTGACTGACACTTAAATTTGCGTGTGAACATGAACAATAACATACTTAAAACAATGATTCACCAATCCATCAACATAATCAAGAATCAAATAACCAAAAATAAATCATAACATAAGACGTGATAACAGAGTTTGTCTAGTCTAGACTATCTCTCTAGGCCCTCGGTCTATAGTGGGGAGGCCAATTCATCAGTATAAGCAAAAAATAATGAGTACATAGCATATCTTCATCAAAACAATGATGAATATCTTATCTAGAGTGGATATTTATCTATCCAAAGAGACGTTCTCGTACAAATAACTCTCACTCACAGAGACTTCTCCTTAAGCAATAAAAAGAAATGACTTCTCACAAAAGTGGCATAAAATGGACACTCTCACATAAGTGGAAATTGGTTCTCTTAAATCTGTTGATCAGAATCAAATTATAATAATCACCATCATAATCGTCTCAAAATTTTGAAACCAATGGCTATAAACATTACTACTTTCTGATGAACGCCTTCTTTCAGCATTTCACCATCTCAGTTTTCGTGCAAAGACTAAAGTGATGAATTTACTGCAAAGACTCATATCTCATTGTCCTACTGCAACATATAGTGATCAGGTGATCATGTCCTAATTGGAAAAAAATGCTCAAAACTTTGTTTGCTCAGAATTGGTTGAAACCAAAACGACTGGATAGGCCTCGTCGATACGATCTCAGTGCTGTGAACAACACTAAAATTTGACATTGTATGTGAAAGTTATTCAAGTTTGAAAATTCACAATTTCAGGCAAAATACCTGTTTGACCAAGTTTGACCTTCAAATTGGAAAAATTAAAAAAAGAATATTGCAAGGAATATTCTTGGAATATTCCTCAAAATATTCCACCTGGTCTAATTATACAGTGACATGTGGCAGGCACTGATTTGGTGGTAAGTTTGAATTTTTTATAATTTGGACCAATTATGCGCTGCCATGTGGCAGGCCCGGAGGGTGCCATGTTGCCCCCTGGACAAAAAAGTGGTGGTGATAAAATTTGTTATGGCTCGACAGAATCGAACCTCTGACCTCTCATGCACAAACACCATGCTTTACCATTACGCCCGCACATTAGTTCTTAACCATAAAGGTTTTCCCACATACATATGGTTTCATTAAAGTTTGGTTGGAGACCAAAGGGGGCCAGCCCCCTATCCATATGCCTTAGAGCCCAGAACCATGGCACTATATTTCCAATGGTTACCATTGCAGTTTAAACAGATATGTTCACATTTATCGGCAGAAGTTTTGTATAACGGTTAATGTTATGGTTTTAAAAACCATTAACCCCACGGATAAGATGACGGCAATGTAGTTGGTCCATGTGACCACTACCCACTCGCATTTATTGTTAATGTTGGTGGTTTCGATAAATCCAGCGGAGCGCGCCATTCTTGCAGATTTGGCCAAAGTTATCAGTCTTAACTAGCTGTGTCTCCACATTTGGTGGAGTTTGTTTAGGGGATATGGGGAAAATACTGTTTTGATGATAGCTTTCCCTAGGGAGAACCTTTTGGAGCGAATTTATTTTTTGATTTCGGGTATTTTGAGCATTCCAGAGCCAATGGTGTAGGTTGCAGAGGCAACAGAGCTCATATCCAAGTACTTTTTTAGCAGAGAAGCTTGAAGAGCCATTAGGGCCTAGGGAGTGTTGGAGCTATATTGGGCTATGGTTAACCATTGGAGGTGAAACAAAAGCCTATCTTAAATTTTTTCTCTATTTTGAACTCATTTCCACAGCTTATTTTCTTGTTTAGGCTTCTTGATCACTGTATAACCAATTTGAGAATCTAATAGAGAAAGGACATACCCATTTGGGGCCTTGGACCCAGCAGATGTAGCCAAGGAGGGGTGAACTGCCTCATCAGATGCTGTGTTATATTATGCGATTTTATTTTGCTGCGATTTTTCATATTTTATATGTTAAACAGTAAAAACAAATAACACTCCTTCACACATAAGACTCAGAAATTTACCAAAAACACTTTGTTTTCATTTGCTAGACTATATAAATACTTTGCACATATTATTTTATGGAAATGAATACCTTGAACAACAAATAAAAATAATTTCATTTTCATATTATGAGTGTTAACTTCTGCAAGTTCTAAAGGCAGAGTCTGTAAAGGGCTAGGTAGCCTCTGGATCTCATCCTTTTATCAAAGGTGACATATCTAGTAAATGCCCCTACAGTCAATCTCTGGAATAGATCTAAGAAGTTTCACATTTAAGTTAATGAAAATGGATACCTTGCACACATTTTCAAGTAATTTTATTTTCAAATCAGTTGGTATCAGAGCTATGTTTTTGAGCTAGAGTTTTTACTCAGCATTTGTTTTGTGCAAAGGTTAAGTCATTTTTTTGAAAGTTTTGATGTTGACTAGGTTAAAACTCAAGATAGGTGAAGGAAACTTGGTTATTGCACAAAACTAATCCACAACCAAGAAGGGTCAGAGAACCACCTCCAAGAGCCCTAGAAGCAGCTACAAGCATATCTTCAAGAGAAGGTCAAGCTCATGAAGAGATGGATCCCAAGGAAGAAGAAAGGGTATTTTGGAAAGCTTTCTTGGATATGACTAAAATGGTAAGGATCCTCTATCAAGAAAGAAATGATAGAATTAATGGAGAAGGGTCCAAAAATGATAAATAAGAAGAGGATTCCTTAGGAGGAAAGAAAGGTAATGATCAGTCAAAGAAAGGGAATGGAGGAAATGGTGATCCTTCATCTCCATCGTCATCTTCTTCCTTGTCATCATCTTCCTCGACTTCAGTAAATAAGTCACATAAGTCGAAAACCACTGGTAAAAATCATTTTTTAAAGCTTGACGTCAAATTTTAATTGCCAATGTTTAATGGTGAATTGAATGCAGAGACATTAGATAATTGGATCAGACAATTGGAAGTCCATTTAAGGATTCAAAATTTGCATGATCACGACACTAAAATACAACTAGCCTCGCTGAGGATGGATGGAGCAGCTTTGGTATGGTGGGAATCCAAGACCAAGGATAAAATCAAGAAACATGATAAGATTACTCTATCATGGATTGAATTTGTTACTGCAATCAAGAAGTAATTTCATCCTCTTGCTCATCTTCAAAAGGCTATAATGAACTGGAAAAATTTTAGACAGCTTAAGGGACAGAATGTGCAAGACTATACCCAGGAATTTAGGAGAAGAGCAATCTTATTAGGGGTAGACTTACAAAATCAAGATACTTTACTGAAGTATATATGTGGATTGCACAATTACCTTAAACACATTATCCTTATGTTTAATCCTACTAGTCTAGACGAAGTTTGTGTACAAGCTACGCATTTAGAGGCTAGAGGGAAAAATACTTTTGATGCACCGAATGAGGGTAGTGATTTTAAAAGAAAAGGAAGAAAAAGGATTGTAAAATTTAAAAAGGAAAAAGGGAAATTATTTTGCAAGAACTATTCAAAAACAAGCCACGATGAAGATCACTGTTGGAAGCTTCATCCAGAGCTTAAATTAGAGAAATATAAAAACAAAGAAAACCAAAGAAAAGGGAAAAACTGTTGCAATTGTTGAACAAGACTTAGGGTTTGAATCAGGTGATGAGACTAAAAGTATTGCCATGTTATGAAAGAACATAAAGGGGGAAGAGGTTGTACAAGAAACAAATCCCAGTTCTAGCACATTAAACTGTCACAAAGAAACTCAAAATGAAAAGAGGAGGATAGAGATATTTCATGTGAGGATAATCTGAAACCACACAAAGATAAACACACTTTTTGATAGTGGGTCTCAAGCTAATATGATCTTAGAGGACTTGGTCAAACAACTGAAACTTGAGACAATTCCACATCCAAAGGCTTATCCACTTGGGTGGATATGCAAGGATGCAAAATTACAAATCTCAAGAAAGTGCATCTTGTGCTTCACCATAACAGCTCAGTATGTTGATTGGGTTGAACTAGATGTAGTACCGCTTAACATTACAGATGCTGTGTTGGGTAGTCCATATTTATGTGACAAAAGGGAAATCTTCCATTTCCATGAGAATAAGTATCACTTGTTCAAGGATGGAAAAGAGTACATTGTGAGAGCACATAAGAAGAAGCTAGAATCTTCTTTAGTCCTTGCAGGGTAATTGAAAAGCCTAGTTAATGCAAGTCAAAATCTGACTTTGTTGATGGTTAAACAACAAGATTTTGTACATTTTTTTTTCATGATATTTCTGATATAACTGATGGTATGTTTCAGTCTGATAACAGTTCATCTTTGAAAGAAGATGACAATATGTTGCCCAAGGTACCTTTGGTGTTGATCGGTTTAGAGAACGAAGTGTTGATGCAAAGCAGTGCAAGAATCCATGAGATGGAAAGGCATGCAATCAAAGAGGGCACACTTTTCAGCATGGGTCAATGTTGGTTTCAGAATGGTAGATTGGTATGGCGAGAAAACTTGGTCGGGATTCGGCACAAGTATAGGGTTGATTTAGCAAAAATTCGCCATGTGAACAGTTGGCAAGGTGAATCTTATTTTCAGTCTTTTTTGAAGTTTGACCATTGTAGAAACAGTATGCTTTATGCATATTATAGTTGTTGTTCTACAAATTTCAAGAATTTGTGTCATGACTCAGTCAATGTTAGCAACGGTTGGTCAGTCAATTCAAGGAACAATTTATCTTTTTATGAGAAGCTCAATTTGATGAAGTCAGGAAGATTTCAATGGTTGAAAGTTAGAAGAGTGGAGAATTAGTCTCCTCATCTTCATTTTCTGTAATCAAAGAGCTTTTGTGGGTCCAAAAGCTTCTCATTTGGGAGGTGTGATCAGGTGATCATGTCCTAATTAGAAAAAAATTCTCAAAAATTTATTTGCTCAGAATTGGTTGAAACCAGAACGAATGGATAGGCCTCGTCGATACGATCCCGACGCTGTGAATGTTACTCAAATCTGACACTGTATGTGAAAGTCATTCAAGTTTGAAAATTCACAATTTCAGGCAAAAGACTAATTTGACCAAGTTTGACCTTCAAATTGGAAAAATTAAAAAAAGAATATTCCAAGGAATATTCCTAGAATATTCCTCAGAATATTCCCTAGAATATTCCTCAGAATATTACACCTAGTACAATTATACAGTGACATGTGGCAGGCACTGATTTAGTGGTAAGTTTGACTTTTTATAATTTGGACCAATTATGGGCTGCCACATGGTAGGCCCCGAGGGTGCCACGTGGCCCCCTGGACGAAGAAATGGTGGTGATAAAATTTATTATGGCTCGAAAGAATTGAACCTCTGACCTCTCGTGCACAAATTCCACGCCTTACCATTGCGCCCACACATGAGTTCCTAACCATAAAGCTTTTTTCACATACATATGGTTTCATTAAAGTTTGGTTGGCAACCAAAGTGGGCCAGCCCCCTATCCGTATGCCCTAGAGCCTGGAACCATGGCACTATATTTTCAGCAGTTACCATTGCAGTTTAAATGGATATGTTCACATTTCTCGGCGGAAGTTTTGTATAACGATTAATGTTACGATTTGAAAAACCGTTAACCCCACAAATAAGACGGCGGTGGTGTAGTTGGTCCATGTGACCACTACCCACTCGCATTTATTGTTAATGTTGGCAGTTCCGATAAATCCGATGGAGTGTACCATTCTTGCAGATTTGGCCAAGTTATCGGTCTTAACTGGCAGTGTCTCCACATTTGGTGGAGTTTGTTTAGGGGATATTGGGAAAATACTGTTTTGATGATAACTTTCTCTAGGGAGAACCTTTTGGAGCGAAATTTTTTTTGATTTCAGGTATTTTGAGCACTCCAGAGCCAATGGTGTAGGTTGTAGAGGCAACAGAGCTCATCTTAAATTACCTTTTCAGCAGAGAATCTTGAAGAGCCATCAGAGCCTAGGGAGTGTTGGAGCTATATTGGGCTATGGTTAACCATTGGAGGTGAAACAAAATCCTATATTTACTATTTTTTATGTTCTAAACTCATTTACATAGCTTATTTTTCTTGTTTAGGCTTTCTGATCACTGTATAACCAATTTGAGGATCTAATAGAGCAAGGACATACCCATTTGGGGGCCTTGGACCCGGCAGATGTAGCCCAGGAGCGGTGAACTGCCTCATCAGATGTTGTGTTATATCATGTGATTTTATATTGCTGTGTTTTTTCATATTTGATATGTTAAACAGTAAAAATAAATAACACTCCTTCACACATAAGACTTGGAAATTTACCAAAAACACTTTGTTTTCACTTGCAAGACTATCTAAATACTTTGCACATATAATTTTATGAAAATGAATACCTTGAGAAACAAATACAAGTAATTTCATTTTCATATTATGAGTGTTAACTTCTTCAAGTTCTAAAGACAGAGTCTGTAAAGGGCCAGGTAGCCTCTGGATCTCAGCCTTTTATCACAGGTGACATATCCAGTAAATGCCCCTGCAGTCAATCTCTGGAATAGATCTAAGAAGTTTTACATTCAAGTTAATGAAAATGGATACCTTGCACACATTTTCAAGTACTTCCATTTTCAGATCATATAGATATCTCAAGAACGTGAAACATAGATCCATCATTTCACTAAAATAAAAAAAAAGAAAGTAGCCAAAATGCATCATTATACCTCTCAATTTGAAGATGGCCTGAAAATTGGCTACCCAAATGTCAAAATAGACTGTGTCATCATGATCCTTATGAAAAATTGTGAAATTTAAGTATAAAGTTGACCCAATTTAACACTATCAAATCTAAGCCTCTAAGGAATCTAAAAGATTCCTCAAAGCATCAAATAATATTCCTTGCATCAGGGTTCCACCCTGCAACTGGGCACATCGAGGATCCATGACTATCAAGGTTTCAACGCTCTAGCTTCCATTCGACGTTGTTCCACATGCATCATTCTGCTCGGCCTTGGACCTAGTCTCTCGTCTCAAACAATAAGGGTTTAAATATTCATACGTGGATGGAAATATCAATGTTTTACATTATTGGCAGATTGGAAGGTCGTCTATGTTAAGTTTGTTGGTTGCGGTTCAAAACCCATCGAACCTAAACGTTATATATATATATATATATATATATATATATATATATATATATATATATATATATATATATATATATATATATATATAACATTTTTGTTAACTTGCCTGCAATCTATCCACCGCTGATTTAAATCGATGACGAAATGTGTATATGGTTGTTACAACATTGTTTAATATGGTTTTAAAAACTATATTTTTAATGCCCATAACCTTGTTTTATAAATATGGTGTTTTATAACCACTCCATTACAATTGTATATGGCATATCTGTTGAGAATTATTTTTTGAATTTAGTTTATTTGGTTAGAATAATATTTGTTAACAGGAAATTATTGAAATAAAAGGCTTCATTGAAAGTTTATATATTTAAAATTTCAATTACATTTTTCTTTTAAAAATGTCTATAACTTTAAAATAATTGATTTTAGATAACACCAAAAGTATATCAAAGCTTATGCAAAAAGTATCTTGAAATGTATATAAGGAAATGTATATAAGGATCAATTAGTATAGGGAGGATTTTTGTAATACTTACTTAAATAATATTACAAATAATTGATTAATATTAAAATTAAAATTTAATTATTAATAATATTTTTTATTTCATAAATATTTTTGATAAATTTAGTAATTATTTTTTAATTTAAAAATAATATATAAGGTTTTACTAATATATAAGATTTTATTATATATTTTCTTTTTCTTTTTTAAAAAAAATCTCGCTAAATTATTTTATTTATTTAAAATATATATAAATTTAAAAAAAAAAAAACATTCATATGTTATTAAATAAAATAAGTCAACTTGCACACCTTAGAGGATGCATTCTATAAAATTTGTTAGAAATTTGCACGTAGCTCTATTCAATGAAAAGAATAATGTATGCCACAAAGAACAACACCACATTTATACTGACTAAGATGTTATCATTATAGATACACCTATTCAATGCAAAAAATAATGTATCTCACAAACAGGGAAAATATTAAGGATATAAATTTATTTTAAAGTTTAGAAACCTTGGCAAATCTCATTAGTGCATAATAAGAAAATTGTAAAATGTTTGGAAATTTTTTGTAAAAGTATTCAAATTTCTAATATTTTTTTATGGTATCTTCATAAAATTTTGGTGATTTTTAAGGTAAAAAAAAATATGCTATAAAATTTGGTGAATAAGTTTTAGAAAAAATGGAAATTAACGATTAATATTAGCCCCTAAAATTTTCCCTGGTCACAAAGAACAACACCACATTTACATTGAATAAGATGTTATCATTATAGATACACCAACCTAGATCTATCTTAACTCTGGATCTATCAAGCACCGAGAGGAATCGAATCTCTGGAGGTGCAAATCTCGGCGCATGATAGATACAGAGTTAAGATGGATCTAGGCTAGTTTCAGTCATGTGCCGCCAAAGAAAATATTTAGCAAATATGATTAATTTTTGTAGAAATTAGCTGAATAAATCACTTATTCAATGGAGATTAACCCGATTACACATCAATTTCGAATTGCATGCATAACACATAATCTCATCTACAATTAATTGTCACATGCGAAAATAATAGAAGCGATCGCACATCAAATCAATCACACATTAACTCAGTATGTATGGGGAAAGCCTATAGCTGAAAACCCCGCAGCTATATGTGTATATTATAATGGAGAAATCAAGTAACAAACTCAGTACAATACTCCTCACAAGTACTCAGTACTTTCTCATACAGTTACTCACAAACTAGCTTAGTTTTGAACAGGTTACTGATTCAAAACTCCCCGCCAATTGCCTTGCCTCTATTGCGCAATCATGGCCTGTATATGTAGAGATCCAAGGTTCGAATCCCCTTGGCTTGAATGCGCAATTGTCATGGACAATTCCTCCAAGTGTAATGCAAATACCATGCAAAACTGATCCTCCAACTGATAGCTATACTCACCCTTTCATCTACCTCTTCCACTGGTCTCCACTGAACTGATCATGCACTGTAGTGAACTGATGTGTTATTGAGTTGACTAATGAGTTACTAATTAGTGAATTAAATAATATTTAATTCACTCCACTCATAACTAATTGATTATCTAGTTAAACTAATCTCAACTAGTTCAACTAAAATAAACAGAACACAACTCCACTATCTATCTCATTAACTCCTCCAAAACTTCTGTCACTGAAGTCCAACTGAAGTCAACCATGCAAGATGCCATAAAACCCTAGGAACCACGTGATTCCTCTGTCAGTTGCATGAGCCACCTCCATGACTCGAACTGAAGTGCTCCAAGAGAGTAAACTGCTGTTTATAGTCAAAATATTATTAAGGGTAAATAATATTTGACTTCCATATTTTTAGGAGATACAGTCTAAAAATAGCCTGGGACCTAAAAATATAAGTCTCATCTATTTTTACCAACATGTCGCATGCTTCAAGAATCTCCAACTGGAATCTCTGAATTATGCTCCGTATGTCTAAAAATAGACATAGTCTAAAAATAGACTTTGCGCCAGAATTTGCCTGCGGGCCCACTTAGTGAAGGCGACTTCATTTCACTAGCTCCATCATCTTGCTGCATTCTCAACACTCCCTCTCAGCAAGATATGGATTATCTGCAATCCCTATCCTGCCTCTGTGGAATTCGAACTTGCTCCTGGTGAGCGCCTTCGTCAGGATGTCGGCATCCTGATCCTCCGTTGGAACATATGAAAGCATCATGATTCTCCGCTGAACACAATCTCTGATATGATGGTACCTGATGTCGATATGTTTGGACCTATCATGAAATACTAGATTAGCCGAGAGCTTGATGCAGCTCTGGTTATCACAGTAGATCACTGTAGGCTCCAAATGCAACCTGAACAATCCTGTGAGGATCTTCCTCATCCAAATAGCCTCGCATGCAGCCAAACTTGTTGCCATGTACTCGGCCTCTGCTGAACTGAGTGCCATGGATCTTTGATTCCTGCTGTACCAGGAGACTGTTGTCGACCCAATGCTAAAAACTCCTCCAGAAGTGCTCTTCCGGTCCGTTGGACTCCCTGCCCAATCTGCATCAGTGAAGCCAGAAAGCTTCACTCCATCCTCCTGTCTGTACCATAGACCATATCCCGATGTGCCTCTGATATAGCGCAATACATGCTTGCCCGCCTTCCGAAAGAGCTTGGTAGGCTTAACCATAGCTTGCGAAAGCTGGTTAACTGCATAGCATATATCGGGTCGAGTATTGACCAGATACATCAACGACCCCACCAACTGTCGATAGACGGTGGCATCCACTACCTCCTCCGAAGTAGCATCTCCCTTCCTCCAACCTCCAGGAAGAGGGGTATCAACAGGCTTGCAGCCTTGCATGTTGAACCTCTCCAGAATCTCCCGGGCATACTTGCCCTGAGAAACAAGCAGTCCTCCACTGCGCTGCCAAATCTCCAATCCCAGGAAATAATGAAGGATGCCCAGGTCCTTCATCTCAAACTCTCGTGCAAGATCCTCCTTGCATGAAAGTATCAACTGCTCGTCGCCAGTCAAAATCAGATCATCTACATACAATACGATGATCAACAGCTTCCCCTCCACCACAATCTGGTACAAGTTTGGATCCGCCTCACTCTTGGAGAATCCAAGCCCGGTGAAGTAGCTGTCTATCCGAGTGTACCAAGCACGAGGTGCTTGCTTCAGCCCGTACAGTGCTCTCTTGAGTCGGCACACATGTGACTCACTGCTGAAGATCTCAAAACCTTCAGGCTACTCTATGTACACCTCCTCCTCAATAACTCCATTGAGGAACATAGTCTTCACATCCATCTGATGAATGTGCCACCCCATCTGCGCTGAGAGAGCAAGGATTGTCCGTATGGAAGAGTACCTTGCGACAGGTGCAAAGGTCTCCTCATAGTCAATCCCCTCGATCTGTGAGAAGCCACGAGCGACAAATCTCGCCTTGTACTTCTCCACACTCCCGTCAGCTGCATGCTTCACTTTGTAGATCCATCGCGAACCTACAACTGATTTCCCAACCGGTCTTGGGACAATCTCTCATGCACTGTTCCTGATGATCGAATCATATTCTTCGATCATGGCATCAACCCATGTGGGTTCCTCCACGGCTTCCTCAAAAGAGGATGGCTCCGTCACAACACATTGACTCACAAGAGCCATGTATCCAGTGTACCGATCCGGTGACTGTCTCTGTCTGCGCTGTGCTGTAGGTGGTCCTACAACCTTCTCTGCATCCCGAGCCAATCGCTCAGCTTCTGTAGTGCGCATGCGCCCTCTGATGGTTGGCGCTGCCTGGGTGGTTTCTTCCACCTTCTGAACCTCCTCTTGTGGCTGATCCACATCCGGAAGCTCCTCCTTAGGAACTAACAGCTCCTCATCTGCATGCAAGTGTAGCTCCCTCTCAAGCGAACACTGCATGGCTTTCTCCTCCTGGAATTTTATATCCCGTCGCACAATAGTCTTGCGACTGTCTGGCACATACACTCGATAGTTATGAGGTGTATCGATGTACCCCACAAATATTCCAACTTTAGCAGTTGGATCCAGCTTCCTTCTTGCATCCTTCGTCACATGCATGTAGACAAGAGATCCGAAAATCCGCAAATGGGAAATATCAGGCCTCTTGCCAGAATAAGCCTCCTCTGGTGTACTCATGCCAAGAACCTTGTGAGGACAACGGTTCTGCACATACACTGCTATATTGCATGCCTCGGCCCACAAGTGAAGGGGTAGGCCCTGATCATGCAACATCGCCCGTGCAGCACCCACGATCGTTCTGTTCTTCCGCTCAGCCACCCCGTTCTGCTGTGGGTTATGGGGTGCGATGAGCTCTCTCCGAATCCCTTCTGCACTGCAGAACTCCTTGAATTCAGCCGAGATGAATTCACCACCGTTATCACTCCTTAGAGTAATCACCTTCTTCCCCGAGTCCTTCTCGACCAGTGCTTTAAACTCACAGAACTTCGCGAATGTATCGCTTTTCTTCTGCATGAAGAAGATCCAGCACTTTCGAGAGAAATCATTAAAAAAGATCACATAATACTTGTGCTTTGCTATTGAAGCAACTGAGAAAGGACCACACACGTCTGTGTGAACTCTCTCAAGGATCTTCGTGGCGCGACTATCCTTCTCGTGAAAGGTGGCTTTCACATACTTCCCTAAAGTACACCCCTTGCACTGATCTGACTGTGCAAGGGTGCCCTTAAGAAGTCCAGTAGAAATCTGCTGCATAATCTTCAAAGCTCCATGGTGAAGATGGCCCAATCTCCTGTGCCATAGTTCGCCCTCATCATCCCGGCTCACCACTTCTCCCGCCTTGCATGCCATAGCTGCGCGGTCATCTACCTGCAACTGATAAAGGTTCTGAGTTCGAACCCCTATCTTCCGGGTCTCTCCAGTAGTCTTACTGCGCAGGAAGGCTTTTCCTTCGCTGAAGACCACATCATACCCCTTATCCTCCAACATTGCTACTGAAATCAGGTTCTTCTTCAATCCGGGTACATGCATGACATCCTTTAATACAAAGGGTTTACTAGACTCCCTCTGAAAGGATACGGTACCGATACCGGTAGCATTGTATCTACCATCATCGCCCATCTCGATGTGCACACCCAAATCTTTGTTCTCCAGATCTGAGAACAACTCCTGATCTCCCGTCATATGAAATGACGCACCGCTGTCCAAGAACCACACCGATCCCATCACACTTGAAACCAAGCATGCAATCAGTGAAAAGTCAAGCTCGAACTGTGAAGCCAAAGCTTCTCCATCTGCAGATCTTCCCGCTTGCTTGTTCTTCTTCTTCTTTGGACAATTGGTAGCATAATGTCAATGATCATGGCAGTGAAAACACTTCACTTTCGCCATATCCTGCTTCTTTCCCTTTTCACCAGAATGAGAGGTTTTCTTACCCTTCCCCTTCTTTGCTTTGGCCACCAAAGCGCAGTTTTCTTCATCGGCTCCCTTTGATGAAGATCCATCTTGAGTAGTCCTCCTTATCTCCTCCTGCATGAGATCCGCCCAAAGGCGCTCCCATCCCGGCAGCTTCTCCCGACCATTGACACTATCTTGATATGAGTGCCAAGCCTTCGAAAGACCAAGGAGAGCCAGGTCGACCATGTCCTCGTCTTCGACAGTCACCCCCACACTTCCCAGCTCATCTCTGCATTGAGTGAACTTCGTGAGGTATTTGGCGATACTGCCGCCCTTCTCCATCTTGATGTTCCTGAGCTTATCTTTGAGCGCCAGCTTCCTTTGGTCACTCTTACTCTGGAATAGATCCGTCAAAGCTTTCCACATTAAATATGGAGTAGCCTTTCCATGCAGGCTGGATACAATATGATCCTTGACGCCCTCCAACGGGATCCTTCGACATTTCGCGATCTTCTTTTGCCATGCATCGACCAAAGCTGCATCAGTGGGCTTTGGGACATCCGCATCCACGAACTCCTTCAGACCATTATCTTCTAACACTGCTTCCATACGATCCTTCCATGCAACATAGTTCGAACTGCCTTCAAGAGCATATTCGAGTCGCAAACCATTGAAAGAAGACATCTTTCAACACCGGCACCAAGAAGAACAACCTTCTGCAAAATTCGAATTCCAAACTCCAAGCTCTATCGCTTCCGATCTACACTTGAAAAAAAATTATTTCCAAATCAGAGATTGACTGCAAGGGGCTTTTACCAGACCTTTCACTTTCCGAAGAAAGATGAATCCGGAGGCTTCCTGGCCCGTATGCAGACTCTGTCCGAGGAAATAAGTTTGCAATCACCGTAATAGATCTCGACAATTAAGCTTGCTCCGATACCATGTAGAAATTAGCTGAATAAATCACTTATTCAATGGATATTAACCCGATTACACATCAATTTCGAATTGCATGCATAACACATAATCTCATCTACAATTAATTGTCACATGCGGAAAAAAAATAGAAGCGATCGCACATCAAATCAATCACACATTAACTCAGTATGTATGGGGAAAGCCTATAGCTAAAAACCCCGTAGCTATATGTGTATATTATAATGGAGAAATCAAGTAACAAACTCAGTACAATACTCCTCACAAGTACTCAGTACTTTCTCATACAGTTACTCACAAACTAGCTTAGTTTTGAACAGGTTACTGGTTCAAAACTCCCTGCCAATTGCCTTGCCTCTATTGCGCAATCATGGCCTGTATATGTAGAGATCCAAGGTTCGAATCCCCTTGGCTTGAATGCGCAATTGTCATGGACAATTCCTCCAAGTGTAATGCAAATCCCATGCAAAACTGATCCTCCAATGATAGCTATACTCACCCTTTCATCTACCTCTTCCTTGGTCTCCATTGAGCCCGATGCTGCACCTTGTATTGAACTGACATGTTCTTGAGTTGACTAATGAGTTACTAATTAGTGAATTAAATAATATTTAATTCACTCCACTCATATCTAGTTGATTAGCTAGTTAACTAATCTCAACTAGTTCAACTAAAACAAACAGAACACAACTCCACTATCTGTCCCGTTAACTCCTCCAAAAATTCTGCCACTGAAGTCTAACTGAAGCCAACCATGCAAGATGCCATCAAACCCTAGGAACCACGTGATTCCTTGTGTCAGTTGCATGAGCCACCTCCATGACTCAAACTGAAGTGCGCCAAGAGAGTAAACTGCTGTTTATAGTCAAAATATTATTAAGGGTAAATAATATTTGACTTCCATATTTTTAGGAGAGCAGTCTAAAAATAGCCCGGGTCCTAAAAATAAGGGTCTCATCTATTTTTACCGACATGTCGCATACTTTAAGAATCTCCAAGTAGAATTCCCAAATTATGCTCTGTATGTCTAAAAATAGACATAGTCTAAAAATAGACTTTGCGCCAGAATTTGCCTGCGGGCCCACTTAGTGAAGGCGACTTCATTTCACTAAGCTCCATCATCTTGCTGCATTCTCAATGATTAATTTTATCAATTAAATTAATAATTAATTCATTAATTAGTAAAAAATGTAGGATTTTTAGTGATATAGATAATTAAACATCCATAGTAATAATTAATATTAAGAAATTAATAATTTTTTAAACTAATTTATAGAATTCATTAGTTAAATAATATAACAAGAATAAATAATAATTAATATTAATAATTTATTTCAATAAATTGAACTTTAAAATGATTTTATTAAAACTTTAACAATGACTATTATTAAGCATATGTATAAAAATACTTAAAAGAGATTATTAAGTATTATTTGTAGTTCTAAATTAATAAATTATTATTATTATTAATTAATAATATTGTTATTAGTAATAATTATTAGTAGTAATAATGTCATTAATAATTGAAGTGGTAGGTTTTTTGGGACTAAAAAAATGAGCTTTGTAGCTGCCGCCTGTGATAGGGTTTCCAAGTCTAGCCACCGCCATGGCTAGAAAGCTACCCCTGAAGCTCTTCAACCTCCAACAGCTTGAGAATGGACTGGCATGGGCAAAGCAGAGCCCTTCCTAGGTAGTGAAAATGAAAAAACCTTGGAGTTCATCTGCAAGAAGGCGGTCCCCTCCAACTGTTTCCGTGTGCATGATTGGAGAAGGGTCGGCGCTCTCCAGACGAGCTGCTCTGCGAGAGGGACGCCATCGGCCCGGAGCTGCAATGGAGAGCACCTTTCATCACCCATTTCTCCCCAGATCTACCAGGCTGCGCCAGAGGAACAACACCCAGGCAAGGTTGCGCCCAAGCTCAAGACTGCCATTATCCGCAACGACGAGGAATCGATAGATGCCTAGCTCCACCCACCTCTGCCTCTGGATCTAACCAGGCCCAAGCCCAGCAATGCTTCTTCTGCGACATCTTGCGCAGATCTCAGGCTGAAGGGTTTCAAAATGAAGGACCCCTTCAATAGCTACGCATGTCGAATCAGCTCCCCATTGAAAGAAAATAGCAAGGAAAAATCTACCACTCATAGCTTTCCTTTGCTCCTTCTTGGACCCTTGCTCCACCGCACCTCTCTCAAAAAGGTAGACATTACACCTTCCTTCCAGATCTAGATCATACTTCTCAACAACAAAATGCAACTTTCTTGGGTGTGATCTGTTGATCAGGTGCAAAGTCTAACGCATGTCCTTGAACACAAGTTGAGGATCCCTTCTGTCATGCAGCGAATCCTATACAGAGGTAAACACCTTGAGAACCCCCTCCCGCACTCTTTTTACAACATTGAGAAAATTTCTACTCTGGTTCTGTCCCACTGTCTACGAGGAGGGGCTTCCACACAACCCTCCTCGGCATAAGCTTTATCCTACAAGGATGATGTCCATGCACAACACCCCAAGAAAGGTGCTCCTCCTCCTGAGGCTTCCAAACCCTTTTTTGTGGACAAAATGGAAGATGTACCAGTGATTGAAATCTCCCACCCAACAGTGGATAATCAAATTCAACAATACACAGAAAGAGCCATGATCTGCTGATTCAAAAAATTATGGCCACACACATCAAATCTCTATCAATGGGTTCACACTACATAGACCAATAACACCTGGATTTTCTTCTGTTGAAATGGTTTCTTCATAGTCTTGTTCACTTTCGAGGAGGACTATTAAAAAGCTCTAACAGGAGGACCTTGGTTTTGGGGAAAGGCTGGGCTATTCCTCACCCCATGGTTCCCAGGCTTCGACCCCTCCACGGCTATCATCACCAAGCTTCCTATTTGGGTCAGGTTCCCAAATTTACCAGCCCCTCTATGGCACTAATCTATCTTTCAAGGAATTGGAAATACTCTAGGTCGTTTTCTAGCAACAAACACCTGGAGGGGTGATTCAGGCATATACACCTTGGTAGAATATATATTGAAATAGACATCAAAAAAGGACTGCCAGATCAAATCAATCTCAAAGTGGGAGACTTCCATTGGACACAGACCCTGGATTATGAGAATACTACCTTCTGATGCCACCACTACCACCAAACAGGACACCTTCAGAACTCATGCTCCTCCTTCTTGGGCAAAAAGAAGAAGAGCATCCACAAATCAAACTCCAAAAGATGGAAGCCTTGTTTCCCTCCACCCATGGATCACGTCGATTCCTTCAGCTTAGATGAGGAATAAATTGAAGAATATTCAAGGTTGCAAAGAAAGAAAATTATATGACCTCGGCAGACCTTGATATGCCCACTGGTCCCATGAATGCACAGAAATGGTCTCATGAAACCTCCTCCTCAGATTTGGATAAGAAGCCCACTCCTCCAGACACCAAAAAGCTCTAAGTGATACTAGCCCAGAAACCCCAGGACAACTGGGTCAGAGTTTCAAGAAATAAAAGAAATAAATGTTGTACTGAGGAAACAACCCACTCGGGGTAGTTTCTAGTGTTTGTCTTGTGGCTCCTTTGCTTTTTTGTCTGTATCACTTACTTCTTTCTTGGCTTCTCTTTGGGACCGAGGTTGAATGTTCTTCATTTCCGGTCCCCAGTTATCTAGCCTCTATTGTTTGTAATCCATCTTGTACCATACACTCTTCTAATAGAAATAGACTAATTTACCAAAAAAAAATATCATTAATAATTATTGTTAATTAATTACTTAAGCAAATAATAATTAAATTAAAATGGATTAGTCAAATTCTTAGGTTCAGTTTTTGGTCATCTCTTTTTATTTTCTTCCCCTCCCCTTCACTATTTATACCTTTTCTGCACCTTATTTCGAATCATTATTTCGAAAATAGTCCCGAAGATGGATCCCCATTGGGATTCAAAACGTTTACATATTTCTTATTACATTGTGGATAATTTGGATCATTCTTCTCCAAATGATGACCATAGAAGATTGAAAACCAACAATATGTAAATATATATAATATTAATATAATCATTTTAAATATGCTTAATATGTATGAGATTAACCTCGTCATTTTAATTGTAAATTTTCCTAGTTATCTCAGTTTGTTGAGATGATAAATATTGTTAATAAATTTAATGATGAAAATTGATGGAATAAAAATTTTGAATGCAAAGTGAGAATAATACTATTGAATGATAGAAAATGTGAAGAATAAGAATGTATTCAATACAAAAAGTCTTTATTGTGACCAATCTCAAACTATTTTCTTCTACTATTCTTATTGTTGCCCTTGTTATATTTATCATCTTTTCATATCGATTATATGAAAAGGACAGTTTAAATTGTAAACCATTTTAATCTTTAGCTCGAGCTATTGTAGTAAACATCATAGTGTGTCTCTCTTTCTCTCCAATATTAATAGGTTGAATTACTATAACACAAAAATCAATGTACACTCTCAATATTTATTTGTGCTTACACTGAAATCGATGTACATTGTTAATCCAATCACTTTAAAATTAATGTACCATCATACATGCAATTACCTCAAATCAGAAATCAACATCTTCAGTGAAATAAATGCATCTAATGCAATCAATCAAATAAGATTATAAAACAACTTCTACATTGAAATAAATGCATCTAATTGAAGCAATCAAATAGGATTAGAAATCAACATGTACACTCAAATAAATGCATCTAATGAAACTAAGTAAATAGTATTAGAAACCAACATCTACACTGAAATAAATGCATTAAGTGCAAGCAATCAAATAGGATTAGAAATCACCATCTACACTGAAATCAATGCATTTAGTGCAAGAAATCAAATATGATTAGAAATCATGTACATTGAAATCGATGCATCTAGTGCAAGAAATCAAATATAATTAGAAATAATCATCTACATTGAAATCAATTCATCTAGGGAAAGCAATCAAATATAATTATAAATCACCATCTACACTAAAATAAATGCATTTAGTGCAAGAAATCAAATAGGATTAGAATCATCTACATGGAAATCAATGCGTCTAGTACAAGCAATAAAATATCATTATAAATAAATATCTACACTAGAATAAATGCATATAGTGAAAGCAATCAAATAAGATTAGAAATCACCATGTACACTAAAATCAGTGCATATAGTGCAAGCAATCAAATAGGATTAGAAATCACCATCTACACTTAAATCAATGCATCTAGTGCAGGAAATCTTCTTCCCTATCTCCCCCATCCATATAAATCTATATCTCCCTCCATATCTCCTTCTCTGTCTCTTTATCTCACAACCCCCCCCCCCCCCCCCAAAAAAAAAACACACACGCTCTCTCACTCCATATATATCAATCATTCTGTCCATCCCCCCTCCCTCCTTCTCTATCTTCTTCCCTCTCTTCACCTTCCATATATATCTCTATCTTCCCCTTCTCTTCCTCACCCCCACTTCTATATTTATTTCTTCTTGATGTCCTCTCTCCCTCTCTCTCTCCATCTTACTTATCACTCCCTCTCTATATCCAACTTTCTCTCTCTATGTATTTCTTCTTACCTCCCTCTCTCTCCCGCTCCAACTTCAAGTCTCCTTCCCGTCCTCTCTCCAATCTTTCACATCCTCTATCTTCCTTCCTCTATCTCTCTCTCTCTCTCTCTCTCTATCTCTCTCTCTCTACCCTCCAACTCAGTTACCATATCCCTCCCTCTCTCCTCTCCCCCTTCTCTCCATCTCTCCTTCTTTGTCTCTTTATCTCATCACCAAACTTACAGACACTCTCTTCATCTTTCCCTTGTCACTCCCTCTCTCTCTCTCTCCACTTCTCACTCTTTACATATTTCTTCTTCCCTCCCTCTCTCCCCCTCCAAATCCATCTCTCTATTCATACCTCTCTCCTCATGTCTCCCTCCCTCTCTCCTCTGCTCTTGCAAGTTCTCTCTCCCATCCTTCCTCTCTCTCCCTCTCTCTTCCCCCATCACTCTCTTCCTCTCTCTCAAACTATCATCCTTTGTCTCTCTCCCTTTGTCTCCTACCTCCCTCTCTTTTCCCCCATCACTCTCTCCCTCTCTCTCTCTCCTTTCCCTTTAGTATTATGTCTTCTCCTATCACTCTCTCTCTCTCTCTCTCTCTCTCTCTATGTTACTATATCCCTCCCTCTCTCCTTCTCTCCCATATTCTCTTCATCTCTATTTATTTGTCTCTTTATATCACCCATAAAGATACACACTCTATCTCCATCTCTCCCTCGTAACTCCCTCTCTCTCCCCACTTCTCACTCTCTATTTATTTCTTCTTCCCTCCCTCTCTCCCAATCCAACTCCATCTCTATATCCCTCCCTCTCTCCTCCTCTCTCTGAAGTCCTCTCTGTCATCATTCCTCTCTCTCCCTTTCTCTTCCCCCATCTCTCTCTCTCTCTCTTTCTCTCTCTCTCTACCCTCCAATCCTCTCATTATCTTCCTCTCTCTCTCCTTATCTCTCCCCCGCCTCCATATTTGGCTCTCCCTCTCCCTCTCTTACCCTTCTCTACCTCTCTCACTCCTCTCCTCCCCTCTCTCTCTCTCTTCATTTCTCCTCTCCCCTCTCCTTCAATTTATCTCCATATCTCCCTTGTCACTCCCCATATTTCTCCACTTGTATCACTCTATGTCTTTGTTCTTCCAGCCCATACATATCTAGAGTTAATATATATCATGATATATTGACATATATTATAATATAAAAAATTTAATATTGTATTAATCCAATGTTATTAAATATAATAATATTGATATTATAATATATTAATATGAATATTATATTTAACAATAATAATAATAATATTGATATTTTAATATTAAGGTTAATAATACTTTTTTGCATGGTATTAATAATAGCTTGGCCCATGGTATGTGGCCCATAGGCTTCAACTAAATAAAACCTCTTTTTTAATAGTTCCTAAATATAAATAGGATTACGGAGAATATAAAAGAGGTTTATTTTTTACCATACCTATTGTTTATTTATATTTATATTTATTTACCATGGTATTTGGCTCATAGGCTTGGTCTATATTTAGATGTTTATTCTAATACTATTTGATATATTTTTATGTATTTACCATATCTATTTATACCCCTTTTATATTTATTTATTTACCATACCTCTTTTACAAATATGATATTGGCCCGTGCTATTAATAATAATTTGTCTCATGGTATTTGGCCCATAGGCTTCACCTAAATAAAACCTCATTTTTTAGTTTTCATAAATATAAAGAGGTTTATGGAGTAAATATAAAAAGATGTTTATTTATTTACTATACGTCTAGTTTATTTATATTTTTATTTATTTACCATACCTCTAGACTGATTTGAACAGAGCCAACAATAACCTACTCTGATACCATGTTAAATACACACATGGTGTATGAGAAATATAAACACACACACAACAAGAAACTCAACACACAATGAAGGATAAGCGTGTAGCTCACTTCTTTTCCATTATACATGATGTACATTTATAGTACAATGGTGTGACTCTTGGTTTCACATTCCAAGGTCACTTGGACTCCATTGTGACTTTTCGCATTCCACACCTACCAATGGAGGATTAGGTGTTCCAACATTTAGTAAAAACTTTCACCTAGTTCTATTAGCAAAAAAATCATTTATACACAAACAAAAAAAAATCATTGTTAAATACATTTTCACTAAAACATTATCATTAAAGATACATACAATGTAAATATGACTGTAAATAATTTGAGTCTGAATAAAGTTCATGAATTATTTTTTCTTTACCATAAAAACATAATCTTGGGATTGCAAATATTTAAATTATTATTTTAAATAAATAATTGTCTTAAATTTTTTTTTTTTTTAAAGCATAAAAGTAAATTAATAAAATTTATAAAATTATGTTATTTATACATCTTTCTTGCAAAGTAATGTGAGTGTAGAATATTGTTTTGTTTAAAAAAAAAAACCATATAGAGAAAAGATTACATGATATCATTAAAATAGATCATAAATAAAAGTGTAAGTAAATGTATTATAATAATTAAAAATGTCATGTGAGTGTATTATAAACACATAATTATATTTAAAAATCAAGAATTTCAACCTCTTAAATTTAGATTATAGGAAATTAATAAAAATATTAATAATTATGATTTATTCTTTAAAAAATACATTGTTATATAGACATTGAAATATTATATTTGTAGTGAAATATTTCCTTTATACTGAGTTTTTATTTAATAATCAATCATGAAATAACATTTTTTATTAAAATGAATCAAATATGTATATTCATATAAAACATTGTTTTTTTGTTTAAAATATTTATTTTAAAATGACACAAATCCATGTTGAGGATATATGGAATGACATATCACCCTCATACTTGGATGTAGATTGCACTTCTAGGCTCAATCCCCATTTCAAAATATTATTCACAATACCAACCTTGTTAACTTATAAAATTACTAAATTTATAATGATTTTGAAATACTCCTCTTCATATTTTTAATATAAAAATAAAACATTTAAAATTTTGTATCTCTCACTTTTCTTAAAATCACATAAATTAATTTTAATGTTGATGGATTGTAGATTTATGTGGCCACAAGGGAGAGAGAGGGAGATCATCATCAATCATTTTATTTGTGACATATTACTACCTTAATTTAGCTTTATCGTTATTGAAAACACTTTCATTTTCATGAATATTAAACTTTATAAATTGTGAAAAACTTTTAACTCTTCAACAATAAATCCCACCTTTATTTTTATACATATAAAAATATTTTGTAATTAAAAGTTATTATTTTTAATTCAAATTTATTATTAAAATGTATATTTCCATAAAATTATATGAAATTAAAAACAAAATACACTATCATAGGAAATTTAAATGGTAAAAATAAAACTTTTTAAACATAATTCAATTAGAAATATTTAAAAATAAATAAATAAATAAATAAAGTTTAAAAACCTTGAAGTGTATAGAGTAAGTCTTGTTTCCAATTACTCCTGAGAAATGTGTTATTGGAGATGGTATTAAGTCAATGCTTGTACTGAACTGTGCATAATCATGCAGATATTGAACCTCAACCTTTGCATATCTTTTGATTACATACAGTAATGTTAAAATTGTGTTCAAACCTAGTGTTGGTTCATCAATTGTCACAGTTGCAAATAAATTGGAACTTGTATCCATTTTAATATTAGTTGTGATGTTATTATTCTTCACCTAAGTGTTCATATCTCCCCGGAAAATCTCTCCTTTGTTAATGTTGGTACATGTAGATGCCAATCTAGTGGATGTGTAGGAAGTGAAACTAAACTTCTAAGAAATTATAATCCTTGTTAAGAAGATCTCTGGTCTTCTTTTCATTGTTGGAGTACAGTCCATGACCTTTCCCATGGCTAAATTCCTTTGATTTATTTTTAAAAAAAAGCACACATGAAGAAGGAAGAAGCTCTAGCCCAGTAAGAAATGACAGAAAATATCACCATTCCACCTTATATACATTTAACTAAAACATTATTTTCCACTACATCAACAAACTGCGAGTAGTTATATTGAGTATTTATATTAATGGTGAGATATTTAAAATTCTAATATTTACAATAATCTTGACATATCTAGAATGATAACATTTTTTATAACCTCGGCATGACTAAATGTACAGAATTAGAAGGAATGAACTATAATGATGCACCATATGGTTGGAAAACCATTGCACATAAAGAGAAACTGTCCCTTGTAACACAATACATTATTTTCAACATCCAATTTTACTTATCCTTAGACCTTCAACAAAGATGAAATTTGAAACATAAATCTAAAATCGTTAAAGTAAACAAAAAATAATCCCAAACTTACAAATAAGTAAATCCATAACTTGAAAGAAGTAAACAGATGCAAATAAGCTGGACCTACAGGAAAATAGAGACCATGCTCAAACCAATCCCATGATCTTGATTCCTTACATTAAAGGCATAGGCCATGGTAAGCCAAAGAAATATCACTGAAGAAATTTATGACTTGACATTGATGCGAATCCACAGGAAAGAATATTTCATCATGTATTCTAATGGTTTCATTAAATTAAATTTCAAACTATTAAATATATCAACATTGGTGAGATGGAATATGGATAAACACACATTACAACTTGTCCAAAACTCTAGAAAGGGGACCACTTAAAAAAATTTATCCAACAACATAACTAAATTTGTGCCTTGTGCAAAACTCAAAAAAAAGGCTAGTGAGTAAAAACACATTTGAAAAGTCTCATGACTGTTGTAACTGTAAGAAAATAGAACTTTAATTAAACATTTCAAGCTACAAAATTTAATAGGAATTGATGATGAACTTTGATGAGTGACTACATTGGTCACAAAACCAATATCAGTTAATATACATCAACCATTTTTTACAACATCACTCAGCAAAGACACTACAGGGAAAAATGTTACAGAGGAAGAATATATCCATATGCATATTTTACGCGGTATACTCCTCCAAGGAAAGGCTACTAAGATAGTGGGCATATAAATATCATATGGATGGTGTAGTTGTACCATGGAAATTTACAACCCCTTTAAACTCCTCAAATGATAAATAAACAAGCCCATTTTTTACAACTCAAAACCAGGAAACCTTGACTACTCAGGCTTCACGATATCAAAGTATAAGCATGTAGTCCCTGACAAGACTTCAAATAGAGAGTATGGATGATCTCCAACATGCATCTGAAAAGTTGCAATAATTCCTCCTAGCCTTTTTACAATAGCAATATTTGGGTAACTCACAATGGGAGTAAAATAAGAGACTAGTTTCTCTAAGGTGCCACCGTTCCATAGCATAGTAGGAAGAAGTTATGGGGGCTTAGTTGGGTACTGTTGGGCGCAAACCAAATTGGCATAAATTTTGGCCAAGTCTCCACATTATGAGGAGTGGAGCACAAATTATACCACACAACACATCATTTTGGATATACCGCAGAGTATCTTGGGTGCTTCGGGGTGGGTCAAATCCCCTCATTTTGTAACAGGTTTGGGTTAGATTTTCTTTTATTTTTCTTAGCCTATGGTATTTGGACCATGGTTTTGTAATGATGTAATACTATATAAAGCGATGTAATGCTATGTTATACATAGAAAATATGTGACTATAAATTCTATGGTTACGGGCTAGTTTTCTATCTATCTTTGTAGTGAAGGAAAGGATTTGCAGCTGAGTGCGCAGAAACCTTAGAAGGGTGTGCAGCTGTGTGTGCATTTCAAAGAGCTGAATGTACTGAAAAGATCGATCATAATAGAAAAGGAGATTTTTTTTTTAAGATATTTTGTTTTCTTATGTGTTTCTTGTCTACTTGCTTAATATGAGTGTTTCAAAGTAGTTGTTACAATTGTGTGTTATAATAGTGCAATTTATGATGTTGTATCATGTGTTCTGTTGAATGTGGCGAATTAAGTGAAGGGTTTAATACTTCGCAGTAATTTTATGTATGTTAAAATATAATAACATCCCAATAGATTTTTCACATCGTGCAGACCCTCAAGGCTCCAGAAACCTGATTCTACAACCACCCATAGTCACCTTGGGTGAGACTTTGATCTGCTTGCAGGTCATTGCCGAAAGGGTCGTTGATCAAGGGTTTTGTTGATGTGCAGCATAGATCGAACCTGGGTCAAGCCCAAACGAGCCAACAAATGGTTCTATTGTCGGGACTAGGATCTGTTTTAGGGATATGTGGATGTGGTACCCATCAAAGAAGGATATTCAAGATTAGATAGTTAAGAAGGAACGAGAATTCATAGATCAAGAGAACATAAAACCTCATCTGACATCTGAAGCATGTTTGCAAAGGTATATTTTCATAGAGCAATATAAAATTTTCCTCGAATCATTCCCTAGTGAATTATATGTGTTGGTATCGAGGTTGACTGAAAGGAAGGACTACTTTAAGAAGGACGGACCTACAGTGTGGACTCCTGAGATGATACAAAAAATCAAAAGTTCTAACAACAATATTTCAAGGGCTATTGATTCCTGGATTGATAGCATATTGGGATGTTTTATTACTCATTTCGCAATAGACTCGACTGTCTCCTACAGTGAAGTAGAGCAAAGTTTCTTTAAAGGACCACAAGGTAAGTATTTGAATTCTTTGAAACTTTGGATTAACATGCTTTTCTGTGACAAGAGAGTTTTTTGGATGTAATCAAACTGATAAATTACTTATGTTTGGAGGAAAAAGTAAACCTGAGTAAGAAATAGATACAACACGAAGTGGAAAAAGGTATAGGATAGATACCATAAAATTGAAAATAATATCTAAAGACCTTCCTAGAGACTGATTATATCCCTCTATTGAGTGACTATGAAGGTGAAAAAGAAGAAAACTTCCCAAAGAACTCCTAGGAAACCTCGCAGTATACACCTTTCCATCCTGAGACTTTTCTAAAGCTTGAATCTAGTATTATTCAAGGTGTTGGTGGTATCCCTGCTCCCCCTAACCCTCCTACCCCCCATCCCCCTACCCCTTCCCCTTACACCCCAAAAAGAGGTATGGATGATGACATTAAGCTACTTTTTTTCAGAGGAACTGGTTCAGAGGAGCCAGAGAAGTTTTGGTTTGTAGCCAAAGTTGTATGGAAAACAAAGAAGATCACTGAAAAATATATAAAGAAGACACAACTCATTACGATGCTGCGAGATAGAGCACTGACATGGTACATGAAATATTCAAGCACTCAGAATGGTACATTTTCGTATATTAATAAATCGCTAATACAGGAGTTCAAGAAGGTGAATTCTTAATCACAGTGCATTACTTAGTTAAAGGAGATCAAACAGAGAGTCAACGAGTATATTTTGGAGCTTGATCAAAGGTTTAAGGTGTTATTGGATCGAGTGATTTTCAACATACCCCCATAGTAGCATAAAGAATAGTTTATAGTTGAGTTGTTGCCACATATAAGGTTTCCATTAACGCAACAGAAGATAGAAACTCAAGCCGGAGCATTAGAAATTGTGATGAAGTTTAAAGCTTCACCAATAGGAGACACTAATGTAGGTATGAAATAGATTTAGAGTCAGCTGGAAAACCTGACCTTTCAATTGCAGGATATCTAGAAGGGAAAAGAAGTTTGAGAGGGATTGTGGTGTACAAAATTCAAATAAGAGGGCCATTATAAGGAACAGTGCCTTGTTTTCAAAGATTACTTGGCTAGTGGAGCACATGATCCCTTGAATGTGGGATCTCGTCAGTGATGCGAGATATGCAGAACTAGAGGACAACATTGCTCTGAAGATTTTTTTTTTTGTTGCAAAAATATGTTCATACCCAAAGGAACTTGTTTTTCAAATTTTGTAAGTCAGTAGGACATGATGAATATAATTGTTGAAGTTATGATATAATGATGGGGCACAACGTTGATGCTTACAGAATGCAAGAAGAGGAGTGTGCACATGAGGCTAGTGGAAAAAATGGTGGTAGAGGAGATTAGCAAGGAATATTTCAATGAGGTGGAGTTGGTCAAGGAAGAGGACATGTCATTTTCTACAACTGTGGCCAGGCAAGTCATTTTGAAAAATATTGTCAGAATCCTACTATGACATGTAAATATTGCAAATCCTTTTATCATGTATTTGAATATTGTCTTGTACGCATGGAAAAAAAGAAAGAGAAAAGAAAACAATATCTCACACAAAAAATCCAAATGATAAGGCTGAAATAAGGAATGATGAACCTTGTGTTAATATTGTCACTAGAACTAGAGTTGCGACTAGAAGTGATAAAGAAGATGGAAAGAAGTAATTCAAAAATATAGGTACATGGGTTAGAAATAATATGGAGAAAGTTCATTTTTTTATGTTTAAAGAGAAAAAAAGGTGTTTATGGAAGCGAAATGAAGTTTTATGGATGTAGGAGCTTCGACTTCTACTTCACAACTAGGGACTAGTAATCGTGACATGACAGTAGTTCTGACAAAGAACCAAGCAGCGATGTGGGATCAAGTTGTGCAACAAAATTCAGTAGATTAGGCAGGTAATTTGAGATATTTTTTGCATACTAGTATGAAGTTATTTAGAGATCAAAAGGTTGTAGAAGGGCTTCAGGATTTTATTAATTCTTGTGCATCAAAAGAGACACCAAGAAGTGAGGTTCACACAGTTAATAATGTACATCGATAAAAGAGAACTAGCAAAGAGATGAGACTTAGTGTGTAGATTTGAGAATATTAAATGGATCAGGTTATTTTGGATTTGGGATCTGATTCTAATGTTTTGACAAAGAAGACATGCGAAATAATGGTACTTTGAAGCTACAATGGTCAAATATTCAATTAAGACTGGAATACCAACAAAATATCTTTCCTATGGGAAGACTATCAAGTGTCATTATATATATTGGAGTTCACACCATTGTTGTTTTTGAAGTAACAGAAATTGTCGATGACAATAATCCTTATCCAGCTTTGCTTGGAATTTATTGGGCAATGGAAAATCTGGCCATCATCAATCTAAAGAAGAGGCAAATGATATGTTATCCATGATAACCATTAGGTTTATCTTGAGTTAATTAGAGTAAGTCACTTAGGGTTGGATAGGATTTTTTTATTTGAGATTCTCAAAAATTTCACATGTATGAGGGTCCTTTTGTGAGTTTGAAAAGGTAATCATTAGTGCTTATAGATTTCATTGTCATAGAAAATCCAAAATTTCGTTATGCATAAGTTGATCTGGTCGTTACGGTGAATTTGAAACTTTTACAAACTTCCACAGAAAATTTAGTTTAAATAGGTCAAAATTTGCTACAAAAGTTCTAGGCACTTCCATGGCAAATTCACCCTCCCGAACACAGGATTCACTATGAATTTCGGTTTTTTTGCTAACGGTGGGAAAAAGGGTACCAAGTGTCATACAAGGTTTAGTAAGAATATTTTCAGATCATATTGGCTCATCATTGCACCTTTTTATCGTCATTTATAAATGCATGCATCATAGTTTCTCCATCATCATATTCCCTTTTCATGCTTTCATTTCAATTTCTTGTTTCAAATAAGCTCCTTTCTCATCCTTGTGAGATACTTGAGCTTCTTTGAGTACCTTACTATCAGTTTGGAGGTCTAGGAGCTTCTCTAGCTATCTCGGGTTAGGTTCTATTAGTGTCACATCTCTGTGTGATGTCTCTAAAACCTTTTGCAAGTGTCAAATAAGGGGTTATAAAACACATATTGAAGCCATGGAATCACAAAAGAAGTAATATAAAGGAGGATTTTTTATTAGGTACAAGCCATGTACATGAGGTTGCTCGAACAAGATGTCACCTTCTCAGAAGAATTTTCTAATGTGGGATGCCTCCAATTTTGTCAAAAATTGCAAGGGTATCATGGAAAAGTTTTGAAAGCCTTTGCTATTAGTTTCACAGGCATTGGTATGTCCCTATATTACTATTTTAGTTCGTTATTGTTGTTAGTGTAGCCCCCTTATTGTTATTTTTGTACCCCTGTAGTCCCCATATTTTTATTAGCGTGCCCCATAAAATCCCACTATTGTTATTTTTGTGCCCTTACATTATTATTATTAGGTCGGCTAGGATTATATTGTGACCACATGGACTCCTATATATAGAAAGGAGGTTTTTTTCATTTGAATCATCGGAGAATTATTTATTTATTTAATGTAAAGGAGGTTTCCCCCTAGAAGAGGCTGATTTCTAAGGCGTTGATCTATATTTTCTTTTATTTTGTGAGCTAGTTTCATAACATTTGGTATTAGAGCTTTGGATTCTAGGGTTTCGCTGCTTCAAACATTTCATCGTGGAATTTTCGCTATAAATTTTCTTCTATGAAGGTTCAGAAGCTAAAAAAAAATAACCAATTTTGAAGAAAGCTTGAGGAACATCGTGTAACAATTTTAGATCTTGGTTCATAAAATTTTCAGAGATATGATCTGTGGAAGTTAGGGTTTTTGCAAGCCCCTAAATTTCATCTCAAAGAGGTGACCTTAGGAATAGCATCATAACTCTCTTTCGAGAATCGGATTAGAATGATGTAAAAAGTGGTTGAAATTACATGAACTATAGTTTCCTCTGTATCGAATATAGAGCTAAAGGAGGAAATAGTGACACGTGGCATGTCATACAATTTCTCTCTACTGAATGAGTCCATAATTAGGTCATTGTGGGAGATGGGCATAAATTTTCCTTGAAGAATCCAAATCAGGTCAAACTTGTGGCATTGGAAAGAAGATCTAGAGGGATACTAAAGAACAGAAGATAAAATCTTGGGGATCCAAAATTACAAAGATACATCAGTTTGAATATCGAGCTCCTAAAACACAAGAAAAAGGTGTGTATTGTTTTTAAAAATTTCATAAGTCTTGTTTGAAAAATCAGTTTGAAGTGATTCTAAGGGCATATTGAAGCATAGATATTAGTATTGGGTTGTAAAAGGGACCATAAAAAGAATTCAACACCCATTAATCCCTCATAAGGCTCTACTAGTTAGAAAAAAAGACATTTGTATCGTATCGATGCCTTTTCTCTCATAAAAAAATTGTCACTTGGTCAATTTTTATGGAGCAAATGATGGCACATTATGAGGATACAAATATAAAAACCTTCTTTAGCTAATTAATAAATCTCAAACAAACGGGTTCAATGGTGGAGCACATTGAGGACTTCGAAAAATTGAATATAAGGGTAACAGGTATTCCAGAGGAACACAAGATTGATGTATTCATAGGGACTTTGAAGGATAACATTGAACATGAGGTTTGCCTTTGGGAACCTGATTCATTGGAGAAGGCATTCAGGTTGGCAAGAAAAATTAAAAGTAAAATTATGGTGACAAGGAAGCCTACCACTCACATCTATAAAGATGGAAGTGTTGCTACTCCTAGACTTCCACAACTTACAAGGTTGACACCACAAAAATTGGAAGAAAAAAGAGAAAAATGGATTTTTTGCAGTTGTGATAGAAAATACACTAAGGGTCATAAGTGTGCCGAGAAGAAATTATTTTACACAGATTGTGAAGAGGAGGAAGAAAATGAACAAGAAAATTAAAAATAAGAAGATTTACACCGGGAACCAACCCTAGAGAAATAAGAAATGAGTCTGATCATATCATGTAATGCATTGGCAAGAATTACCACTCCTTAAACTCTCAAGATAGAAGGACATATCAAGAAGAAAAATGTAATAGTGTTGATTGATTCGGGTAGTACCCATATTTTTATTCATTGTAAGATATCTAAGGAAGTGAATTTATTCCTATACCCAGCACCAGAGTGTCAAGTGATAGTTACAAATGGAGGAACTATAAATTTCTCTCGAAAGTTCTAGAATATCAAGCTAACCATGGGGGAATATGTGAATAGTCCAATTATTTTCATTCCAATGGGAGGTGATGATGTTGTACTAGGAGTACGATGGTTACAATCTTTGGGGATGGTAGGTTTTAATTTTCAAGAACTTTTCATGAAATTGTTTTCAGAAGGAAAGGAAATTGAATTATGAGGTATCGCGGGAAAGACGGGAAAGATAATAAGCTCTAATTTCATGACAAAGATTTTGAAGAAAGAACAACGAGGCATAATTCCACAATTATTCTCACTAGAAGTTCGAGCATCAAAATCATCTATTTCTCTAGATCTCGAAATAGTCTTGGAAAATCATTCCAAGGTGTTTGAAAATCCCAAAGGACTCCCACCTTTTTGTGATCATGATCATGCTATTCATTTTATTCCATGAAGTGTTCCTCCAAACATCAGGCCTTAATGATATCCTTATGTCCAAAAGAGAAAAATTGAATGTATGATTGTAGAAATTTTAGAGGCTGGTATAATTCAAGCTAGTCAAAGTTCTTTCTCTGATCCAGTAGAATTAGCGCACAAGAAGGATGGATCATGGTTCATGTGTCTAGATTATAGGGAACTCAACAAGCTCACTATTAAAGATAAATTTCCCATTCCTATGTTTGATGAATTATTGGATGAATTACATGGAGCAATTTATTTTACCAAGTTGGATATCTTTTTAGGATATCATCAAATTAGAATGAATACGGAAGATATTCTGAAAAAAAACATTTCAAACTCATGAATGTCATTATGAATTTTTGGTCATGTCTTTTGGCCTTATCAATGCACCTTCTACATTTCAAGGGTTGATGAATTCCATTTTCAAAACCTTCCTTAGAAAATTTGTGATAATATTTTTTGATGATATACTAATCTACAACATGTCTTGGAAGGATCATGTTTAACTGTTGACAATGTGCTCAAACTATTGGAGGAGAAACAATTATATGCAAAAACCTTCCAATGTTCCTTTGGAGTATAGGTGGTGGAATATATGGGTCATATTGTATCTCAGGAGGGTGTTAAGGTAGACCCTAACAAAATTAAATCCATTAAGTATTGGAAAGTCCCCACAACCATAAAGTAGTTGCGAGGATTTCTCGGGTTAATAGGGTATTATCAAAAATTTGTTAAGAATTATGGGAGAATAGCAGCACCTCTAACAACATAATTGAAGAAAGATACATTTTCATGGACTCCTGAAGCAACTAAGGCCTTTGAACATCTTAAAGAGACAATGTCCCAAGCACTGGTCTTAGCTATGCCAGACTTCATAAAAATATTTATTGTGGAATGTGATGCCTCAAGAAATTGAATTGGTGTTGTTTTAATGCAAGAAGGAAGACCCATTGCTTTTGAAATATGTCTAATCAAAGGAAAGTATTTACAGAAAGCTATTTATGAGAAGGAAATGTTGGCATTACTAAATGCACTAAATAAATGGCGACCTTACCTAATGGGAAGACACTTCAAGCTAAAAATTGATCATGATAGTCTTAAATAATTTTTGGAAAAAATACTCTCTTTAGAAGAGCAACAAAAATGGGTCACAAAGATGTTGGGTTATGACTTTGAAATCATCTACAAAAAAGGGAAGCTAAATGTTGTTGCAGATGCACTCTCAATAAATGATGAGGAGGTGGAAGAATTTCTTTGTGCCATTTATATAATCCAACTAGATTAGATAACTGAAGCAAGGGAGGAATGGAAGAATGATGAAGAAGTGTGGACACATTAAAAAGTTGCAACAAGATCCTAGTACATATGATACATTTAGTTGGAAAAATGATTCCTTATGGTACAAAGATTGCTTATATATTTGTAATAATTCCCAACTAAAATAAAATATTATTTTTGAATTGCACACCTCTCCCCTAGGAGGACACTCAGGATTTTTTTAAAATTACCACAGGGTGAAGAATTTTTTTTTTGGGATGGCCATAAATCTGATATTCAAAAGTTTGTGGCGGAATGTTTGGTTTGCAAGAAAAATAAAGTTGAGAAAATTAAGACCTCGATTATGCTACAACCTTTATCCATTCCAAGTCAACGCTAGGAGGATGTTTCAATGGATTTTATCACAGGTTTACCTAAGTCTGAAGGAAAGAGTGTCATCATGGTGGTAGTTGATAAACTTACCAAGTATGCACACTTTTGTGCATTATTTCATCCATTTAAAGCAAGTAAACTTGCTACTTCATTTATGGAAATAATTCAAAATCTACATGGAAACCCAAAGATTATTGTAAGCGACAAAGATCCCATTTTCACGGGAAATTTTTGGATGGAATTATTTTCTTGTTTGGGTAATCAACTAGCTCATAGCTCATCTTATCATCCTCAATCCGATGGGAAAACTAATATAGTGAACAAATGTTTGGAAGGATATCTTCATTGTTTTTTATCTAATAAACAAAAACAATGGGTCAAGTGGTTACCTCTGGCTGAATGGTGGCATAAAATTCCTTCCATACTGCAAAAAAAATGACCCCATTTATGCCACTTTATGGATGTCATCCATCGTCCATCACATCATCTTTAAGAGAAAATTATAAGGTTCAAGCAGTGGAATATCACATCGAGAATCAACAACAAGTTCTCCAACTCTTAAATGATAACCTAAATTTGGCACAAAATTGAATGAAACAATAGGAAGATCAACATCACAAAGAGAGAAGTTTTGATATATGAGACTGAGTATTTTTACAGCTACAACCATACAAAAAAGTTCCCCTCAAACAAAATAACAAGGATAAAAAAATTTCGCCAAAGTACTGTGGTCCTTGCAAGGTGTTGCAAAATATTGGTACTATGGAATACAAATTGGAGCTTCTTGGTTCTTCCCAAGTGCACCCAGTTTTCCATGTTTCATACTTAAATAAGGTTATAGGTGACAAACTTATAGTTCAAACAATATTTCTAGAACTTGATGAGGAAGGAAAAATCATATTGGAACCTGAAGCAGCCATGGAAACAAAAAATCGAGAGCTATGAAATCGATCAATTTCAAAGCATCTCATCAAGTGGAAGAACTTACCCACTGAATACTCCACATGGGAAGATGAGAATTTTATATAGAAGCATCCAGAACTACTCAAGCATTGAGGACAACACTTTTTTGAAGGAGAGGGGCATGGTAGGTCCCTATATTACTAGTGTAGTCCCTTATTATTGTTAATGTAGCCCCCTTATTGTTATTCTTGTACTCGTGTAGTCCCCATATTGTTATTATAGTGCCCCATAAAATACCACTATTATTGTTGTTGTTCCCTTACATTATTATTTTTAGGTTGGCTAGGATTATATTGTGACCCCATGGACTCCTATATATAGAAAGGGTTTTTTTTCATTTGAATCATCCAATAATTGTTCATTTATGTAATGTAAAGGAGTTTCCTCCTCGAAGAGGATTATTTCTAAGGCATTTATCTATCTTTTCTTCTATTTTGTAAGCTGGTTTCATAACAGGGACAAGATCAAAAGTAGGCATGTTGAGTTTTTCTATGTCTCCTGACACAATTGCACAAGCCACTGAGATCCCAAGGTCAGGAGATTCATGGTTCAAGGTAAAGAAATTTAAATTTTAGAATTGTGATGAATTCTTGAAAGAAGAGCATAGAGTCATAGATATGACTTCAAGCATCCCTAAAACATGCCTTAAGGAATATTTTTCTAAGTTTTTGATGGTGATTCAGAATTATTTCACCTCTGAGGGTAGATTCCATATGGTATATAAATACCACTTCAAATTATTGCTACACTTTACAGGTAATTAGTCCCTTGATATGCCTTTTTATTTGTTTAGGAGCTTGGGAAAAATGGCTGACAAGGTTAAGGCCAAACCTCAAACTAGTGATACCTCAACTTTTCACCATGCTCTAATCAAGTTGCTCGTGGTTGAAGAATTATAAAAATTGAATAGAGATTGGCCTACATTTTTGTTTTTGAGTGGATATGACATTTATGTTGTCATCCTAGAAAACACCAAGACCTAAGTCCACTACACCAGGGAAAGAAAATAAATATGAACCAAAACTTGTGGTTGGCCATGAGGCAGAGATGCAGCCTATGGAGCTGGAGGTTGAACAAGTGCAGAAGACTGCAATGCCAAAGAACACCTCTACAAGCAGTCAAATGAAAACATATACAAGGAAACACAGGAGCATTACAAGAAGTCATACTAAGGGAAGAGTAAAATTAGCAGACATACTAGAGGCAATTGAAATTGAAGAAAGTCCTATTGTACAGCTTGTTGAGATCAAGGAGACAATCAGTCAAAAGAAAAACAAAAGAGCCAATAAATTGGAGTTTGCACAAGAAGACTCAGGGTTTATCTTAAAGCCTAGAAAACTATTCACAAGATCATAGAAGTCTAAGCAAAAGATACATGAGCAAGCATGGATGCATGAACAGTCACTAGGGTAAAAGCTGCTATTATAAGAAAAAATTCAAGAGGAGCCTCCAACAACGGCAGAATTAGTGAATAGAAGTAAAGGTAAATAACATGTACAAGAAAATACTAAGGTAAAACAGTTAAAGGATGCTAAAAATTAGGTAATACAATCAAAATTGATTTTTGAGGAATTGAAGAAAGACATTTCTAAGAAATTGGATTCTTACAATGAAGTGGCAGATAAGTCCGAAAATATGTTAAAGAGGACATTGTCTCTACAGAGGATCATGAAGCATCTATGCAAAGGAAATAGGTGGTTGTAGGCAGAGAGGAGAAGGTTGCAAGATCAAGCCAAATACCTAGAAGCACAAATGCAGATGATACAAGATGAACTTTTGAAGAGGGGCCTAAAATTCATTACTGTTAATGATGATGTCTCTCCATAAACATGGTAATATTACACATTTTTTTGGCTATATTATGGCTTGTGCTATTATATAGGCATGTGCAGGCTTCTACAAATGTTTTGGAGGTGATACAAGTGCTTTCAAGGTGATATAAGGAAGAAAGTGCAAAATCTCAGGAAACTAGGCACTTTCATAGCAACTCTCGGGCTTAAAGACAAAAAATTTCTATGAAAGTGTTGTAGCTTTCCATGAGGGTAAACATCAACAAAAATTCTAGAAAAAATATGGCTCAAGGCATACGTTTATCCCATTATACTCAAGGAAGACCCTAGAATAGTCAGAAAGGTTAAATATTATACAAAGGGTGGATTTTGGCACTTGCTACGAAAGTTCGCTACTAAAGTAAATCTATTCTGTTTTTTTCCAGCGTTAAGAGTTTTTGATGATTTTGGGTAGTCAATGCAGCAAGGAAGTGGATAAATAATAGGATAAGAGAATACATATTATTATGCCACTTGTTCAAGGGGACAACTAAACATTCAACCTTCATGTAGTTGACAACTCATCAAGCCAACAAATGATTTCAACTCATCAATACAGCTCACCATCTGAATTCAAGTTCACGAGGGCTTAACTCTAGTTTGTCAACTAGCCAACACCTCAGCATGTCAATTTGGTTCGATAAATACAACAAGCATAGTTTGTTAGGTTTTTGTTGGAGTTATTAATGGTAATATCATCCTTTTTTAATACCAACTCTATCAAAACAGAAAATATCCCTATTAAAACTCAATGTGATGTAATCCTACTTGAATTAGGTATCTAGGTTAGGGTATCAAAGTCTTTCCCAGGTGGTAGACCATTGTAAAAGAGACCTCACTCTATAAATGAGGAATTTTTTGAGTTTGAAAGGGTTGATGAATGTTATGAGGAGGCTATTTTGTAATTTTTCTCTATCAAGATAATATGTAGTTTACAACAGTTGTATTTCAAAACCTGAAATTTCTTGTTGGCCTATGTATTTTTCTCATTCCAATTTGTATATTGTCATCAACTTCATGGTATTATGATTACTTGGAATTCATAATTTTTTTCTCCAATTTCCTTCATATGCTATGTTTTGCTGTAAAAGTTATTTTTTTAAGCCAATTTGCCTTAGCTTCCATGAATGCATCTGGTAGTATTTGAATTCCTTTACTTGACTCAATGCTAAATGGTAGCCTTCATGCACTCTTCCACCTTGCAAAATCACATAAACCATAAAAATATTTATCCATCTTCAATGTTAACACTGGAAAATATTACAAGAAAAACACATTAGAAAATGTCAAGGAAAAGGTACAAATAAAGATTTATAGGGAAGAAATACATTATAGGGGCTGAAAATTTTAAATTTTCCTTAGGCCAGCAGACAATTTTTTTGACTGCCCACAAGAAGCATTAGCCCTGAATGCATTGCGGCTTTTTCTTTGATAGGCATGAAGAGCGCGACTATCCCTCCAATAGCCATGCAATCCTGGAGAATGCGAAATGTCACTATCCGATACCACTTGGTAAAATTGGATAAAGAGATTCTCACTCAAGCTAACCAAGTACAATCATCTTTGAGCTACCTTGTGGCTTTAGTGCAACACACAAAGGAATCATAACCCCACTCTTGTGTCAACATCCTTCTTGTACGAAGAGAAGAAGGGAAAATTTGAAAATTTTCTATAAAAGCCAGCCATGGGAAGAGAAATGGGAGACACATTGTTATGCTGGCCAAATTTCTCATCAGAAAACCAACATGTGTTGTCCAGCAACAAGAGGATTGGAAAAATTCAGTTGCTGGCCATCCAACACCTCAATATAAGAGAGAAGAATTCACCACATGTACGTCGATCTGTCATCCTTTGAGAGGGAAGAGAGGCTTGCTGAAAACTTGAGGGGAAGAGTCGCCCTTGTCTTGGATATTGGATCTTTTTAGCTCAAAGGATCCACTACAAGAGATTTAGCATTCTATCTTCTACTACCACTAGCACTTATTAAAGTGAGAGATCTCTCCATTTTTGAGTTATTAGTGTGTTTTCTCTATTGAGCATGTTTCTTATGCATGTTTTTTTGTTTTTGTTTCATTTTTTATGGAGCATGATATGTTTCCATTTAACTTAGCTTATTACATGTTGAAATTGTTCCACTAATGTTTGAAAAACCTCTTTGACCTGTGACTTTCTTGTAGGAAAGAAACCTCCCTACAAAGCATAGTGTATTTCATCTGCCCATGCATTGAATGCACTACCACAGGAATGGTGTATCCACTAGGTTCTTTCTTTTGAGTTAATGGTTGCTGATGCAGGTCCTTCTTCCTACTCAGCTTGTTGCAAAATCACTCATGCATCCTCTCAGCACTTTCAGCCACCCTCAGTGAGAATTTTTTCTCAGAGAAGGGGGATTTTTTCTTTCTTCTTCCTGACCATGTGCATTTTTTTGAGACAGGCACACATGTCATGCTTGTGGGAGAATAAGCTTGGAGGTAGGTAGTAAGCCCATTTTTCACTTATTTTTCTCACTTTTTTGCAGTTGTACGGTGCTGGAAACCCATAAGAAATTTACCATCACTGTGCTATGGTATTTCATGACTGGTTAGGACACTTATTTTCTAGAGTTTATCCTAGCAACTAAGTAGTTTTAATTTTAGTTTTTTATTGTTGCAAATCACACATAGTTTAAGTAGGGGAAAGTAAGTGGCCTTCAATCCACATATGTTGTCTGAACAAATGATTTTTCGATAAAAGATACAGAACGCATAGAGTAATTAGAAGAAAATTATGTCCCTTACACCCATGTATCTTTAGCTAATTCTTGTTTTCAGCTTTTTTCATTTAGATTAGTTCAATTTTTGTATTAGGAAATGGGACCAGGGACTAAACCGTAAAAAAGAAAGCAAGGAATATCTACCACCTTTCACCTTATGGAGAGTCCGGGCATGCATATGAATGCTTTCCTAAGACAATTTTCCATCTCCCTATAGTAAAAACTTAGTTTAATCAGGAAAGTTTCCTCGTTGTACATAATTACCCCTGTCTGCGAAATTTAAGCTTGCTGCCTCTTTCAGATCCATTTTTAAACCTTAGCCGCGACCCAAAATCTCGTGCTCCCGTTTGAAATAATTTTATCCGCCCGAAAATTTACTTTGTAATGGTCAAAACCCGCATATTTTAATATATCGGGCCTAAGCCCCCAAGTCCTTAGCCCGCCTGCTGTTGTTGTCATATAACCCGGGCCGAAAACCATAAGCCAAAAGAAAAGGGGCTTATTGTTAATACCCCGAGCGCCGTCGCAATCGTCCGATCCAATTAAATCAACGGCGCGGAAATTGTCTAGTGAGAGGGCCCCGCGTCTGTACCCCGCGCACCTGAAACAGGCGGTATTACCCCGCACCACCCTCGTCAAAGCAGTGGTATTTCCCGCGTGGGAAGCGACGCCACAAATCCCATGCCACGTGTCTTCGGTACGAGTGGAAAACCGCCCATCTCCCGCACGCTAAAGGTCATCCCATCGCCGGGCAACGGAATTAGTTTGAGCCGTTGGATCTACCGATCCTGATCTGACGGCGGGCATTCTTCGGAGTTACACGTCCGTTATTTCATCTCCGCCGTATTATATGGCCCGCCACCGTGTCATTTTCACCAACCTCCACCCGTTGATTCCTCCGCCACGTCGTCTCCCCACTTGTCCCTCGTGCGCCTATGTGTCTCGCCCCCGTACATCCGTAACATTTCTTCGCGCCAATATATATATATATATATATATATATATATATATATATGTGTGTGTGTGTGTGTGTGTGTGTGTGTTTATATGTTTTATTTCGTATTTTCCGCTATTCTTTCCTCGCGTCCAGACTATGTCGCGTTAAACCCGCATTTCGTCTGTTTGTGGAATCCTCCACTGTTTTGCTTCCGCCACCCTGGGTATTTCCATCTTTTGTTTGTGTCCATGTCACCTCCTCCATCTCCACCTCCATCATCCACGCCTTTGTCCGTGTCGGTTTTTCTAACATTTTCGGAGTTTTGCAGGTTTCAAAGAAATGAGAAGGCGTTTTTATTTGCCGCCTCCGTTGCAGAGGTCAGGAACCCATGAAGGACGGTTGTCTGTGGGTGAAATTTAATAAAAGGGCTGAGAACTGGTGCGTGAAATGACCACCATTAAAAAAGACCCAGAAATGGATTCTTAGAACCCTCCAGAGAAATTCGTCCCGCATTTAAGAACCAGCATTCAAATTCAAAGCTAAAGGGACAAGAGTACAATACAGGAACGCAGATTATTCCAAATCTCTCACGGCAGCAGATTTTCTCTCAGCCAAAAGGATCACAGTGTATATATATTTTATTATTTCTGTCTTGTACATAAGGAGATTTTTATCTCCCAGCATTTATTCCTTCAGACAGATTGATAGGTATATTCATTTATAGCTAGTCATTCATAGAGAAGGTGCGAGTGTTTTCTGCCATGTATTCAAATTAAGTCATTAATTGCGCCTCTTCTCCCTCCTCCTCTAGAAGTTTCTGTCTTCTCTATAAATACTGAGAAAGAAGACATTGTTAGGGTTCCAGATTTCTGTCAGCAAACTGTGCAGTGAGAAGACTTCTGTATTCATCTTGTAATATTTCTGCATGAAGTTTTAGAGCCCGTAGGGTCTCAGTGAGGAGGGGTTATAACTGTATTGAGGATTCTGATCTTTGGTATCTCACAGTATGTAATTTCTTTCATGTGTTAATACATTATCTCATTTCATTGCATTTATCTTCTTGTATCATGTTCTAGAATGCGAGTGGCTCACTGATCTTAAGTAAGGATTCATCCTAGTTGGTGCCCATACTTGGATTAGTCAAGCGCTTTAAATAGGCCTAGTCATGATATACTGCTCCATGTTCATGTCATTCATATTTTCTGCTATATTAGTTACTTGAGGATTCGTAAATTGGTGCGCCCTTCTGCCTGTAATATCCTCTTATGTTTCCTCACTGCACTCACTGCCTGATATTTGATTTCTGTGATATATTATTTGAATCGGCCCTCTTTACAGTAAGCGGTCTCTTAACTGTCCGATGCTTTCATGCTGAAGTCTTACATGGTGTTTTTACATTGCTCTAATCTTTGTATCAGCTTCTGAGAGAGATTGGTCCCATTCAAATCTAATTTCCTTGTTTCAAACAAGAGATAGTAGGTGAGTCCCTTGGACTGACAACCCAAACTATAAAGGACTCCTTGCTATATTAAGATGTCCTAGGCACTGGTCTATGGCAACTCTATAAGCCGTTTCTAGGGGTGATAACCATCTGCACAATTGGCCTATAATCCGCACATCTTTTATTTTTGCAAGGAAAAATCACACATAGTGTAATTAGAAAAGGATTCTAAAGGATCAACGCATATCCACATCTCATAACACTTTTTATTGTACACTCCAAAGCACACACGAAGCATATGTAAGCATTGTACCAAAAGGCACCTAGTGTGTTGGGACATTTGTCCTCTTCTTAGTTTTACTTAACCAAGGAACACCCTAAGAAAATTGAGACTCCTTAAAAATAATCATTAGTCGACCTCGCTAAATTCTTCCCATAGGGGCCACAACAAAAATTATAGCTCAGGTTAGGACCATCAGAGGTAGGCATCCATTAAGCCACCATATTCATTCTACATTTTGAAACATAGATTTTGACTTTTTAGGGAGCTTCAAATCTGTCTATCCACTTATAGAACAAATACCCGAGCATTACCAGAGACCTATCACAGAGGGGGTTCAGCTTAGACCCGGTGCATGCATTAATTTTTGGGACTACCTGACCCATCTAGTGCTCGGTACTGGTAGCTGAATACCAAGAAGCTTAATAATTGAATGTTCATGTGGGATGACAATAATTTAGTGGAAAAAACTATGGCATCCTTCCCTATAGGTGATGGTGCAGGCAACACTAGATCCTCTTACAATTACCTTGGTCGATTCTTTGGCTATTTGAATACATTTCCAGTGCTTTCCAGATGTTAGCCCTAGTACCCATCAGAAGACATCTTCACAGGCCCTGTTACATTTTAGGGTGTAAGGACGATTAGGTCTATTTAGGATTTTGATTATCACACGCAAAAAAACCAAACCATATTTTTTTGTTTCTTGATCACATAGCATTAATTTAAAGGAAAAAATACCTCTTATTTTTTCTCTTTGTTTTATGCATGTGATCATATTTCTTTGATAAAAAAATCTTTCTTCCCTCAGAAAACTATAAATATTTCCAAGATTAAGCTATTCGACACCATAATGGACCCAATGGGACCTCATCGATCTAGGTGTTTTTTGGACCTCCTCCCATTAGAGGGAGGAGTGATAAGTCTTTCACTATTTAGGCGTCAAAGACGACATATCACCACCATTATCGGTTCATCCTTTATTTGAGCATATGTGATTGGAAACCCCCAAGGGTCACGCAACACCACACCAGTGGAAACCACAATAGGGTCACCACACTCAAATCCTCCCACAACTCCCAGAGGGAAGAGGTGTGTTACCCCTTCGGGGAATCAACAGAATATTCAACAGGGTACACCATAGGGTAATATTCCCCAAGCACCCCCCATAAACAATTACACTCAGACACATGTGTTTCCATAGTACACAATGGTAGTCAATACTCAGTTACCTTTTTTAGCATCACTAAACCTTCCAGATATATCAAAGTTAACCAATGACCCCATTGTGCATAGCCTTAATTGGCCTCTCATGCCCACGAAGCTCCCTTCAAATATACCAAAATTTGAAGGGAAGAAAGTGGAAGACCCATGAAATCATATTAGGACTTTTCACTTGTGGTTTTCATCCAATAGTATCATTGACGATACTATTCAACTCAGACTGTTTCAATGCACCCTAACTAGGCCTACGATGAAATGGTATGTTGAGAAGCCTTCTGCTTCGTATGGAACCTTTAGTGCCCTAGCTACTGCATTCCTAACTTTTTTTCATATACCCATTCACCATGATTCAGGAATGGAACTGTTGATTCATTTTAGGCAAACACCCTTCGTCCATATATCCAACCATCTCCATGAATGGCCGTGACATTGTATTTTGTGAAAAGCCAAACTTGACAATAGAGTTTTACTGAACGTTTTTTTTAAACTCTCACATCAGAGATCTCAAAAGACATGGTGACATAGAAACCTACCTCCGAGGAGGATGCCATTTTCAAATCCCAATAGCTCGAAATCATCTACACCTAGTCAGGATATATTTACAATGTCCTGCCAAAATCCCCATGCCTACAAACTTATAGAGAGTTACCAAGCTTTTCGAATACTACAGATGGTTTGATCGGGTCCTTGACTCAAGGTCACCTAGGCAGAAATATCTAGTACCTAGGATATTCATACAATTCTACCCATAACGTGATGCAACCTGGATACCACCAAAGTCAATCTACATCTTTGTAGAATATGAAAAATAGGGTGGAACGATATCATCAATATCAGGGAGGGTTGTACCATCCCTCGTAGGGGACCCAATTCTCTGCTAGGAATGCTGATGGAAGAGGGCTCCCTCAGGAATGTTACACCAATCACGGGCAGGGGAACTTGGTTGCCTCATTCTCTTGAATTGTCAAAATTTCCACTCAAGGAGTTACCAGGTGTGTCAAATACTAAAGACGGTTTGATCGGGTCTTTAGACCATGGTTACCCACGCAATGGTGATCAGTACCTAGGGCACTCAGGGAGTTACCAGGTATGTCGAATACTACAGAAATTTTGATTCGTTCTTTGGCCAAAGGTCACCTAGGCAGTAGTAATCGGTACCCAGGATATTGAGTGAGTTACCAGGTGCGTCGAATATTTCATATGGTTTGATATGGCCTTTGGCCCAAGGTCACCTAGGTAGTAGTAATTAGTACCAAGGATACTCATACGATTCTACTAAGAGCATATCACAACATAGGTATTGTGAAAGTCACCCCATCACTCATATACCAAGCAGGGACAAGGGAACCAATATCCCCCATTCCTTGCACAAAATGGACCACCACCACAACGCAATGCATTGGTCAATCTAGTGAAACCTTCCTATTCTCATCAGCAACCATAAAACCAAGAGAATTATGACAATCCTCGAAATGTTGTTAAAAAGAAGAAGTTGAGGAACAAACAAAAGGGAGATCCTTGATAGGGGGTAATAATCAAGAATGCTTGCTGAGGTCTCGAACTGGGGGCAACCCCAACCAGAATCAAAACCAGGATCCAAGTAACAAATCCCAAGGGAAAACTAGAGCTCAGAGTATTTTATCACAAAACCATAAGAATCATAGTGATCAATACTTCATCATGGTCGATCTGGACCTCATAAATCTATATTTCAGACAAAATCATTTCCAGGTGCCATACCCACCCCCTCCACGACATGGTTTAGGTATGCCCTCTCTTTACCCTTTCAATTCAAGTTATTTCAAATATATTTGTGTGAAAAATATGGTTTTACTTGGGGTATTGTCTACAGGTATTGTAGGCACGCCAAATCACTGTACGCCCCAGACAATAAAGCTACAAGAGAAGGTATCATTCTACCCTTAACATGATAGGCCTCCCTCGAAATATTTTCATATCCTAACATTATTTATCAAAAGAAAGAAACCATAAGTTTCATTTTCTCGACCATTTTTATCATCGCCCCACCTTGCACATGATAAACATTCTTGTAGGTTGGTAGAGCCTTACCCTCCATGGCATCCGTACACCAAGCTTTGTAGCCATGACCATAAAATCCAAGCTTGAGAATTATTTCATGTTCAGTCATCCGTCATACACCAAGTTAAGTTTCACCCATGTCATGTTAAAATCCCTTTCCTAGACTACCATTCTCATAAGCATATCGAATATACATCACCGCATCTCGCACTTGGCCTATCACACCCCCACCAATATAGCACATCTATGACATTGTTCATCCTCTTCATCACCCCCACACCAAGACCAACCAATGGGTGCCACACCCTCAGCAAAAAACCTTCCTCACACCATAGTGATGGATTATTTTCATGTTTATAGGGCACCCATATCTGCGCGTGTACATACAAACCCATTCTATACTCTTTTGGCAAGTGTAAAAAGATTTTTTAAGAGAGAAATCCCACCCATCCATTCACATTTATCATCTCGCAGTGGTCCCTAATCACCCTTGGTCAAAGCTATGCATTCTTTACCACACCCCACCATGACACTCATAACAACCATACACCCAACCTGGACGTCCTACCAACTCCAGGGATTTCCTCACCATAAATTTTTATGGTTGTCGCCACTTAACTACCATCATCAGTGATAGCCATTTCTCATCATCATGCTTAGGTTAACCTATCACACCATGCCCTGCAACATTAGAAACCCTAGTCCCTTGCATAGAACTCATCTCGGTCGGTTGGTGCTTCCTTATTGTCGACCACAGCAAACATGTTCTAAGAAGGAGGTAGTACCTTGGATGAATCCCCACCTCAATAGGGGCATCCCCAGATGGCACTATGGGAATCATCATTTCCCATTGATGTCATTTATCCTCTTGAAATTCGACTTCAAGATAGACTTTCATGTCAATATGGTATCTTACTTCATAACCATTTCACTCTGTTAGAATTCGTCGAAGACCCATGACTTGATAAGCATCTCTTTCAATAATGCTTACATGGGAAGGTCCCCAACAATCAAAGACCCATGCATACAATGAGCACTTTTTCGAAACAAACATGCCATACCAAGATTATGCGTGTGGGCACCACATTCAACCTTCTTTCAAAGGAAAAATTCCCTTGAGGGTGTTAGCAACAATCGTCATCAACCAGTAGTAGGCCACTACCGCAAAAGTGACATAAAAATAACCTATATCTTTCAGATAAGTGTAACTAGTAAAAGCATCATGAGCATTGGACATGCCTGCCTCATAGAAATATTTTATTCATTCTATCTCTTGCAGGGTTGCAATAAAGCATGGTGTCTCTTTTTACTCATGGCAAGGGGTCTCTAACCTCAGTTTTCAAGCAAGTTACTCTCTCTCTCTTTCTCAAAAGGACAACACAAAAAAAGAAACTATAATGTATTTCGGCTATACAGTTCTTCCTAGACCTCATTCATTAGGGGGCAACTGTTAACATTGAAAATTTTACCAGAAAAAAACATTATAAAATGTCAAGAAAATGTACAAATGAAGATTTACAGGGAAGAAATACATTACAGGAGCTGAAAATTTTAAATTTTCCTAAGGTCAGGAAACAATTTTTTTGACTGTGCACAAGAATCACTGGCCCTGAGCATGCATTGCATATTTTTTTTCGATAGCTGTGAAGAGCGCGACTATACCTCCAATAGCCACACGGTCTTGGAGAATGTGGAATGTCACTATCCAGGATCACTTGGCACACTTGGAGAAAAATATTCTCACTCAAGCTAGCCAAGTACAGTCACCTATGAGCCACCTTAAGGCTTTAGTGCAACACACGATGGAATCATACCCGCACTCTTGTGTCAACATCCATCTTGTACTAAGAGAAGGAGGGAAAATTTGAAAATTGTCTATAAAATCCAGCCATGGGAAGAGAAATGGGAGACACATTGTTATGCTGGACAAATTTCTCATCAGCAAACCAGCTTTTGTTGTCCAGCAGCAAGAGGATTACAAGGATTCAAGTTTTGGCCATCCAACACCTCAATCAAGGAGAGAAGATTTCACCACATCTCCATCGATCTACCATCCTTTGAGAGGGAAGAGAGGCTTGCTTTAATTGAGGGAAAGAGACCCCCTTGTCTTGGATTTCAGAGCTTCGTAGATCGAAGATCCACTACAAGAGATTTAGCATTCTATCTTCTACTACCACTAGCACCTAATAAAGGGAGAGAGCTCTCTATTGTTGAGTTATTAGTGTATTTTCTCTATTGATCATGTTTCTTGTGCATGTTGTTTTGTTTTTGTTTTTGTTTAATTTTTTATGTAGCATGTTATGTTTCCATTTAACTTATCTTATTACATGTTGAACTTGTTCCACTAAAGTTTGACAAACCACTTTGAACTGTGACTTGCTTGTAGGAAAGAAGCCTCCCTACTAAGCATAGTGTATTTCGTATGCCCATGCACCAAATTAACTACCACATGCAATATAAGTTTTATCTTGAGTATTTCATTTTTCCTTTGAGAGAGAAATCTCTGATTGGAAGGGCTAACTTCCAATCCAAAGTGGTTTGAAATAATTGTGCTAGGTTTTCAGTTGAACATCCCAACTAGTTCCACCTTACTGATAACATGATATTTTAAGGAATACATATGAGGGTGATTTTAACTGTCGATCCATCACAAGTCAGATATACAGAGATAGTGAGAGAAGAATATAGTGCAATAGACATTGATAATATATATTAATTGACAACCAAGGAAGAATTTTATGTTAACCCTACTGCATATGGAAAGATAATTTTTGATCATGATAGTACCTTCACATCAGATTCAGAAGAAGAATTGAAGAATTGGCAGAATAGGTTGCATGAAATATTTGCAAAGCATTGTGCAAGAATAGAAAAAGTAGTTTGTTGTATGACATATGAGGTATGTAACCTACCTTATTATGATGGTTTGGGCAATGTAGAAACTTTTCTTAATCATTATGAAGAGCGGGTACCTGAAGATAAAAGATTGTTAGCTTTGGATACAGCCTTAAGATATACCCATGCTAGATGGTGGGGCACACAGAATAAGAATACATGATATTGGAAGGTGTTACACAGTAATTTTTCACCATGCTCATTTTCCCATCCCTGATCCTAAAATTCCCCAGGAATAATCCTGTGCAATTTTTCGATCATCAATAAATATGCTAACATATCCCATTGAAGATACAAAGAATACTTCCTTGAAAGAAAACTGAAGAAACTTGGTTAAATTCCTAGTTTCCTCGGTCAACAATCTTCCTAGTGCCATGATTGTGCTGATTTCCTTTTCAAAGTTCTAGCCCAGCACTTTCAATGCTCTAATTTATTGGAAAACCATGTTGATCCCATTTCTGGCAGTGCTTCCTCAAATGGAGGAGAAGCTTTGACCTATAGAAGCTCATAGGAGACAAGTTGGTTGTTGAAAAAATATGATAAGGTCGAGCTCTCTCATTTTAGAGCCTTAATCTCATCCATGTGGGATCATCCCTTAGAAAGTGGGCCTTCCTCCTCCTTTCATGGGCTTCCAACCTCCTCTCCCTTGCTCTAAATTCACATACCTCATTCCCCCAAGTTTAGAGATGGGTTGATAATTCTCAGACTCGTCTAAACTCTCATCCATTTGCATGCTAGCATCATGATTAAGCCTAAGTGCACGGGACAAGGAATGATTTTGAGATGGGTGAAGGACTCATATTTTCACCTAATAACACCTCCAACATCAGGGCCTGGTTGTAAGCTCTCCTTTTGTAATTTATCAATAATAACATCTGATGTTTTCTTTCTATATTTGTCTACATGGTTAGGAAAATATTTTGGTACTCCTTGATCTACTAGATAGCTATGGTTTATGTTTATTATGTATTGTATCATGTTTTTTGTTGTCTCTTGATCATCCGCAAGTATTCACGTGCCATCAGTAGTAGGAACCGGGCCTACAAGGATCATGGATCGAGGTCACCATCAATAGATCCAAGGATAGCGATTGGAAAAAGGTATGTATGTCTCTTTCCTCATTACATTGTAAAAATTACTTAAGAGACCTTATGTTAGGAAGAACCTTGTGTTTCTAGACCCACTCTAGGGCTAGAGATATCGCCTCTATCCACAGAGGGGATTTATATTGACAAAAAAACTGGCGATTCTACTGGGGAGCTTTATCCGTTTAAATCCTCCTTCCCCGAACTGATCTTGGATCAGTTTCACCAATTTTTCAAATTTAAATCTGCTTAGGCCTTTGTCATCTTGTGCAAGGATTTTTAGTCACTTCATTGTGTCAGTTATAGTGTTTGTGTGAGACTCTTTTTATTTTTTCCTTATTTTCAGCGACGAGCGCCCTTTCTATCTTCACAATAGCACTGGCACCATTTTTATATATAGTACAACCATTTTTATTAGCCTTTCAACAACCTTCTTCTCAACATAGAAGTGTTGATCTCAACCTTAGGAAAATTTGAGTTTCCCTTCTAATTTTCCAGTGTGTCCTGGCCCTTGAATGATTCTGCAAGATCTTAGTGATCTCCTTGCAGTGTGTTTGACTTACCTATCTTCTTTGAGAGAGTTTGTTTCGTCTCTTTGATTTGTTTGTAAGTTTGGGAAATTTTTTCCATTTCAAACACCCTTTGTCACATTTTCCTTGCCTTGTTTCGAGGAAAGTTGGTGTATGCTTTAGTCATCTCTGCATTTCTGAATGTTTCCCTTCAGTTTAGTGTCAAGCACAAGATTACATTTTGTTTGGTGTATAAGTCTAGAAGAGTGTGCTATCTCTAAATTCAAAAGGAATTGGAAGTGATTTTATTTTTCATTTTTTATTAGATTATATTTTTCATTTTAAGAACAGTGAAAAGAATTTCATTAGTGCATTCTTCAAAGAGATTTTTGTTTGGTTCGATTGAAATAAAATTAAAGGGATTTTGCATCTCTTATTTCGTTCATTTGTTTTTCTTTTGATTGCATTTCAAAGTAAAAAAACAAAAAAAAATCTTTCGTGCATCTTAGTGAAAGGAAAATCATTTTCATTTTCAATAAGTTGCATTTGTTGGGAAAGTGAATTCAATGGAAAGCATTGCATTTCGCAACTATGAACTAGTTTGGGGGGCATTATTGTTGCTACATTAAGTGCATTCTTGCTTGTATCTCTTCCCTAAATACTTTAGGATTCATCAAAATTGAAAGCTTATTTCTTGCATTTAGTTTGCACCATAAGGATTAAGGTGAAATTTGTTTTGAGCTTTGAGACTAAAATTTTAATCAAGATCAACTTAAAATGAACCCAATTTACCTTAAGGAGAATTGGAATTAATGAGAATATTTAGTGGTATAGGCTAGAGACGTGTTCCAATGTCATTAAACATAGGATTTTTTGCTAAAATTATGTGTTACAACCCGGGGGTGATATTGTGTCCCACGTATGGAAGTATTGTAATATCCCCAAATAGGGACTGCCCAACCATGCATGCATAAAAACCGCATTTTTAGAAATATATGATATAATAAATGAAATAAACTCTTGTATCCTTTAGATCATACAATATACAACCTAAATCCAAGAATAGAGCTGAAACAAATCAAACTAGGTGGGTTAAACAGATCTCCCACACCTAGGATTGCCAAAAAAGGCTAAAACTCCAAACAACACATGAATTTCTGCATAAAAGTGACTGCGTAGTATAATTAGGGTGTGTACACATAAATGGAAGAGACAAATAGATCTGATATTATATTAAACAATATGCTCTGAAAAATGAGATCTAGTCTCCTTTATACAAAAACTAGAGAACCCGGGAAGGGTTTCTAGGAATACCTCTTGAATACAAATGGTGATCTTTAGCAATATGAATGAATAATCACTGAAAACTAAAGCACAGGAGTATAGAAAGATGTAAGAATATATATCTGATGCATATCTTATCAAAGGTATTCCCCCATGGAAGAATCGACCCTCCAATCACCGGGAAACTCCCTGAAAGAGCCACAAAAGACACTGCTGAAGCTGCCTTGCAGAAATAATGCAATTCTAGGATGGAATAACGTTGTAGGTGATGGTAATGTGTTGGAATACTTCAAAATATATGATATCAGCCCAATAATTCTCCAAACTGGTCCTTTAATGGAAGGAAACTCCCCTCCTATGCAAAACCAACCCAGAAAGTGGGTTCTCAACCCTCCACTGCAACACCCTGCAACTCAACACAACCTCATGTAGAAACTGCATTGAAAATTAAGACTGCAGCTTGGCACCAATGTTGGATGTGTGGAATGAAAGATCAGGTCTCTCCCAAGAGCTACTCAAAAGGGAAGAGAAGGAATTCCTGAATAGGAATACCTAAGTGCTAAACAGCACCGACAACCTTAGCTAAACAGCTAAGGAGAGCAGAAGTCTAAGCAAACATAAAAATATGATTCATAAGATAACCTCAATTGGATTCCATTCTCTTCCTTATAAATGAAGTGAACCTTCTCACCTTGGGTCCCACCCAATAAGGTTTCCACCATCACACAAACAATCTCCCTCCAAAACTGTGTTGTATCTTCTTTAGAGCCTCTCCTCTAAACTGCGTTGTTTGATTTGGTCAAGGTTCACCTCTTCAACCTACTTCAACCCTTTTCACACCTAAGGGTCTTCAATCCAGCTCACATATAGCTATCTAAGCTGAACCTCATTCACATTGAGCTATTTTATTTACTGATCCACTCCTCCTACATTTATGCTATTGACTTGGTCAAACTTGACTTTGTCCACATGCAAAATGTCCCTGTTCACACATGAGAGTGTGAAATCCAGTTGGTATTATGATCCCATTTCACAATATGAGGGATTTTATCCTTATTTCTGAAATTTATGGGCCTCCTTACCCAATTATTCATCTCCTAAGTGATATTAGCAAAATTTAATATTCCAATCTACTACACGCAAATTTTGGAATATTACAGTCCTCCCCTCTCAAATTTTTCTTGTCCGCAAGAAATTGCAAGGATAGAACTGAAGAACATCCTCTTCTCCACCTATAGAACCCTAATAAGATAGATCCCTCCAAGGATAAAGGTGTTTTCTCATCAATATATCTCCAAGTTTCCCTTCGCAAGTAAGCAAGCTAGCTTTTGGTGAACATTCCAAATAGCTATCATCATGTGAAAGGAAAGTATCCATGGAGGCAACAATGGGTTGTTAAAAGGCCTTCTTCAGGCATGAGGTCTGATATAAATTGGGATCTACCATCCCCATGTGAATCTCTCATCCCCAAAAAATCATCCATGCAAAATGAGTTACCTCCCAACATGGCAACTCCTGAAAATCCTCCTCCACCTTGAGCTCCTGCAAAGTAGGTGGGCTGAAATTCTGAACATGGTAGACAAAGTAGCCTACCCCACGTTGTCCTCCTCCCCACTTAAGATAAGTGTAGAGAATTTTCTGATCTTGGGCTGCAATAATGTTTCCCTCAAGTGGCAAGAAGAAAACTAGATCTCCAAAGATTCCTTTCCCAACATTGTGAATCAAGATGGCCCAAACCATCTCATACATGATGGATAAGAAATCATCACCATATGGCATCCCATCCATCTCATGACCCTCCTCATAAAGAAATAAATATTTTGTTGTGGTGGCCATATCTCCTCCCATGCTCCCCTTAGAACATGTAATGCAGAAAGTGTGGGAATCCTCCTTCCCAAAGAACACGTCCACCCAATGTGTTTCTCCCCCAATCATGCTCCCCATAAAGGCAAGAACAAAATCAGCAAATGGGATCATGATTACCATCAAAATGAAAGAAATAGTGAAGGTTTCATGTGGTGCTGGAAGGTACCAACAGTCTCCCAAGTGGTTACAGCGCAGTCTTCCCCTCTGCAGCTTCATAAAATAGCATGGCAAGTTGTTTCTTGACAAATGTCTAGTTGTGCAAGTCATCACATCTACTAGCAAATAGTAAATGGCTGAATGTATCAACTAAGCATGCAAGAAGTAACCAAAAACTTGCCAAAATTCATATAATAGATGGTTGTCTCCATCATAATAGCTGGCCAAAAATGGTCCATGGAGCCCAAAGAAAAGCTTGCCCCTTTGTGGAGAAATGCACTACAAAGAAATGGTAAGAGCATGCAAATATTGTGTTGGACAATCAATAAATTTAGAAATAGAATTATTACCATGTAATGAAAGTAAGATGATGATAGGATCCATAAATAAGTCCTCCATAGTGGTATGACATACTCTTATGAAGAGGAATGAACTATATGCTGTCTGAAGATCCTCCTTCTTATGCTTGGAATCCAAGTCAAGAAGAACATACCATAGTAATAGATGAATCCATCCACTAATCCATCATTCTCACCTCCTCCTTGTCCACCAAGTGCATCAAATGTGAAGTGATCCTAGGGACACTCCATCAATAAGTCCATGCTCCAAAGTGACAGCACTGTTGGCCTATGCAAATAGGCTCCTGCCAACTCATAACTCCATTCTTTGACATGCTCAATGTAAAAGACTCCTCCCATAATGCTGCCACATACAAGAAGTTTCTTCCAATGTGGAAGTATTTCCAGATCATCTAAGGCTAAGGATTAGCCCCCTTGCACCATGATAGTGCCATCTCCTACTCCTACAACATCATGCAAAGTGTGAGAGCAAATCTGCCCTTGCTCTCTCAAAATCCTCCAAAGAAACAAAAGTTCTTGCTGCATCCTCATACCTCCATCATACAAATCAGGTGGGGAAAACATAATGATCATACCATCATAGTGCATCCACACTCCTTGCTGGCCCATGATGCAAGTATCTTGCCTAGTTCCTTCCTCCCACATACCCTTGGAAAAAGGATATGTCCCATGATGGCCAAACTCCTTCAAGAGCAGCCAATGCAACCAAGCCTCCTGTTGCCCAGTGTCATATATTTGCAAGTAGCTTACCAGCTTCTTGCTCTCCATCCACCCCCATTCATTCCAATGTGGGTGCCTCCCATCATGATCAACCTTGGTACCCTTCCAAAGAAGACTACCCTTCTCCCAAATCAGATTTTTCTTCTTGCATTCCATGGGATGTTGGAATACCCTTGGAGATCTCCTAGAAAATATCTCATACCAATGACCATTTTGAATCCATAAGGATCCAAGTGAGCTGAAGGCAAAGCCTCCTCACTGCTTCCTCTTGAAAACGCTGTAAATCTCCTCCATGGTGTTTTGGCTATCTCATGTCCCAACTCAAGGATGAACATATGGTTTTGCATAAATTTGTTTGGGACAAAGTTCATCCCATCCTCCAAGAATTCACACCCCAACCTCACATGTGGTGTGTAGCCCATTAGTTTCCTATTAGGATTATGTTTCATCCCTTCCTTGATCAAATCAAGGTTGCACAGTGCAGTGCAATCATGTTGTTCCAAATGAGTAGTATGAAATGGTATACAATCCTCCATATGATTTGCTGAAACAATAGGAGATGAAAATTTAGGCATACCTTGATGAAATTTGGAAGTATCTTCTATCGCTATAAGGGCTTCTTCCTCCAATAGGTTGGCTCCTCCAATTGAAGATGTTGAGGGCTGCTCCCCCATAGTTGTGACAACACTGGTACAAGTATCCTCCACTGGTGGTGAGGGCTTCTTCTCCTTTGATTTTCCTTCACCAAATTTCCCAATCAACCTTTGAGTAAATTCAACAAAAGTAACCACTCTTGCATGGCTCAAATGGCTGAACCACAAAATTTTTGCTTCACCCTCTAGGTGCAGCGCTGCAATCTCTACAACCTCCCTCTCTACCACCAGATATAGTAGGAAGAATGCATCTAGTTTCCTTGCCCAAACCCTTGCTGCAGATGACCCATCAAAAGTAGACAATAGAAACCTATTGCCATTGATCCTTCCTTGGCCACAAGGTCTTCTTTCTTCCTCCAAATGAATGAACTGAGGGAAAGCTAGAGTCTCCTTGAAGGCTCTAGGTTGAGATTTTTACTCAATAAGGTATTCACTTAGAATCATGTGATCCAAGTGTCCGCCATCTTCTGGAAATTTGTCCTCCCTCTCAAAAGGAAATAATATGTTCCAATGCTTTGGATTTCTCTGCAATACTGGTCTCCTCTTTTGATCTTAGGAAGTGCATGGCTCTTCCTCCTCTTGAAACTCTCTAGAAGTTTCACTACTCCTTTTCTCTTCTTCTTGTTCAACCTCCTCGGAGAGGTTCTTACTGGATCTAAAAAGTGATGAGAGAAAGCTCATCCTTTCAATAATTCTAGCCTTGCTCTTTCTTTTATATCACTTTGGCTTGAATTCCACAGGATGAGCCAAAGATCTTGCTCCGATACCACTATAATATCCCCAAATAGGGACTTCTCAACCATGCATGCATAAAAAACACATTTTTAGAAATATATGCTATAAATAAAAAAATCAACTCTTCGATCCTTTAGATCAAACAATATACAACCTAAATTCGAGAATAGAGCTGAAACAAATCAAACTAGGTGGGTTAAATAGATCTCCCACATCTAGGATTTCTAAAAAAGGCTAAAACCCCAAGCACCGCAACACAGGAATTTCTACATAAAAGTGACTGTGCAGTATAATGAGGGTCTATACACATAAATGGAAGAGAAAAATAGATCTAATATTATACTAAAAAATATGCTCAAAAAAATGAGATCTAGTCTCCTTTATACAAAAACTAGAGAACCCGGGAAGGGTTTCTAGGAATACACCCTGAATACAAATGGTGATCCTCAGAAATATGACTGAATATTCACTACAAACTGAAGCACAGGAGTATAGAAGGCTCTAACAATATATATCTGATGCAGATCTGATCAAAGGTTTTCCCCCATGGAATAATCAACCCTCCACTCACCGAGAAACTCCCTGAAAGAGCCACAAAAGACACTGTTGAAACTACCTTGCAGAAATAACGCAATTCCAAGATGGAATAACACTATAGGTGATGGTAATGTGTTGGCCTACTACCAAAGATCTGATATCAGCCCAATAATTCTCCAAACTGATCCTCCAATGGAAGGAAACTTCCCTCCTATGCAAAACCAACTTAGGAAGTGGGTTTCTCAACCCTCCACTACAACACCCTGCAACTCAACACAACCTCCTGCAGAAAATGCACTGAAAATGAAGACTGAATCTTGGCACCAATTCTATATGTGTGGAATGAAATATTAGGTCTCTCCCAAGAGCTACTCAAAGGGAAGAGAAGGAATTCCTAAACAGGAATACCCTAGTGCTAAACAACACCGACAATCTTAGCTAAATAGCCAAAGAGAGAAAATTCTAAGCAGACATCAAAATATAATTCATAAGCTAACCCAAAATGGCTGCCATCCTCTTCCTTATAAACTAAGTGAGACTTCTCACCTTGGGTCCCACTCAATAGGGTTTCCACCACCACACAAACAATCTCCCTCCAAAAGTGGGTTGTGCCTTCATTAGAGCCACTCCTCTAAACTGCGTTGTTTGATTTGGTCAAGGTTGACCTCTTCAACCTGCTTCAACCCTTTTCACACCTAAGGGTCTTCAATCTAGCTCACATATAGCTATCTAAGCTGGACCTCATTCACATTGAGCTATTTTATTTACTAATCCACTCCTCCTACATTTATGTTGTTGACTTGGTCAAACTTGACTTTGTCCACATGCAAAATGTCCCTATTCACACATAAGAGTGTGAAATCCAGCTGGCCTTATGATCCCCTTTCACACTATGAGGGATTTTATTCTTTTTTCTAAAATGTATGGGCCTCCTTACCCAATTATTCATCTCCTAAGTGATATTAGCAAAATTTAATATTCCAATCTACTACATGCAAATTTTGGAATATTACAAGTATGTTGATGTATGATAAGTATATTTGGGATGCTCTCATTGAATGATTAAACATTAGACAACACTACTATGGACTGGAATCCCACATACCGTTGTGTATATTTTGGGAGACACCACTAGGTTTCAATCCTGCCATAGGTAACCGAGTTGGTTGCCTTGTAGACGTGATACAACTAAAAAATCATTCAGGGAGATTACTTGTCATACGTTAAGTCCCTGGTCATTTTTTTTTCATTTGATCACTAAGGTGTATATTGCAATTCACAGATACTTGGTAAACCTTTATACCTAGCACACCCTTTTTTATTTATTTATTTTTTAATTCTAAAAGTCCCACGAAAACATCTCACCTATGTAGTTCTCCAAGATTTTACTGCTTGGTAAGTTGTGATTGTTTTCACCTCCCTCCTTTTTGATCTTCTTCTGAAAGGTCATCGTGGTTGAATCATCAAATTCACCCACTCCCGCCTCTGACGGATCTCAAGAACCTCCCCATGAGGTCCCTCATTTTCTGGTTGACCCTCTTGAAGTGCAAGGAGAATAGGTTTTAATTTTCATCAGTGTTCAACCCATATCATCTTGAGCACCACCTGACGATTCTCATTGGACCACATTAGAAGAATCTCAGTCAAAAAGCCTAGAACCATCTGCATAGTTCTCAGGCTTTCCTTTGATTCTGCACTTTAATCCGATTGTAGTCATGCCTCATCAACCTTACAACGCTTTTGATCAGCCCAGAATCCCTTTTCGTGCTTCTCCGATAGCATCTCACTCTACCATCCATTGGTTGTCTCTTGAAGAAATGGCATCTAATCCTGATGATGTTCCATTTGTGAGCGCTCCTCAAAGAACTCTTTAAGAGACATTTGGCTCTTATATACTGGAAGCCTCTTTGTTGGTATTTCACTTTGAAGGAGATTTGTTCAGATCCACACCTCATGATTCAAGTAGAGGAACCGAAATAACCTCTAGTTATGTTGCATCTACGCTCCTGCACAATTATACCTCTTTGGGAAACCTCATTTCCAGAGCTTCCGATGGTACACCCTTATTTCCGAATCATGTTTGTTCAATGGGTATTCCTCCATCTTCTGGCTCATTCCTTTCAAATGTGGCCACAATGTCTCAACCTATTGTTCGACTGATGGTCACCATTGGTCAAATGATCGTGTCATTCAGATCCTTTATCCCCTATTATCCATCTATGATAACTGCAGTCCAACCATTGAGTGGGAAATCCATGGTTTCATTCGTGCCTAGGGGGTGATCTAACCCTCTCTATGTACCTCCCCTATTGGGTGGGGGGAAACCGAGTTTTGGGTCTATTCCTGGGGCATCACGGCCTCATGTTCAATATTCTCAAGTTCATCAGCCCCTTCAAGAACCGAACGTAGCATATTCATATGTTTAGCAACCTAACATTCCTTATGTTCAAAGGTTGAACATACAATATAAAAAATATGTCCAAAATCCAGCCTTCGGTTAGTGTTGTTGCGACTAATCCTCATTTTGGTTGTTATACCCAAGATGGTCTAAATCTCCTTCTGGGTCAATCTGGTCCTTTCCCTCATCAATGTAGTACTCAGTACTAGAATTTTCCTCAAGGTCAGTTTCAGTAGCACCAGTCTGGGCCTCAAACTAGTGCTCCATATCATCAAATTCCTCAGTACTAGTAGGCTAATCCAGGACCTCAAGCTGGACCTTATGTTTAGTAAGGACCGTAGGGTGGACCTTATGTTCAGTAGGGACCACAGGTTGGACCATATGTTCAACAGGGACCATAGGCTGGACCCTACATTTAACAGGGACCACAAACTGGACCTCATGTTCAGCATGGACCTTATCCTATACCCCATTTCCAACAAGATCCGCAACCTCAGTTCTCGTAGAGGTCATATCAACAACCCCAGCCAGGTCCATATCAACAATATCTACAGTAAGGTCCTTACCAATCGTGCGGTAAATATGCATATCTAGGTCAGAATACACCCTATTTGGGGAAGAATCCTTATCAATCAGGTTGGAACCCCTGACCTTTCTTGCCTCATCATCTTCCTTTGTCGTTATTGGCTACGTTGGAGTTGTTGGATGTGTCAAAGGTCACAAATGACCCCATCCAACATCAATTGCATTGGCCACCAATTCCAGCTAATATTCTAGGAGATTGTTCAAATTTCAAATGAAAATATGCGGAAGACCCTAGTCCCATGTTATGACATACCACTTGTTGTGTTCCTCTAATTCTTGAGTTAACGTTTCTATTTGTATTCTTATTTTCCAATGCACTTTGACTGGTGTCGCGACCAAATGGTGCATTGAGCTCCCTCAAAGAATTTTCTTTGATTTCAATTCCTTAGCCATGGCCTTCCTCACTCACTTCCAGCTGCTTGTCTGGTATTAAACTGGCACCCATATTATCACCTCAATGAAACGTTCAACTGCCACGCATATCTCGGATCAAATTCATGAATGGTGGCATTGTCGTTGCCTCATCAAATTTGAGATCCCTAATCAACTGTTGACCGAACGGTTTGTAAAATCATTCATTCCCAAAATTGCAAAATGTGTTGCAATGGGAGGGTGTGTCACGGAAGAGGAGGTAATCACTAGAGCTCAATACCTCAATTTGGTTTATTCCCATTCTGGGAGACTCTATATGAGTTATTACCTAATGTGTTGCATCCTTCAACTAATCTCGCATCATCTCAGTCTCCAGTTATGCCTCCGATGTATGGTGTGATTGGGATAGTGGCTCAAATTGATAATAGTGTGTCTAATACTTATTCAAAGTATAAATCCACTACTTCCACTGTGCCCCCTACTCCTTTCCATAACTAGAAGAATGTTGTTAAAACCTCAAAGGTAAATTCTGTTCAATATACCGTAGCAGATAAATCCTTAAAAGATAAGAAAAGGGTAAAGGAAAGTCTAAATTTGAAAACCCTAAACATGATTCAAAGAAGTCATCTGCTGGTGATTCTTCAACGCGTAAGACCAAATATCCTTGTCTAATATGTGATGACGATCATTACATCAAGAATTTCCCTTGGCGTGGTGAAGTTTCCCACCTTCTAAAGCGAGAACCCAGGACTCTGGTCATTTTGAAAGAACCGTTCCCTTCCCAGCAGACACAAATGGTACATCGAGCTCAATCATATGGAAGCTCTCAGGTGTTCATGGCTGGAACCCAATCTGTTTCCATCACCACAAGAAGGAAATATTATCCCAAACCATCCAAGGCTCCTGTGGAACTGCAATTTACAGATCACTCTTTCTCCTCCACGCCTCCTACCTCTAGTCCTCTCCAGATCGAGAGACTGAGTAGTGACTCCATCATCCGACCACCCCCAAAAGGTTTTCTTTGGAAATAATCTTACAATCCGAATGTGAGAGCATCACAACACTACAATATTGTAGAAGATCTGGCTCAAGCGCCTTCAGCGATGTCGCCTTTGTAGTTCCTTCAATCATGCCCATCACAATGGAAGGTGCTACTCTCCGCTATTGGAGGGATTGATCCTTCAGATTCTAGTCCAATTACTTTTGATCTCAAGAATTTTGTTCCTTTCCTCCCATCTAAGGTAGATTTTTTGATTCAAGTTACCATTATGGGAAAGACTATTCATCACACTATCGCTGATGAAGGTGCTTTGATTTGCATCATGTATGTCGCATGCTAGAAAGGCATTGACTCTCCCCCATTAAGTGAGTGCCTGAAGACCTTAGAATATTTCGATGGTCAAGTTTCTCAGCTGTACAGTATTCTCAAGAAATTTCCCATCATGTTGGAGGGGAAAATGGTAACCATGGAAGTTGAAGTGGTAGACGCCAACTTGAACTATAATCTCCTTCATGGATGTAGTTGGAAAAATGATATAGCTTGTATGGTCTCCACTCTCTTTTCCATCCTTCGTTTCCCTCATCAAGGGAAGATAGTGACTGTCGATCAGTTGGATTTATTCCACTCTGAATCTTCAGCAAGTAACATTTTGTATGTTGGGAAGGCCACTACTCCTTATGAGAACATTGGGTCAGGTCCGTTCAAATACTCGTCTCTTATGGGAGTTCTTCTGCTTCTGCCTCCAAATGCTGCATCTGTCAATATGATTTCATACTGTCACAATCCATGGATTATTCCCAATCCCACCCAGATCAATATTTTTGGTGACATTATGTGTCTTAGCCCAGCAGAGAAAATGTATCAAGATATTCTCATGTCTTCTAAGGCTACATCTGAAACCAATACTCATTTGGTTTCTTCTCTAGAAAATTATGCATAGTCTCCCTGGTTTAGTTCTTGGGATTCTGATGATTCCTTGAATCAGGCTTTCCCCATTGATGAGAGTATCATGGAGGTAATGTCTCTTCAAGAAACTCCATGGGATGATGTACATCATCGTTCCTCATTTCTCCCAATACCAGGTGACATATGTGCCTGTCTAGGATCCCATGCTTCGCCAGCACCGACTGACCCACTTTGGAATCTAGATTTGATTCATGAAGTGATGTCTGAAGGGAACATGGGAAATATCACTCCAACCATTCCAATAAACATCTTTGTTAAATCAGGGATTGTCGAAAATGTGCATATTGGTTCATCTTGTTCTCCTGATGAGATCAAGATTTACAAGGAAAATTTTCAGGAGTTCTGCGATGTCTTCACATGGTCATATGAATCAATTCCCAACATTGATCCAAGTATTGTGGTGCATGAAATTCCCACCTATCCAGACTCGAAGCTCGTTCGTAAACAACTTCGTCCTTTGCACCCAAGAAAATTTGTTGCTATAAACGGTGAAGTTGAAAAAATTCTTAAAGTTGGTTTTATCTTCCCCATATCATTGATATATTGGTCTTGAATATTGTTCCTTTCAATAAGAAGAAAGGGACCATTCAAGTTTGAATTGATTACCATGATATCAATCGAGCTTGTCCTAAGGACAATTACTCCACTCCTTTTATCGATCAGATCATTGATGAATGTGTCGAGAGTGAGATATTTTCCTTTATAGATGGTTTCTCTGGCTATAACCAGAATAAAATTGCTCCAACTAATCAACATAAATCCGCATTTATCTGTCCATGGGGGAATTTTTCCTATAAGAAGCTCCCTTTAGGCCTAAATAATGCCGGGGAAAACTTCTAGTGAGCTATGTCTTATGCATTTCATGACATCAAGCACATAGTTTAGGCCTATCACGATGAAGTTCCTACTCATTTCATGAAACGTCGAGATCAGGAACACCCTAGAGATATCTTCCTACGTTGTTGACATTATAATATCAGGTTGAATAATCATAAGTGTACCTTCTTTGTTTAATGCGGTCGGATCCTAGGTTTCATGTTGTCCAAAGAAGGCATTCACATTGATCCTCTAAAATTTGAGGAAATCATGAATTTTCCTCCTCCCTCTTATGTTCATCAACTACAAAGTTTGTAGGGGAAATTTAACATCCTCCATCGTTTCGTACTAAATTATGCTGAGCTTGCCAAAGGCTTTACGCACTTATTGAAAAATGGAGTCACATTCTTATGGGATGAAATTGCTTAGATCTCTTTCGATGCTTTGAAACAAGCCCTCATCGCGGCTCTGCTACTAATCCTCCCAATTATCACCATGACTACTGCCTGTATTTGGCCACTACCGAAAACACTATTGTCATGGTGCTGGTTCAGGACGATGATGATGGTCAGGAACATGTAGTGTACTAATTGTGTCATAATATATCCGATGCCGAGATCCATTACGCTCATGTAGAGAAACTTGCATTGCTTGTTGTTCATGTTGTCCAACATTTCCATCACTACATTCACCTACGCAAGACCTTAGTGATTTCTGATTGTAACCCCATGACTTACGTTCTCACACGTCAGTTACTTGGGGGAAAATACTAAAAATGGATCGTTATTGGTGATCCCTGGTATTGCACCAAGAGTGCTGCAACTCCCAGGGGCTGCCCTACTTTACTTTATCAACCGGGGGTTTGTACAAACTTTTAGTTGACAGTGCTATATACACAGTAGATGTATTTTTTTCATGTCATCCTCTTTCGTTATACGAAAGGGTGCTATTTCTTAAATGATGAGAACAATTGTAAAGTAACTTGCTGGAAGGAAAAGACATAAAGGAAACTGAACTAAATTTCTGGAAATAAATGACAAGAATGAAGTTAATTGAATTTGCAGAAAACAAATAGTAGAAAGGAAACTAATCCTAAACCACACTTAACTTGGCCATATGGCTAAATGCACTCTAACCATCTTATGATGTATCTACCATGCTTCTATCCATGACTTAATTCTAAGTAAAAAGAGTTAATTTTTAGCTTGGAGGAAGAAAAAGGGCTAAAGTGGCGAAGTGAGGGCTTCGCGCATGAAACGGGGCTTAGAAATGGAAAGCAGGGGTTAAAACCTTATAAAACCTTACAATATAACAAAAATGGTTTGGAGCGGAAATTAGTGGAAAAGTGTGATGGCAGAGTGCGATGAAGGACAAAAGCTATGATGTGCAATGTCGCAATCGCAATATCTCAAGTTTACAAAGATTACGGTAAGGAATACGAGAATAAACTAAAAATTTTGAAGTGTGATTTGCGCTGTGATAAAGGTTGCGGGCTGCGATTTGTGATGTGGTAAGACCTGCGATATGCGATCTGTGATGCGTGACGTGGCAAAGGGTGATGTGGTGGAGTTATTGCATCGACAAAATAAGTGGTAAGTGTTATGAAAAAGGGTAAATGATGCGAATTGTGATTTGTGCGATTGCAATATCACAATCAGCCAGAACAATTAGGAAGTGTTTAAAGGTAAGAGCTAAATGTTGCGATTTGTGAAGTGTGATGTACGATGGCGGGAATTTCGAGGAGAAAGGTGGAGGTCAGGTTTTCAATGGTTTTCGAGTGTTTTTGCATTAAAACAATTCCGGTGACGGTGACTGATAAAACGAAGGAATAAGGCAGGCAATCGGCGAAGGAGAGCAGTAAGTCTTCAAGGAAAAAGGTAAGCACTGTGAAGCATGATTTCACAATATCGTAATCGTAAGGAATGAGCTGTAAGCGCTAAAGGTAAAAGGTAAATGTTGTGGTCTGCATAGTGCAACGTACGGTGGCGAGAGACTCAAGGAGAAAATTTGGAAGGTGAGTTTCAATGGTTTTTAAAGCGTTTAGTGTTAAAAAGGTAAAGTATCCAAGACCAATAAAAAGGTAGGAATAAGGCGGGCTAAATGGTTCTAAGTGTTTTTCATTGAAAGGGTAAGGCAGTCGTGAACGGAGAAAAATAGAGAAGTAAGGCTGAAGAGCTTAAGGGTGTTCAAAAAAAAGTAAATGCCGCACTAAGGTGAGAATTAAAGGAGGGAAATGGAAGCATAAGGGTTGTGGTAAGTGGTGAAGCACACGTGCAGATTCATGCATGGAAAACATAAAAAAATTGTGGGGTGAAACAGTGAAGGGAAGGCTTGGACTTGGTAAATACAAACTCTTCCCTAACTCAAACAGAAACCAATTTTGGCTTGTGGAAAGGTCTGCCATACTCGAACTCTATTGAAAGTGATGAGCAGTGAGGGGGGGTGGGGGAAGTTGACCACAGTTTTGGAGTTTTTCCTCTATTCCACTATGGAGAAGCAATTAAAACTATAGCAGTAGAAAAACTAAATAGAAATGAAACTTATCAGAAGAAGATCTAACTTTAATAACAGAAGAAAAACTAGCTAAATGGAAAAAAGGAAAAGATAGTAAAAGCAAAGAAGCTGAGGCACATGGATTTGGCCCTAATCCATGATTTTAGTCCTCTGAAACTTAAATTAGTCGAATGAAATTAATCTACTCATTTTATAAAAGAATAATTGCATCCATCTCTAAAATTTTGATCCTTGAATAAAGGAAAAAGCTCAATAGCTCACAACAATAGTTCTGAATGGAATTGAGACTAGAATAGACTAACTCTTCCTAGCTCTAGCTCTGCTCTATTTATTCTATAGGGTAGCTGCCAACAACTCCCTAGAAAATTGGTGATTGAGTCCACTGGACTCCAAGTAAACCAAGATTGAGTTTTCTCCTCTTTGAGTGACTCAGTTTCCCCTAGAATTCGAATTGCTGGATAGAATCCTTGGGGATCCTTTGGCTGCTTATGGAATTCGAATTACCGGAGAGAATCTTTAGGATCCTTCGGTTGCCTTTTGAGGGTGGAAAATCATCCTATAAATTCTCCTTGTTGTCTCCTCCACGTCTTTGTCATAAAATCTTTATAAAATTTCTTAATAAAACATGATTTTCTGCACTCAACCTTATATTAGGCACTCAGAGTATGTTAGCCTTAATCACCACCTATACTAGCATCATAAACCCAAATAATAATAAAAATGCAAGAAAAAGAGATCTAATAAGGAAAAAAGGTGACTATTAACACCTCCAAATATGTCTAATGATCGAGCTCATCATCACCCCCCTATTGAATGGTTGCTCATCCTCTGAGCAACTAATCATGCTCTTCCATTTCCTTCAAAGCTTTGAAAACCCCCCTGATTTTTGAGGAAGAAGTGTGGAAGTTTCCCCAAGGGGATAAAATCCATCATTTTTTTCTACATTCTCCCATTCTTTATCTTACGCATCTGTGTCCTCATCATTCAGCCCCAGCAGCAAAGGTGGCTTGAGATTTAGTCCCAACCATCAGATATTTTTGGCCTGCACGGCCCTCTTGTATAATGGTGCCCTTTAAAATGCACCCCTCAGTCTTTCTGGAGTATGATATTGCCTGTTCTTGAGGCTATGTGGGAGGTTGTTCCATCTCCTCTGGCTGGCCATAATTCACTCCTCTTCTATCTGCCTAGAAAAATCATCAAAGTGGCCTATCAATTGGTTTTGAGCTTGAAGGTAGCTTTCAACCAGTGCAGGTTCCTTTTCAATCTCTCGATGGTTAAGGATGACTCCTCTTGGGTTGAACACTTCTAGTGTGAGATATAAGGGTTCTCTATTTCTTCTTCCCATGACCTTCCATACCTCTTTGGCTCTATTGTCCTCATTCACCATCCAAGATGCTAGAGTCATTAACTGCATATCACCCATTGTAGAATTAGGGTTCCAAATCTCCAGATTTGTCAGCACAAAGTTATGCATATAAAACTCTGCCATATTTTCCTAACCAACTATGTTGGCTTTCTCGTAGAACTTCATGAATTGCCTACAATATTGGAAAGTGAGTGATCCATGGGAGGCTAGAGTGCTGATTTGAAGTAGAAGCCATTTTTCTTTGAGGTACACAACATATGAGTCAGAGGGGAATCTATGTTGAAGGGATTCTATGCATAAGTCTTCCATGGTGGCTAATTTCTCCTCTTTTTGCTGCAATTTCTTCTTTAGCGCCACATTCTCTGCTTGTGCCTTCTGCAACTGCTCCTTCAGAAATATTTCTTCAATGCTTTCCTGCCCCCTTGGTGATTCTTCAATGATGATCGAGCTCATGGGAGGAGTTTATAGCCTTCTCTGGTTCTTGTTAGCTCTGAAATACCTAGAGGTCTACCTTTTTCTTTTTTCACTGAGAGGATCCATGGTGGAAATTATCTCTTTGTTGTGAGGGAATGTGACATTGGGTTGTGAGTCTGTGTCTCACCCACTTTCTGCTATCTCTATGACTTCTATGGCCATCCCTTCTATTTTTCTTTGGCCCTTTGTCTCTCTCTCTTCTTATTCTGGTTCTCCTTGTTTCTGTTGGTTCTTCCTCTTCTTCTTCCTGGTTCTTCTTCCTCTTCTTCTTCTTTTTCAAGAGTTGTGTGCTTCCGTCGATCCTCTCCCTCTAAAAATTGGCAATTCAATGGTTTGGATGAGATGGTCCATCTCCTTTTATTAGATGACACAACTAAATTTGGAGTGCCAATATAACTCCGCTCAGCTCCAGTTATGTCATAGACAATTGGTTCCTCCTCCCTATTAATTCAATATGGAATGCACGTTTTACTCCCCTCGTTATCCTCTACTCCACTGACTTAAAATTTTTCTTTTGCATGTCGTTTTGTCTCAACCTAGTCTCCTAAATTGAGCTCATTTAATTGTCAACCAGGGTCAGTAAACTGCTGAAGTGTGGTGCACTATATGTGCCTAAGTAACCTCTTCCTACTTCGTTGTGTTTAGTGTTTCCTGATGTTTTTGGTTTTATGGTTTTATTTTGAAAAGGAAAAGAACTAAGTGCTAAATGAAGGGAAAATATTGGTCAAAACAGAGTGAAGCCTAAACTATGATGGTAAACAAATGCAAATGCTGAAACAAAACAGAGTCTAACTATGACTAGCAACCAACAAATACAAAGCTTGATAATGACTCTATGGCAAAGAAACAAATCACAACATGAACTTGAAATGAACTTGAGAAATGGAATGCTAAGTGTAAATGAAGTTCTCCTAACTAAACAATCAACTCATAATATTACAAAAATCTAAATTAACCTATCATGCTGAAGTTATTCTATTCTGCAACTTGATTTATCACTACTAAGCCTTATTCAGAAATTTAGAGATTTTCTAGAATAATGTTTGGGAAAAAGGCTATTGGTGAATTTATAAAAGATTTGCAGGATAATCAAAGCCTTAAACTAATATGACTGACCTCTGTTCATGTGATGATATATCAATATAGATTCAGAACAAAAGTAAGTTTTGTAAATAATGAATGCTGTGAGTTTTAATGTTAACAATTAATACTACTTAAAATGCAATGGATAACACTAGGTGAGAGTGCAATCTATCAATCTGAAAATACAGTGACTACAACTAAGCTAGGATGCTATTAATCTATCTTGAAACAAAATGAATTAAAACTAAACTAAAGAAAGTCATTATCAAACTGAAAATGAAATAACAGAACTGAACCACATGCATTCTAACTCCGGAGTATTCTATTGAAATTGACATGCCATTAATCTATGAAATTACACAGTTTGAAATGAAAACACAATTAAACTCCTAAAATACCACAGTTAATTCCCATTCATCATTACATATATTTTGGAAGAATTCATTAGAATGAGACTAAACTGTAGAATTCAATACAAATGAACATAAAAACGCAGAATTCAGAAAATTAACTAAGCTAAGAATGACACGAGAGTTACTTATCTAAATTAAAAAAAACACAGAGCTGCACAGGAGGCAGGGGCCCTCCACCACCTGGTAGCATGTAATCTAATTCAAAATCGACTCAGCTCATGCAGCAGAATGATGCTTTTTCATTCAAGGAGAAAAATACTTTAAAACAGAGTGTTCACGGTTGGCAGCAAAAGCCAAAATTTAACTAATATCTAACCTTCTTCTCTCGGTTCCCCAAGCATATTAATAGCAAATTTACATAACAGAACTGGAGAAAATAAAGGGATAAGTGTCTTTCCTAATAGAAACCAAACTAGGACTCTGATCATGATCACGTAACAGAATCTGGACTATTCTTGTCCTGTTAGGAGTCTACTTCCTAGTTTGATTCCCACGTGCTTAACCACCTGTAGAATTGTGCTCAGACTTTGTAGGGAGCAAGGAATGATGTGGATGAAGTCTGGAATTTGCCCATATGCGCCTTTCTTTGAGACGACACCTGTAACCCACTCAAACTGTAAAACAGCTGCGGAATGCGGGATCAGCTACAGAATGCGCGATCAGCTACGGAATGCCTGTATTTTGTAGCTATTTTGCAGAAAATTGTTAAAATAGAAAAAATCATGAAAATACAATATGTTAATCAATTTCATGTAACCTTTAAGCAATCCTAATCATTCTTCATTGATTTTAGGCTTATGAAGTGATAAAATAATGATGAAATGAAGTGAAGGTTTGTAAAAGAGAAGGCAATTATAGGGCTCAACATATCTGTGTGGCGTGTACTCCCAGTTTTATTATAGCCATACCTCACAGTGGTGGCCGAGTTAACTGGCCACCTTTCTGCCCCCCAAACTCTAAGCCCACAAATTAATTATTTCTGGCTATTATGAATGTGTAGCAAGGGGTGAGAGCTTATACCTGAGTTTACCTGTTCTTTCCAAGGCAGTTGTAGGAGTTGGAGGTTTGAAACAAGCCTTTTTAGATGTTGCATTTTTCACCATATTCTTGTTCTTTGAGTGAGCAGCTTGCTGAAGGAGTGGCTTCCTGAATGAGATGCTAATCTTTTTCTGTTGTTTCTCTCTGCTGTGGATGTCACATCAAGAGCTTGAGATGCCATGGGTGGCATTCTCATTCTCCTGTGGTCTGTTACGTAGCTGCCCTTGTTTTTCTTCCTGGCAGTCCATGAACAACTTTATTTTTGAAGGAACTTCCTGATGTTTGTAGCAGTCTATTTGCGTGTTGCTTGTCTTGCTACATTATGCTCAGGAATGGAAGAGTGTGGTGTATGGAGGTGATGGAGGAAGTTATGAAGATGAATGGAGTGAATGAAGGGATGGATGACAAGATAGAAGAAGGGAAAAGAAGATGAATGCTTCCCTGTGTTTTCCAGAAGCCATTAACAACCTCCAAAACATCAAACACATAAAAACATAGTGATGTAGATGCATTTTTTTGTTTTTTTCTTTTCTTTTCTTTTTTTTTTTCTGAAAGAAAGTGGGTTGCCTCCATGGAGGTTTTCAACCCACAAACTTTCCTTGGGTGCCTCAGAGAGGTTTTCACCCATGGATATTTATTTTTTTCTCTTTTTTTTTTAGAAAGTGAGATGCCTGCATCGAGGTTTTCAACCCACAAGCTTCTTTTTTTTCTTTTTTTTCCTTTTGAGCAAGTGAGCTACCTCCATCAAGGTTTTCAACTCACAAGATTATTATTTTTTCTTATTTTTTTCTTTCAAGAAGTGTGGGAAACTATGGGGTTTCCCATCACATCACCTCTCTGCGTATTGAATTGTTGAAGTCTACCCTTGACAAGGGCTTCTTGTAAATTTTAAGTCTGTGACCATTGACAAGAAAGGGAATCCCTTCCTCATCTATGGTCCTGATTTGAACTTCGCCATAATCAAAGCATTTCTCCATTGTGTAAGGCCCCAACCACCTTGTCATCAGCTTTCCTTTTAAGTATTTAAACATTGAATCATACAACAATGCCCAATCTCCCTCTTGGAAGGTATTTTATTTGATGTTCTTGTTATGCCATGCCTTCCTTTGCAGTTGAACTACCTTTGTGTGAATAACTTCTTGCATTATGAGATCATCCAATCCATTTAGTTGCATCAACCTCTCTTTTTGGGCATTTGTTAGATCTAGATTTAATTCAGCTACCATTCTTAAAGTATTGAATTCAAACTCAACTGAAACTAGAGCTTTCTTACCATAGACTAGTTCATAAGGGGTGAATCCTGTGGTTGTCTTCCAAGTAGTGTTGTAGGCCCAAGTAGCTTCTACCAATCTATCTGCCCAATATTTTCTGATGCTACTCATAACCTTGGTGAAGACTCTAAAGCTCTGTTAGTTACTTCTACTTGGCCATTCGCCTGAGGGTGATATGCAGTAGAAGTTCTATGCTTAATCTTCTGCTTCCTCAAAATATTATCAATGAGGTGAGAGGTGAAATTTGATCCCTGATCAGTGACTATTTCTCTGGGATATCCAAATTTTTTAAACACATTCTCCCTCAGAAATTCTGCTACTTTTTCTTCGGTTGCTACCTTCATTGATTTTTCTTCAGCCCACTTTGTCAGGTAATCAGTGCAGACTATGATATACTTCTTTTTTCTGGATGGTGGATCAATGGGTCCAACAATGTCCATGCCTCACTTTTCAAATGGCTCAAGAGCCACCTAAGGGTGTAAAGGTATTTCATCCCTTTGTGTGGGTTTCCCCATCCTTTGGCACTGGTCAAACCTCCTGGTGTATCTTCTGGATCTTGGTGAAGGGTAGGCCAATGGTAACCCATCTGCAAAAATTTGTAAGCATTTCTCTTTGCAGCAAAGTGGCCTCCACATGGGCTGTCATGACATTCAGAGAGGATATCAAAAACTTATTCCTCCCTCACACATATTCTTAGGATTTTATCAGGGCCTAGCTTGAAGATATTCCCCCCAATCCATGTGAAAGGGGTGCTTTTTCTAATGATTCTACTCCTCTTCCTGAATGAAAGATTAGGAGGGAGTCTTCCAGCAACCAAGTAGTTGGGTATATCAGCAAACCATCATGAGAGTGTTGATTTGTAAAAGAGGTGTCCATCTGGAAACTGGTCATCCACAATTACTTCTTCACATGCAGGGAGAACTAACCTGGACAAAAAATCTACAACAACATTTTCCTTTCCATGTTTATCAACAATAGTCAAATCAAATTGCTGCAAAAGTAACAACCATATAATTATTCTAACATTAACATCTGGTTTTTTCAATAAATACTTGATGGTTGCATGGTAAGTGTGAACAAAGGTCTAATATCCAGTGACATAATGCCTGAATTTGTTCAATGCATGGACAATGACCAACATCTCCTTCTCAGTAATGGTGTAATTCAGCTCGGCTTTGGACAAATTCTTGCTGATGAAATAAATGGCATAAGGCATTTTTTCCTCTAATTGTCCTAATGTTTCCCATATAGCTTTTTCGGATGCATCAGTGTGGATGTGGAAAGGCATAGTCCAATTTGGACCTTGGAGGATGGGGGCAATAGTCAACTTCTTCTTAATGAGCTAAAAAGCCTCTTGACAAGGACCAGACCAAATAAACTCAAAATCTTTGGCCAATAACCCAAATAATGGAAAATCCATCTTGCTGAAATATTTGATGAATATTCTATAGTAACTTGCTAAGCCTAAGAAACTCCTGACAGCTTTCTGTTTTTGAGGAACAGGTGCCCTTTTGATGATAGTGATTTTCTTTGGGTCTACCTGTATTCCTGATTTGTATATGGAGTTTCCTAATATGACCCCTTCTTCCTTCAGGAATTCACACTTTTCTAGGCTCAAGGAGATATGCATCTAAATGCACCTTCTTAGTACTTTACCCAAATTGGAGAAATCTTCCTGGAAGTCATCCCCATATGGTGTGAAATCATCCATGTAAATTTCGACAGAGTCATGGAATAACTCAGAAAATATGCTTAGGACAACCCTCTAGAAGGTAGCTGGGGTATTGCATAACCAAAAGGGTAGGACTCTATAGGCAAAGGTACCCCAAGGGCATGTGAAAGTAGTCTTATTGTGGTCTTCAGGGCTGATTTGAATCTGATTGTGCCCACTGAACCCATCTAGGAAAAGAACTTCTTCCATGCAAGGCCATCTAGAACTTGGTCTATAAATTGCAAAGAAAAATGGTCTTTCTTGGTGGCTTTGTTAAGTTCTCGATAATCAACACAAATTCGCCACTTCCCATTCTTATTTAGGACTAGGAAAAGAGGAGATACCCACTCATTTTCAGAAATAGGATATATGATCCCCGCATCCAATATTTTTTGCAGCTCTTCTTTGACTATGTCCTTCAGAGCCGGGTTCATTATTATTTGGGGTTGTCTCACAGGCTTGCATCCTTATTTTATTTAAATGTGATGTTTGCATACTGAAGGATGCACCCCTTTCATGTCCTTGTAATCCCAAGAAAATGCTTCAATATTTTCTTTCAAAAGATGGCATAGTTGCTTATCTTCTTCATTTGAGAGGTTTAGGTTGCTTTTAAAAGATTTGGATGGGTCAAAATTGACAGCCTTGTTGGTTTTAGAGGTTGTCTCAACTGATTTCACTTCCATCCAAGGTTGTCTTTCAGACTCTTTGACTAGGGTTTTCAAAGGAGTGTTAGTGGAGGATTGGTTTTGAATGGCATGGTCGATGAGTTCATATAGCATCTATGGTACAAATAGGGGTAGTGTTATATAACTCATCTTCTTCATCCTCCAACAATATAGGGAGATCATGATCAATGGAATGTTGGGTTGGAGGATACAACACTAATTTTTTAGACAAAAGCCCATTTTTGATAGTCATGTTTTCGACCCGACAACTAATATAAGAGTTTGCAGTGGCTAACCAAGTCTCCCTAAGATGAGAGGAGAACCATTAAAGTTGGTTTTTGGCTGCAGGACTAGGAAATCTGTAGGATGCTCCCAAGAGTCAATGATAACCATAACATCCTCAACAATTCCTTCTAGAGTTACTGTGGATCGATCTGCAAGTTGTAGAACTATTGTGGTTTTCCTCAAAGTCCCTTGGAGATTAAGTTTCAACATAGTTTCCTTGTTCATGATATTGATGGAAGCCCCTAAATCAATCAGAGTGTTGGGGACTATGAAACCATCTATATGTACATCAACAACTGGACTACCAGGGTCCAGGTATTTTGGATATAGCACCTTCCCTAGAATCAGGTCAGACAGTTGTCCTACCACATTGATGGTGAGGTATCTCTCTTCCTCCTTCCAGGTTTCTTGAAGCACTTTTCTTTGATGATCCTATTGTATATAGGGACATCCTTAATAGCCTAGAGAATTTTTATCTTTATACAAAAATTTTCCAATTCACCCAGGAGTTCAGTCTCTGATGGGGTGTGCTGACTAGGGTGGATTAAGCACTCGGGAAAAGGAGGTTGTTGGATCTGAGTGTTATCTTCTTCCTTTTCCTCCTCAACTTCTACAAGTGGAGATGGGGGATGGTTGTCTGGGAGTACTCCTCCCGACCTAATATTAACCTTCTTTATCTCCACAACATAAGCCAGATGGGATGTTTCTCCACTGGGAGCCTGTTGTGCCTGTCTGTTGTTCAAGTTCGAATTGGGCTGTGAAGGTATAGGTAGCCTAGGTGGAGCAACATGAGTAAGTTGAGGTTGATCTTGGGGTGGAGGCATTGGAGTAGGTAGTTAATTTTGTTGAGGCCTCCACCCTTGGGATCGATTGTTCCACTGAGGTTGTTGTGGAACATACTACTGAAAGAGTTGGTTTACTGGCTGAGGATGATATGAAGGGTTGGAAGGCAAAGTAAGAGGTGTAGACCATGATGGAGGAGTGGGGGTGTACCAATGTTGGATGGGTGCACTCTGATTTTTGTAATAGTAAGAGTGAGGTATGCCCTGCATACCTTGTTGATATGGTCGAGGCCCTGAGGCCTTCTCTAGTTGATGAAATAGAGTTGCTCTGGCATTGTTTCCACACCTTGATATACAAATTTAAGTCTAGGTAAGGAGGGACACTTTTCTGTGGCATGATTCTCTTCACAAACTAAGAAAACCTCTATGACATTCAGTGGACATTCATTTCTTGGGTGTTTCTCGGTACATCTAGTACGAAATATATCCAGGGCTCTCTCTTCTTCCTCTTGCTTAATTTTGACCTACATTGTGTCCATTTACAAATCAAAGGTGTGCAGCATGTCACTCTTGAAGTCCTTTAGCATGTTTCCAATCTCATGTTTTATGAAGGTGGAAGAGGAAGGGGTATTGGATGTACTTTGGCTAGTTATGCCCTCCTTCATAAATTCCCTAGAATGGTTCCGGAAGAAAATTTTTATTTTTTCATAGGGTTGTTGGTAGATATATCCTCCTAATAACATATTCAAGGTTTCTATCATCTCTTCACCGATCCCTTGAATAAGTACAAGTTTAAGTGAGTCAGGATCAAGAGTACAATTGGCTCTCTTATAGTTCAATTGAAACCTCTCCTCATAATCCTCTAGGGATTCATCAGGCCCTAGAGTCATCCTAAATATCTCATCCTTAGTTTCCTTGGACCTATAATAGTCTTTGTACTTGCTAAAGGTCTCTTCCATCTGTGCCCAGATAGTGATTCTATCCCCATGCAAGGTTGCATCCTTAAGGGTGGATGGGAATAGCTTCAACTTCTTATTATCAGAGGTGTAGTCGTAAGTCCTACAGACAACAACAAATTCAAACATGAATGTGTCAGGGTCCTCAGAGGTAAGTCCATGGAGGTTTGGAAGAGCTGAGGGGCTAATGTTTTTCATCTTAGTGTCCCCATCTACCTCTCTTATAGGAAAGGCTCTCTGGGTCCCAGCCATGCTTAAGATAGGTGAAGCAAGTCCCTCAGTTAAAACAAGGTCTTCTTCTTCTTCCCCAATAAGATCCTCAAAATATTTAGAAGGCTCTCCTAGAGGGGGTTCAATCTCACTGCCACTGAAGAAGGGTGAAGGGTGGCCAGGAGGTGATGTGGGGATTTTAGGTAAGGTTTGTATTTGAGTATTACTAGTCCTACGAGGCATGAAAATCAAATATTTTTGTATTTTTTCAATATTTACGAATAACATGAAAAGAAAGGAAAGCAAAAAATAATGCTAAAACAAAATCAAAATATCTACTAGACACCTCCCTGACAACGGTGCCAAAAAGTGGTGAGCCCTGGTATTACACCAAGAGTGCTGCAACTCCCAAGGGCTTCCCTACTTTAATTTATCAACTTGGGGTTTGTACAAACTTTGAGGTGACAGTGCTATATACACAATAGATGTATTCTGTTCATGTCATCCTATTCTACTTTACAAAAGGGTGCTATTTCTTAAACGATGAGAACAATTGTAAAGTAAATTTCTAGAAGGAAAAGACAGAAAGGAAATTGAACTTAATTGCTGGAAAGAAATGACAAGAATGAAGCTAATTGAATTTGCAGAAAACAAATAGTAGAAAGGAAACTAATCCTAAACCACACTTAACTTGGCCAAACGGCTAAATTAACTCTACTTATCCTATGATCTATCTACCATGCTTCTATCCATGCAAATAAGCTATCCATGAATTAATTCTAACTAAAAGAGTTAATTTGCACCTTGGAGGAAGAAAAAGGGCTAACGTGGTGACTTGAGGGCTTAGTGCATGAAACAGGGCTTAGAAATCAAAATCAAGGGTTAAAACCTTATAAAACCTTATAATATGGCAGAAATGAGTGGAAAAGTGTGATGAAGAACAAAAGCCATGATGTGTGATGTCGCAATTGCAATATTGCAAGTTTACAAGCATAATGGTAAGGATTACAGGAATAAACTAAAATGTGTGAAGTACGATTTGCATTGTGGTAAATGTTGCGGGCTTCGATTTGCGATGTGGTAAGACCTACGGGATGCGATATGTGATGCGTGAAATGGCAGAGGGTGAGGTGGTGGAGTTATCACATCGGTGGAATAAGCAGTAAGTGTTATGCAAAAGGGTAAATGATGCGGTTTGCGATTTGCGTGATTTCAATATTGCAATCGGCCAGAACAAACAAGAAGTGTTTAAAGATAAGAGCTAAATGTTGAGATTTGCGAAGTGCAATGTAATGTGGTGGGAATTTCAAGGAGAAAGGTGGGGGTCAAGTTTTCAATGGTTTTCAAGCATTTTTGCGTTAAAACAAGTCCAGAGACGGTGACCGATAGGATGAAGGAATAAAGCATGGAATCAACGAAGGAGAGTGGTAAGTCTTCAAGGAAAAAGGTACGCGGTGCGAAGTGCGATTTTCGATTTCACAATATTGCAATCATAAGGAACGAGCGGTAAGCATTAAAGGTAAAAGGTAAATGTTGCGATCTGTGCAATATGACATATGGTGGCGGGAGACTCGAGGAGAAAAGTAGGAAGGTGAGTTTCAATGGTTTTTCAAGAATTTAGCGTTAAAAAGGTAGAGTAGCCAAGACCAATAAAAAGCGAAAAATAAGGCGGGCTGAATGGTTATAAGTGTTTTTCATTGAAAGGGTAAGGCGGTCGTGAATGGAGAAAAATAGAGAAGTAAGGCTGAAGAGCTTAAGGGTGTTCGAAAGAAAGTACGTGCAGTGCTAAGGTGAGAATTAAAGGAGGGAAATGGAAGCATAAAGGTTGTGCTAAGTGGTGAAGCACACGTGCATATTAATGCACGGGAAACAAACAAAAATGCTGGGTGAAACAGTGAAGGGAAGGCTTGGACTTGGTAAATAAAAATTCTTCTCGAACTCGAATAGAAGGAAATTTTTTCCTGCGAGAAGGTCTTCCCTACTCGAACTCTATTGAAAGAGATGAGAAGGGGGGGGGACTTGACCACAGTTTTGGAGTTGTTTATCTATTCCACTGTGTAGAAGAAATTAAACTACAACAACACAAAAATTAAATATCAATGAAACTTATCATAAGGAGATCTAACTTTAATGATAGAAGGAAAACTAGCTAAATGGCAGAAAGGAAAAGATAGTAACAGCAGAGAAGATGAGGCACATGCATTGTGCCCTAACCCACGAGCCTAGCGCTTTGAAACTTAAATCAGTCGAATGAAATAAATCTACTCATTTTATAAAAGAATAACTGCATCCATATCTGAATGTTTTATCCGTAAATAAAACAAAAATTTCAATAGCTCACAACAATAGTTCTGAATGGAATCGAGACTAGAATAGACTAACTCTTCCTAGCTCTAGCTCTACTCTATTTACTCTATAGGGAAGCTACCAACAACTCCCTAGAAAATTGGTGATTGAGTCCATTGCAATCCAAGTAAACCAAGATTGAGTGCTCTCCACTTTGAGTGACTCAGCTGCCCCTAGAATTCGAATTGTGAATCCTTGGGGATCCTTTGGCTACTTATGGAATTTGACTTGCTGGAGAGAATATTTGAGATCCATCGGCTGCCTTTTGCGGGTGGAAAATCCTCCTATAATTTCTCCTTGTTGCCTCCTCCACGTCTTTGTCATAAAATCTTTATAAAAGTGCTTAATAAATCATGATTTTCTGCACTCAACCTTATATTAGGCACTCAGAGTATGTTAGCCTTAATCACCACCTATACTAGCATCATAAACCCAAATAATAATAAAAATGCAAGAAAAAGAGATCTAATAAGGAAAAAAGGTGACTGTTAACCCCTCCAAATATGTCTAATGATGGAGCTCATCAGTTATCCTTCAAGAGTTTGACTTAGAATTCACTGTTGCTAAGTCGAAGAAATCCCTAGTCTTTACTGAGTTGATATGTGATCTTCCCACCACGGATGATCCCACTCCTCTCAATGAGTACATCCCCGATTAGACTCTCTTTCTCATTAGTACTCTTGATTCATGATATGGAGACATCATTGTATATCTCCAGACCCATACTTTTCATCTAGATCTATCACACTCTGAGTGAAGACAGATTCGCTACCAGTCCCAACCTTATCGCATCGTTGGAGACATCCTATGTTGCACTGGTATTGACTCTGTCCTTTGCCATTATTTGACTCTCAAGGAAGCTGAGAAATATCTCAATAACTTCCACTCTGGGGCTTGTGGTGGTCACATCTCTAGTTACGCTACCGCTCAAAATATCCTTCGTGCAGTTTATTTATGTATGTTTATTTTTAAAAAATCCATTATCGCAGTACGAAAATTCCATGATTGTGAGATTTACTCTCGAAAAGAGTGCACCCCACCCTCATAATTTCACCCAGTTATGGCCGTTGGAACTTTTGTGAAATGGAGAATTGATTTTATGACCTGTAACCCTCACTCGGCAGGGGAGCATGGCCATATCATCGTTGTCGTTGACTATTTCACTAAATGGGTCGAGGTGATGCCTGCATACGATAATGAAGTTCTAACTACGGGACAATTATTATTAAATCATGTAATAGCTCGGTTTGGTGTCTCGAAAGCAATTTTCACTGATCATGGCACTCATTTTCATAATTAGATGATGACAGAGCTCTCTTCTCCTATGTCACGATAACTTCACCCCTTACTATCCACAGGCCAATGGCTAGGTTGAGGCTGTCAGCTAAGTCTTGGTGACCACGCTTCAATGCAACGTTGGGAAGCACAAGCAATACTTCCACCTCATGATTGTCTCCGCTCTGTGGGCACACCAAGCCTCCGCTAAGACTGCAATTGGATTCACACCATTCCAAATTGTGTATGGTCTAGAGGCCACACTCTCGATCGAGTGTGAGATTGCTTCCCTGAACCTGGCTATCGAGCTCCTTCCTGGTACTTCACTAGAAGAAGAATGTCTATTGTACTTCGAGCATCTCATCGAGACCAGAAGGCTTGCTGATCTATTTCTTGAAGCATAGAAACAACGATTTAAGGTTCAATATGAAAATTTTATCACCCCTCACGTTTTCTCTGAAGGTGACTTGGTCCTGCTTTATGACCAAGCCTATGATAAGTTGGGTGGGAAAGCTAGAGCCAATGTGGCATGGGCCCTATATCATTCAATGTATTTTTGAGCATGGATCCTATGAGATAGCTGATTACAAAGGAAATCCTTTGGCTGAGCCCCGAAATGGGCTCTATTTGAAAAATATTATTCTTAATCATAAGTGTGATACCATGTACATTAGTGTGTTATTTCTTTAGTGTGCTTTGAGTTGATTTTTGGTGTGATTTTTTTCCTTGTAGACATGTTCCCTCTGCTTACCTTGTGTTCCACTTCGTTTGCAGATGTCTTCGGATAACTACATTGGTTTTGCTGATGGCCCTTCCCATAGCACACTGAACCTGTCTTCCGCAACATGGGCACTCTTTGCTCTTGATGGCGATTTGATTAATTTACAAGAAATTTTTTCGGGTCAGAAAACTAAAAATATTGCCAAGTATGGTGGGGTGATCGAACTATTATCAAATGCCATTGATCTTGGGATTAGAGATTTGGTTGTTAAGTTGGACTCACAACTCGTTACATTACAATTGAATGGGCATTATTCTGTGCGCAATCCTCAAATTTAGTGTATGTATTTACGTGTTAGATTATTGGAAAGGCATTTTGATTTTATCACATATCAACAAATTCCAACGCATTTAAATATATTAATAGATTCATTAGCAAACCATGTATTAGATAGAGATTTGTGCAATATGTAAATAAAGACATCATTATGATACACAAGTAGCCATAGAAACATGCATACATACATACATATATATATATATATATAGATATATATATATATATATCGGTTTGTAAGTGTGTTACATCCAAAAGCTTAAAATATATGTGCTTAGTTACAAAAAGGCTATTTGAGCCTACATCATTACAAAAAGCATAAATAGGGCTATTATCCACCCACATGGTGCTCATGGTAGCAGGTGACTTCTTGAATTACTCACCAAAGTAATCCACACAGTCTACTTGGAACTCCAACAGTATGTATCAAGCACGTGGACCGATAATTTTTTATCATTGGGGACCAACTTTCAACTCTTTTCTGACTCTCTAAAAATGAAAATATTGTTGAGTACTTGTCATTTCGAACTCGTTAAATTGAATGAACTGACATGATCTCAGTATACATTTGGCCCTTTTTCGGGCTGAGATTTACTATTTACAAAAAAGCAATACCTTGATCGAACATGGTCAAGAGGTTCTCTCGGACATAGTTTAATACATTTTAGGATTTGAGAGATGACTTATGAAAAGGGACATGATGGATTTTTCTTTTTGTTTCTTTTCAAACTCCTTAAACATGAAAAGTTACCGATTTTACCTTTCCTTTGACTTGTTAAAGATTTAATGACGAAATACTTGTCACCATGAAGAGGCCAGTCATCATGACGAGGCCGAGTTCCTCCTTCCTAGGGCTTGTTAAACTTACTCTGATGGATTCATTCAAAGAATGAACTTACATGCTAAACATATGTTATCCTCTTTACACTGGCTATAAAAAATAAAGAGGTACTTGTTAGCAATAACGAGGGAAAATTGAAAGTGAACATCCTATGTATATTTTGGGTAGCTTGTCACTCTTGAACATGACACTCATCTGCAGTTTCGTGTTGGGTTGGGGACATCCTACATTCTTCACTTTGCCTCCATGGGTTTAGGAAATCCATTTTCCTCTCATCTGATTACCAATATTTTCAACATGACCTCTGATCCTATTTGATTCAAACGTTGCCACCCTTCGGAGTCGTATCACCAATATGTTCAAGAGAAGTCCTTTTTTTCAAAAATCCTTTGCTTATCTGACCTCCTTTGTTACAATCCTGAATCACTCCTATCATCTCAATATATATGTTGTTTCGTGTCGATCATGTGGGAATCATTATGGCCCTCGTTCAACAAATCACTTCCTATTGACTTCATCTCATTATTAGGGAAGGATATTTAGAAACTTATTTTCAGTACCTTAAAGCTTACACGCCTCAATGGCAAGTTCTTCGTGTTCGACGACAGGTTCACATCATTGGCCTTCGATCAAATGATTTTGCAAATGTTTGACCTCAACACATTTATTCACACTTGTAGATTGTGTTGTTGTACCTTGAGGTCCATCGTCATTATTGGTGGTCTCTCTCGTGCCTATTAACGGTTCTCATCATTGACTGGTAATCAAATGGTTTCTACCATGTTCGACACCAACACATTTATTTGCATGGTTAGATTCGTACATTGGATTGATTGAGATTGTGGCGAAGACCCTGGGTCACATCTAATTTTTGGTTTAGGCTGCAAGGAGTTATTAAGTATTCATGATTGTCTACATGATCCTATCTATATAGATGGTTGCGTCCATACCACGGATCCATTTCTATGATCTTCTTAGACGGATGGCTGCGACCATACCATGGGTTCATGTGTCATTTGATGCCTGGTGCAAAGTTATGTGGTTAGGAATATTCATACCAGAGATGTCATATATTGTAATATGTTTGATTTGGCAGATTTTCCAGAGGTGGTCTGCGTTCTTTTCCTTGGTTCATAAAGCATTTCAGTCATCACTCCATGTTCTGCCTTCATGCTTTAGGGGGCATCTGTTACACACTAATTTGTCACCATGCTCATTTTCCTGTCCTTGATGCTGAAATGCTTCGTGACGAATCCTGTGTGATCCAGGTGGGTCAATGCAAATGATCATCTTCAAAAGGCTTAAAATGCATCGTCACATGGTTTGATGATGAATTTCTCCATCATACACACCCAACGCTGCAAACGACACGTCAAATGGACATTGTACGTGAATTTTATGCTCCATCAAAGCTTTTGAAAAAGAAGAGGTCTAAGGGAATTGAACCCTTGACCTCCAAATGTAGCAACAACTTCATGAAATATCGCTAAACATAAATCCAATGGATAGTTCATGTTTAGAAGGCTAATGAAATTATATTATGGTTAAATTAATGTTGGAGGCAGCATTAAATAGGGGACAGAGCCAACCATAGTTGGCAGCTCCACCACCCATACCACCATACGTATGATATATATTAAACACACATTAAATAGCGGATAAGATTCATATGGAGGAATGTGATAAGGTTTATGAATCAGGTTTTTAACCTTATCATATGTAATTTGGATTAAGTTACAACAACAATTCGATAAAGATCTCATATATATATATATATATATATATATATATATATATATATATATATATATATATATATATATATGTCAATGGCGCAAGGATAATACATGCGGAGGATAAGGTTTTAAAAACATTATAATATATATTATATCGATATAACAATGTGATACAACAATGTAATAAGGTTTACAACCTTAAAATAATATATATATCGAATATTCAACATGATATAACAAGATATGTGCCACCATTTGCGATCGAAGGGAGTCGAACCACCGACCTCCTCTCCCCCATTCGGCCTATTTAACTAATGCACCCAAGTGCTTTGTTGTCTAGAGTGGAGAATGCAATTATATTTTGAAGTGCAGGAGCCAAAAGCATGACTAAGTTAGCAGACCTCCACTACATTTAGTAGGATTGCTCCAGATTTGGCAGAGTTGCAGGTGGAGATTGGCTTTTGGGAGGTCTAAAGGTCACCTGGTCCAAATATGGTCAAATTTATACTAAAATTTCACGGTTTTTCATGTTGATTTCGATTCTGCAGTCCTTTTCGGCATCTGAACCTCTAATTTTGAGGTCATTGCTGTATGTTCACATTTGAAGCCTAATAAGAGTGGTTTTTTGAATTATAAGTGACCCAGAGAGGTAGCGAGGGAGGTTCTGGTGAACTCGTAATCAAATACTGTGCTATTTATTTATGTTTTCTTAGATTTGGCTATATGTTTTTTTATTTATGTTAATTTGCAAACGTATCAATCCATTGCACACATTAACATAAATGGAATTTTAAACATGTTTGTAAGGCCTTTTTGATAGCTTGATCAAGTTTTGATATCAGAGCATCAGCTTTGATGAGGCTTGACAGTGTTGAATGACTACAAAGCTATAATTAAAACAAGGAAAAGGAGAACTTGCTTCACCAAAATCAGATATTGGAAGGATATTTCGAAAGAAAAATATGGACGAAGAAGGAGGATCGTTGGGATCCGATGCTCAATTCGTGGACTCATTCATGTCAATCAAAAGCATAGTTGAGGTGATGTAAAATGAATTTAAAAAAGGAAAAGGTGAGGAGACTTCAGCAAAGGCAAAAGCGAGAACACCATCAAAGCACACTCCTCCACCTTCTCCTCCATCATCTTCTTCTTCAAAAAAAAATCTTCTCCTTCATCCTCATCTTTTGTGTCTTCTAAAAAGAAAGAGAAAAAGAAATTTTCTTCTTTAGTTGAGCTTGATGTAAAATTTGGTTTTCCAATTTATGATGGTGAATTAAATGCTGAAAAATCAGACAATTCGATCACACAAGTTGAAGTCTATTAGAAGATACAGAATATAGTGAAGAACTGATAGAAGATTCAATTGGAAAGTTTAAGACTTGGAGGAACTGCACTCGTATGGTGGGAAGGAAAAAGTCAAACTAATCTTCAAAGATATGGTAATATTATTTCATCATGGAGTGAATTTATTTCTGCTTTAAGGAAGCAATTTTATCCTTTAGCCTATCTTCAACAAGATTTGATGAGTTGGAAAACTTTGCGTCAACTTAAAGGTAAAAATTTTCATAGCTATACACAAGAATTAATGTTAAGTATAGCATTAGACTGTCCATAAACTTTGTTGAAATATATTGGAGGTCCACATAGTTATTTACGACATACTATTTTGATGTTAAATCCTACTAGCTTAGATGATGTTTTAGTACAAGAAACTTGCATAGAAGCTAGAGGAAAGAAAAGGGAATTTGTACCTTCATCCAAATCTACAAAAAGTAAAGATAAATGGAAAGGAAAGAAAAAAACGAAAAAGACAGCAACAATTAAAAAGGAAAAAATGACTTTCTCACATTACTAGAAATAGGGTCACAATGAAAGCCATTGTTGGAAGCTTCATCCGAAGCTGAAACCAAAGAAATTCAATAAGGAGAAAAATAATTGTGCATCTACATTCAAAGACTTGGGGTCAGATTCGGGAGATGAAATGAAGGTGATAGCCACGATCATTAAAGGTAAAAATCCTATTGCTAGTACCAGTTTTTCTAAAGTTCATAATGAGGAAAATGATGAAAAGAAAAGAAGAGAGCTCTTTCATATTAGAGTAATTTCTAAACATAATAAAATCGATACTTTATTTGATAGTTGATCACAAGTCAATTTGATTTCTGAAACTCTTGTTAAAAAGTTGGGCATTGTAACTAATTCTCATCAAATACCATATCCATTAGGATGGGTTTGTGACAAAACAAGACTTCAACTATCTAAACAATGTAAACTTTGTTTTTCCATAGGCTTAAAATACATGGATGAGGTAGAATTAGATATAGTCCCACTTGATATATGTGGAATTGTACTTGTTAGTCCATTTTTGTATGATATAAAGGTTATTTTCTATTGAGAAGAAAAAAAATATCAGTTAACTAATGATGGAGTAAATTACACCATCAGAGCTCATAAGTTCAAAGATAATTTTCACTCATCAACTGAGGAAAAATGAAGAGAATAATAAATTCTGGCAAATAGTTCATGCTTATGGTTGTAAAAACAAAGGACATTGCAGATTCCAATGACTGCGAAGGATGTCAGCCCGAACTGAAAGAAAATCTTGTTAAAGTTATTTCTGATTACAATGATTTGTTTCAGGAACCTAAAGGTCTTCCTCCCAAGTGAAAAATTGAACATGAAATTTAGTTGCAACAAGATTTTTCTCTACCTAACATTGGAATGTATAGGTTATCAACATTAGATAATGAAGAAATAAAGAAGCAGGTTCAAGAACCTCATCAAGGTATGATTCATCCAAGCACTTCTCCATGTGGTTCACCTATCGTTTTGGTTTGAGATAAGGACAGTTCATGGAGGATGTGTGTCGACTTCATAGCCTTGAACAAGATCATAATAAATAACCGTTATCCACTTCCATGTATTAATGACTTCTTAGATCCGTTGAAGGATGTTGTGTATTTTACTAAGTTGGATCTATGTAGTGGATATCATCATATCAGAGCTTTTGAACAAGATATTTGGAAGACAACTTTCAAGACCAAGAAGGGACTCTTCGAGTGGATGGTCATGCCTTTTGGCTTGAAAAATGCACCATTTACATTTATGCACATCATGAATGATGTATTTAGACCATTCATATATAATTTTGTGATAGTTTACTTTGATGGTATTCTTTTGTTTATTAGGACTGTAAATGATGTAAAGCATGTAAAGCAGGTATTAGATTCCCTAAAAAAATAACAATTATATGTAAAAATTTCCAAATGTGATTTTGGCAGAACTTCATTAGTTTACTTGGGATATATTGTAGGTAATGGTGAGTTAAAGATCTACCCTTCAAAGGTTGAATCTATTGTAAATTGGCCACGCACAAGAATTGGTACAGAAGTTAGGAGGTTCTTAGGTGCAGTGTGGTATTGGAGAAATTTTATTGCAAACTTATCCCTTATTGCAGCTCCTTTTCATGCTTTAACAAGTATTAAACTAGATTTTTAGTGGGGAAGAAAACAGGAGAAAGCCTTCGACACAGTAAAAGAAAAGATAAGTACTGCACCAGTATTGGCATTTCCAGATTTGCAGTAGTCGTTCAAGATAGAAACAGATGCAAGTAACTATGCCATGGGAGTTGTGTTTCTCCAACAAAAATGTCCCATATTCTTTCATTCTTAAACGTTTACCTCAACAGTAGCTAACTATCCTACATATGATAAAGAAATATATGCACTATTCCAAAGCATAAAGAAGCGGAAACATTATTTGCTTGGTAAAGAAATAATAATTCACACATATCATCAGCCACTTCAATATTTTCATTCACAATCTAAGTTGAAAAAATAAAGGCATTATCATTGGATGGGTTTTCACAACAATTTTATATAGTATTCAGATATAAGAAAGGCATACATAATAAATTTGTTGATTTATTATCAAGACCAATCATCAATGCATCAACAGTTCTTAAGCACAATGCAGTACCACATGAAGGATATATTGAACAATATGCTAATGATGATGACTTTAATGAAATTTATGAAACCTTAAGAAATGGAAAGAAAATTGAAGCATTTTATTATCATCTCCATGACAAACTTTTATATCATCTTGGAAAATTGTGCATTCCAATTAATGAAAGAGTTCATGTCATAAGAGAAGCCCATAATTCTCTAATTGCAGGACATTTTGGCATCAACAAGACAGTTACAGATCTTCAAATATTTTGTTACTAGCCAAGAATGATTGATACTATATCAAAATATGTAAAGGGATATTTTATGTGTGATATTAGCAAACCTAGTAACAGAAAGTTTGGATTTTATACTCCATTTCCTATTCCATCTCGTCTACAATATTCCCAAATGGGAAAAGCAGGAATATAGTGCATAAACATGGAAATAGCAGTGTATAACATAACATCAACAATGGATACCAATATGGAGCCTTTTCATTAATCATAATAGCATCAAACATATACAAATAATGGAGCCAAAATCATAAAAAAGAACCAACAAGCCTCTAATGAATAAATCCCTCAAGAATGAGGTACTGCTACTATACCAAAATGCCAGAAGATAGCTACATCACGATCATAAGAGCACTGCTACAACATATGAATATAAAAAATATGGAATGGTTGATATATGCTTCAAAATATAATGTACATGAATATCAAGGCTCTATACAACCTCCAGCAAAGAGCACAAGAGTGTTTTAAGAAATACACCAATATACAAGAAATAAATCAATCCCTATGGCTGAAGATTCACTGCAACTAAGCAACTAGAAAGATGTGGCTGGTCTGATATAGAAATATGTGAAGCCTCCCCCAATAGACTCTCTAGATGAAAATTTGATCCCTTCACTGGAAAACCTTCTCCCCAAATGGTGTCCTGAATCAAACCCTTGCAACTCCTCCCTAAAATAACGTAGTCTAAGACTGAAACTGCATTGTAGGGGAAAATGATCATGTGGCCTTGTGCCAAATGCTGCAATAATGATCAAGCGACTGCATTAGTAGCTTCCCAATGGAGGGAAACCTTCCTCAACTGAAAAATAACTCATAAATCACCCAAATCAACTCTCCACAACTTCTATCGTGCAACACAACACAACCTCAAAAAGAACTGTGCAGTAACATAAGACTGAAGCTTTGGCCTGATGCTGAAATGTGGAAATATAGTGAATATACTTCTCCTGAGTGGGAAATCAATGTCCCTTGAGGACGAATGTGAGATTCCAGCTCGAGAACACCCTGTGCTAAACAACACTGCAGTCTTAGCTAAACAGCTGAAGAGAGCAAACACGTCTTAATAGACCATATCAAAATAATAATCAAATCATCCTCACAATGGTGGCCATCCCATTCCTTATATTCTTGGTGATATTCGTCACCATGGGCCCCACTCATTAAAGCCACTACCTCCATGCATGGAGTCTCCCTCCAAAACTTTGTTGTCCCTCAATGAATGCCACTCCTTCCATACCAGCACTGTTTGATTTGGTCAATGTTGACCCAGTCTACATGATCTAGCCCCTTTTCACACACAAGGGTCTTTAATCCAACTATTTAGATGACCTCCATTCACATTAGGAGTGTTTTTATTCCTACTAAGGAGATTTATAGGTCTCCATACCCTCTTAATCTTCTAACTAAGGAGAAAAATCAAAATTTAATATTCCAATTAGTTGTATGCTAATTTAGTTTGGGAAATGGAGTCAAGTAGAAGTTTGTAACAAGTTTGTAGATAGATTAAGGATATCAAAGAAGGGCAAATCTAACTTGGTTTTTGGATCTCTAAGTTTTCGGTGAAATGAAATGAACATTAAGGGTTTAGGGCAGAAAGTAGAACTAAGGGCAGTTAAGAATCCTTAATTATATGTACTCTTCAACAAAGGGACTTAAAGCATCATTTGAACATGAAAAAGTATTTTATAGACAGGGCTAACTATAAATTCTATAAATCACACTTCAGAAAATAACAATTTCAAGAAAAACTTTCAAAATTAAATCTAAGAGTCGAGGAACGCTCTATTTCATCAAAGCTTTCACTCTCAAGGATAAGAAAACATTCAATATTCACCAATAACTGCATTCATAGAAGAGGGAACTCCTAAACATCTGTGATTACAGCTATAAAGACCTTCAAAACAATTATTTGAGCAAGTACAAAGGGTATGATCAAAACAAACCTCTTTGGTAGACTTTGGACAATGGTACTTTGAAAGGAGACTTCAGAAACAATTTTTAAAGTGTCAACAAGAAGCATGGAAAACCATAAATCATCTTGAGGCCAATTGTATTGAAATATTCTTGAAATAAAAAAGCTTAAGGGTTTGAAAAGCAATCAAACTACTCAATAAAACCTTCAGTAGATGAAAACATAAAGACAGTGAAGAGTAAACAGGTCTAAGGTGCTTCTGGGAGACATTTCTTAGCCTAAAACTTTTACTCTTCTGTAAGCAAGAATTGATGAAAACAGAATGGAAAATAGGAAAAAATTAACAGTTTAGAATACTTCACCAACAACCAAGCTCAGGGATCCAATGACAGAGCTTTCTCCATCCACAAACAGGTCGAAACATCCACAGGTTCTAGTACATCAATTTCTTTTTAATCTCAGCAGAACTATGTATTACTTCAAAGAGTTATCAAATGCTCCCCTATAAAATGAGTTTGAATGTAGTATTTATGCTGCAAATGAGGAGCTGGAACTATCTAGGGTTCAAAATTTTATTAATGACATAGTAAATGCACTCCTATCCTTAAAAACCATGCAAGGCATAAGGTAGGAATGTCTCTCAACTACTTCTCTGTGTAATAAATATGTATTTACTTCCTGAGGATAAAATAGCTGAAAAGATTGCCTTTGAGGCCTTTTTTTGTTTTTACAATAACTGCTCTGATAGTTTATAATATCTCCTTTAGTGTAATAACTGTCAATTTGTCTTTTGAGGTATAAAGTAAGTGAAAGGTGTCACTTTTGATTTATCAAGTAAATAACTGCTCCTTTGATGTATCCAAGGCTATCTTTAAGCCTAAGTTCCCTTGATTTAATCATAAAACTTTGTTTTAAGGCCCCTTTAGCCTTGATCTGCTAATTAAACCTTTAAATATTCTATCTATCTCTTTATACCTTGATACTCTATTTTTCTGCCTTTATCTCTTTTTCTTTTCAATAACTGTTTTATTCATTAATCCCTCATGCCTTTTAAAACCCTGATTAGGCTTTAATCCTCTGTGTTAAGGCTCTGATTTTTCCTTAAGCCTTTTTAATGCATTATATTGTCTTTTTCCCTTTATACACTGCTTTAAACTATTAAACTGCAAATTTAAGTCCTATAATCGTCAATCTTTGACTTTAGTCTTCATTCTTCAAGCTTTAATCTCTGTTTCTTTGGCCTCTACTCTTACTTCATTGAATTTTCTTTGTTTTGTCGTATGCAGGTGGCTTTTTAGTGCGTTGGAGGGTTTGATGGTGTAAACAATGCTCATAAAGCACTGATCAAGCCATGAAATGAAACCATGGCAGTCCCTTTCTTCATTATTTGGCCTCTCTCTGGACCACAAAGGTCATTACCTTCTGGCCCCGTCCCTTTATGGACCGTGGGAGGGTTTTTGGCCCTTAAAACTGCCATAAAACCTGTAAAAACCAATAAACACATTATATAATCCTACAGGGTTGAAAAAACTGCGTGCAGAGGTTAAGGAGTGGAGGAGGAGTAGTGGAGGAATGATGTAGAGGGAGGAAATGGAGAAAACTACAAAAAAATGGTTTAAAATGGAGTTGGGCACGAAAAATGGGCAAAAGTGGTTTTGAAAACCACCAGTGGTTTTCGCGTGGGGAAACAATGGTTTGTGGTTTTTCCCAAATCAAACGCGATCTAGTTATTTCGCGACACGCATCCCTTACAAAACCGCCGGTTTCGCGTAACTTTTGGTTGTTAAACCTCAGGAGAAAATGTTGCGTGATATCACATACGAGCCATCGGATGGGAAGGGGAAGCTCTGACGATGTGGAGAGGAGCGCGATGGAAAGGTGCACAGGTAGGAGTTTAGTGGGAGATAGGTGTCAAGTGATGATTGGATGGGTGGCTCTGTGGGTGGAAGGTGAGCCATATGGTGACGTGGGCTATTTGGCGTGGAGCGGAAAGGTCGTTGGATACGGTGTAGATTGATACGCGGGGATGAATGGGTGGGATAATTTGGGGAAAAGACCAAATGGGAGAGGAGAGATAAGAGCCGTTAGATCATGGGTGATGCGACGGTCGAGGATGCATCGGAGAAGTCGTGGCTTGGGTAAGCGAAAAGGAAGAGGGGGATGCGGGAGGAAAAGTGACCGGGGGCCAATTGCATCGGAGGGTTTAGGGGAGCAGGGATGAAAGAGTAATAGCGATGGTGGTGGGGTTTGGGCGTTTGGTCATAGCGCTCAGATATATGGTGGAAGGGGTTGGGGCTCAAACCCAAAGGGGCTTCAAAACCCAAATTTATAAAAGGGTGGAAAAAAGGCTAAAAACAGAGTTTTTTGGACTTTTTGAAGTTCCGACAGGCTTTAGAAGGGGGTTTCGAGCTCTGGCCATGTGAGCGAAGGGGGCGGAGGACTTTTAAGCCCTCGAGGGTTTAAGGCCCAATTTGTGAAAAGACTGTTTTTTAGACAAAAAATGGGTTTTTTAGGCCAATTTAGAAGTTCCGATAGGTAAAGAGGGGCATTTTTAAATCATAAAAAGGATTTTTAAGAGTTTAAAAGGCATGTTTGAAGGTTTTTAAGGATAATGAGGGTAAAATTAGAAGGAGGAAAGGGGATTTTTCAGAGGAAAATGAAGGATAAATAAAGGGGAAAATGGGCTATTTTCAAAGGGAAATGGACTAATAAAAACAAGGATAAAAAGCCTGAAATGAGCCTTTTTCTTTGAAACAGTAGGATAACCTTTTAGGAGACATGGATGAATATTTTGGTGAATTGAAAAACTCAAAATGATGAAGGCAATGAGATTTCTAGAACTCATAATGTTTCTTTGAAATATTATTTCTAGAAATCTAGGATTGGTAATTTAGTCATCTTTGGATATCATCAGAATCATGGATGACTAACGGTCCCA